>VWPU01005777.1:0-78663 GCA_013398955.1 Callaeas wilsoni | reverse complement strand
AGCGGGCGGCGGTGGCGCGAGGCGATGGCGGCCGTGGGGACGATGGCGGCCATGGGCCCGCTGCCCGCCATGGGCGCGCTGCCGCCTCTGCCCACGCTCGGCGTGCCCGGCGTGCCCGAGCTGAAGCCGCTCACGCGGTATGAGGCGATGCGGCTCGGCCCGGGCTGGAGCCACTCGTGCCACGCCATGCTGTACGCGCCCAACCCGGGCATGCTGTTCGGCCGCATCCCGCTGCGCTACGCCGTGCTGGTGAGGGGCGGGCGAGGCCGCGGCGGGCCGAGGCTGGGACCAGGGCGGCGGCGGGCGGGCCCTCAGGATGGGTCGGGGCGGACTGGGCTGGGTCGGGCCGCGGGCTCCGGGGGCGGCGGGCTGAGGGGCGGTGGCTCCGCGGTAGTTCCCGTGCAGGGCGGTAGTATCAGGCTGGGCCCGAGCCCGGGCGGCCGGGCCGCTGTCGGTGAATGGTCCTAGATGCGCCGGAGCTTGTAGGGCCGCGGTGGAGCGGCCGCGACGCCTCCCGCGCTCCTCCGGCTCCTCCGGAGGCCTCCGTGACGCCCCCTCGCCCCCCGCCGGGGGCCGCGCCGTGCCCCATTAACACCCTGCGCCTCTATTGCAGATGCAGATGCGATTTGACGGACTGCTGGGCTTTCCCGGGGGGTTCGTGGATCGCCGTTACTGGTCCCTGGAGGACGGTCTGAATCGGGTGCTGGGCTTGGGTTTAGGCTGTGTGCGCCTGACGGAAGCTGACTATCTGTGCTCGCACCTGACAGAGGGGCCACATCGCGTGGTGGCACACTTCTACGCCAGGCAGCTCACCCTGGAGGAGCTGCACACCATCGAGATCAGCGCGGTGCATTCCCGAGACCACGGGATGGAGGTGGGACACCCGGGAGGGGTGTGCGAGCTCTCAGTTAGCCCAGGGAAAGCACCGCTTCCCTCCTGGGTCTGCCGGGCTGTCCTGGCCAGCCCGGCCGGGGAATGCACCGCAGGTAGAGCTGCCGGCGGCAGGTGCCCGCACCGCCCGTGGCATCGGCGTTAGGAACTGTGTCCGGGGTCCTGCCGCAGGCTCCAGAGCATAGCAAGCTTGAGCTCCAGCTTTTCCCGGTGTCCACCCACGCAGGGACGAGCCCCGTGTTACAGCTCGGCCTCAGGATGCGGGCGAGGGCCGTTTGCAGCTGGGGGGGGATCTCCCCCTGCCCTGGGCTGAGTGCCCCGGACTGGACCGTGACCTCGGTGTGGTGATGTCGCTGTGACCCGAGTTCCTCCCGTGCGGGAGGCACCTTCCTCCTCCCGGGCAGCCAAGTCCGGCTGATGGCCGGGGCAGAGCGGAGAGCCAGGGCCTCCCCGCGCGCCCCCGGGGCGCTCGGTGGGTGTCGGCAGCCGTGTGAGCAGAGGCAGCGGGCTCCGGGTTGTGGCCTGGTTGAGCGGGACTCGTGGGTCAGCCGTGGTGTCCCCATGCAGGGCAGGGCTGGAGGGGAAAGCGGGACTCCCCCGTAGTGGCCTGGGGCAGCGGGATCCCCCCAAAGGGGCAGAAGGGGGAGCAGAGCCAGGGCTGGGCTGAGGGGCTGGGCAGGGAGAGCAGGGGCCTGGGGGGAGTTTGAGAAGGGGCAGTGAAGGGGCTCAGCGGGGCTGAGGGCAGGCAAGGGCACGGGCTGGTGTGGGAGGGAGGGGCAGGACCTGGCACAGGGGCACGGCGAGCCTGGGCCAAGGGCTGGCGGGCACTGGGTGAGGGTGTGGGGCAGAGGGGGTGTGGGGCGGGGGGGCTGGTGCTGCCGTGGCCCCTGCTGAGCTGTGCCCGTGCTGTTGCAGGTGATGGGCATGGTCCGTGTCCCCCTCTACACCCAGAAGGATCGCATGGGCGGCCTGCCCAACTTCCTGGCCAACTCCTTCGTAGGAACTGCCAAGTTCCAGCTCCTGTTTGCCCTGAAGATCCTGAACATGGTGCCGGAGGAGAAGCTGGCCGAGGCGGTGGCTGCCACGCAGAAGCCAAAGAAGGCGGCCATCGACCAGGCCGGAGGGGCGGCGGGACACCTGTCTGCCCACAAGGCGGGCAATGAGCTGGCTAAAGCGGGCAACGAGCTGGCAGAGAGGGCCGAGCACCCGGGCGTGGCACAGGTGGGGGCCGAGCAGCAGCTCGTGGGGCTGGAGGGCCAGGCTCTGGCGGAGCAGCTGGCGGGGGCCGAGGCGCTGGAGCAGGCAGCAGGGCTGGGCGCTGATGCTGTGGCGGAGCAGGCGGTGGCCGAGGCGATGGAGTGACGCCGCCACGGTGGCGCTCAATTAAAAGTGGGTGAGCTGAGAGACTTCTAACTTTCCGACCCGTGGCTGGCTGCAGTGGCTGCCCACGCGATCCCACTGCCCAGCCAGGAGGAGTTGGGTTTGTCTAAAGCAGGGAAAAGCGATTTTATTTTTATGGCCATTAAACTCTTAGCGAGCTTCCCAGATCAACCTGCACAGCCCCCGAAGAGAGTTCATGTGCTTACATGAGGGCGCCAGAGCCTTAGAATTACGCTTTGAGTTCAGGGACACACTGCTGCTGTCAGGTCCCCCTTTCATTTGTAAGGAACAAAACATCTAATTTTTTAAATGCCTCGTCTGGACTTGGACGTGGCTGTGTTGGCACTGGGCACAGCTGAGGCCTGGGGCTTCTGGTCAAGCACCTCTGCCTATGTTAGTGGCCAGGCTTCTGCTTGGGGTGCTGGCACAATGGGGCAGCCGTGCCATGAATTCCCTCTGGGGTGTTGGGGATGCTCATGTGGGTCCCTACCTGGAGATCTGTGGGAGCAGGAAAGTGGAATAAATGGCTTTGCTGAAAGTTTAACACTTGGGATCGTTCTTGAGGGCTGGTGCAGAGGCGGCAGTGACCCAGAGCTGGGGAGGCGCAGGGTGGGGGAGCACAGAGGCCACAGGTGAAGGGTGGGAGCTGGTGGTGGCAGGAGCGGTGGGGGCTGGCTCAGGTGCTGCGCCACTACAGCTCCTGAGATTTGGGGTTGCTCCAGCATGGCTTGTGCTCCCCAGGGCTCCAGGCAGGGGCTGGGAGCAGCTTGTCCCAGGTGCAGGAGCAGCTCCCGGCCCTGGCTGTGCCTGAGGGGCCTTGTTCCTGGCTGAAATGGGGGCAGCCACTGAGGAGCCCGGCACTGCAGCTGCACAAGGCCCCAGTCCATTTCAGCTGAGCCTTAGGAAAATCCACCCATCCTCGAGTCCTGTTGGAAGGGCAGGCTCAGCTCTGGAGGAGCTGCTTCCCTCCCCTGTTCCCCTCTGCCTGCTCCAAGCTCATTCCTGGCTTGGAGCAGCAGCTTCTCCCCCAGGATCCCCCCAGCCCCATAGAAAAGGGTGTGTGGTCACCCTGCAGTGGGGCAGAGCACAAGATGGGGGCCAGAGCACAAGCAGCTGGTCAGAGGCAGGTTCTCTGCAGGGACAGACAACTCAAAGAAGAGGTTTGGTTTAATTGAAGACATTTAGCAAGAGGTACTGCAATAAATAATGGGCTAATGTGGGGACAGGGCTGACACCTCAGGACAGGGTGGTAGGAGGACACACAGACCAGTCACAGCTCCCTTGGGATGTGCTCCAGTAGTGGAGTTGGGTTGGGTAAGGGGCAGGAGAGAAACTCGGCACACACACATCAATCCCAGGCACTCAGGAGAGAAGAGCTTCATTCTGGTCCAGAGAAAGCAAATGCTGATAAAAACCAGGGGCTTGGGCTGCTAAAGAAACTCTCAACCAACAGATGTGTTAAGTAAAAAGTGGATAAGCAAAAATACCCCAAACTGATAACAATTGAGGCTGGAAGGGTGTCAGGGGCCCTGAGGAAGCACTGGGGCTCGGGGAGGAGCTGCCTGCCCAGTGCCACTGGCACTGCTGAACTAGAGGGGAGCCAGAGACATCATACGGGATGAAAGAGGCCCACTCCGAGGGCAGCTCTGGCCTCTTGGGGCTTGAAGGTCTCAGAGGCTGGGCTTTCCATCAGTGCCCTGTTTGACTCCTCATAAACACCTCTTTACCTTGTCTTTGAGCCCCAGAAGGACCAGCACCTCCCAGAACAGCCTGGTGCTGCTCCCAGACACAAAACACTGCCAGCCCCTGAGGCTGCCTGCTCTCCAGCCCAGCACTAGTCCCAGCAGCTCATCTCCTGCATCCTTTCATTAGTGAACTCCCACTCAGGGGCTTAGACACTGCAAGGTCATAATGTGCTTGTTGGCTCTTCTACAGCCCAGCCTGAGCCATGTGTCACCCCCAGGTCCTGCCCACTCCCCGCCAGGGCTGGCAGTGCCAGCCCCTCCAGGCCCTGCGCCTGCTCTGGCATGGATCCCTCCGCTCCAGTCCCGGTTAAAAAATGAGATGGGAGCGAGGAACATGGTGCTGAGCAGGGGAGGAGCCTTGGCCAGGGAAGGGGGATCTGCCATGAGAATATAGCAGGGCCCCTGGCCTGGCAGCAGCTCTGGGGCCCCCACACAGGCTGGACATGAGCTGCTCAGTCCAGCCCGAGGGTCCTGCAGCCAGGACACGTTGGGCAGCCACTGAGAGACTGCCCAGCACAGCCCAGGGGTGCCCAGACCACAGCCCAAAGCACGACACCGAGCAGCTGGGGGATCTTGCTCAGCAAGGAAAAGCTGTTGTGATCTGTGCACACATCCCATCCCTCAAGATCCTGCGAAGTCCCTCCTGGTGCCGAGGAAGGGAAGAAGGGCTCTGGACCAGACTACACTCCCAGCTCCCCTCCCCTGCTACATTCCAACCTGGACAAAGGCAGAAAGGTCTATACAGTATAATACATATATATTTCACTATGAAATAGCAATTTCATTCCCTGCCTTCTACTTTATGCATCCTGATTTATATACTTCTTTTTACATCACTCCAGAGGGCTGGTGGGGCTGGGTAGTTTCTCATGCGAGGCAGTTGCTCTCCTTGGAAGTTACTCACAGGACGCACCAGCAGCTGATGTGGCAGGACCTAAACATGATTCCCATTCCCCCCTTTCCCCTCCCACAGCTCCCCCCTTCCCCAGCAACAAGGGCAGACTCTGCCCTGGCAGCCGGGGCCTGCCGGGGCTCTCCCGGCTCATGTAAGTGGTTCCTCAGTGCAGATCCATGAACCTCCCTCAGCTGCTCTCAGCAGCTGTGGATGGAGCGGGAGCAGCAGCTGAACCCCTCGACATCCCGGGTACAGGGAGGAGCAAACCGGAGGCGAGGGAAGTGGCGGGGACAGTGCGACATGCACACGGAGTGGTGACGCCAAGGGCCCGCGGCTGCGGCACAGCCAGGCCCGCCCAGCCCACGTGGGGAGCCGGGGCTGCAGCCCCAGGGTGAAGTTCTACCGAAGGTCAGTCCCTGCGGGACAGGGAGTCCCATCCGGGGGCTGGGTCACCGGCCAAGAGCTGTCATCACTGGAACCAGTGCAGAGCTGGGTGTCACGTGGAAGGAGGAACAATCCTATGGAAAGAAAAGAGGGCAGATGTTTCAGGAAAAAACTCTGGGAAGGTGTGCTGGGGAGCCACTGTCCTGGACATGTCAGACACGTGCAATGGCACTGGCAGCAAATGGGGCTTCCAGTTACTGTGCTGGGACGCGGGGCTCGGGCACTGTGGGTCCTGCACGCTGCTCCAGCAGCTGGGAAAGGAAAGGGACAGCACGTTCCACCTGCTGCTGGCTCTTGGCTGAAGCAAACAAGATCAGAGTTTGATTTCCCTTCAAATGAAACCAGCAGGAGTTCAGTTGCTGGCTGGACACAGCCATGCCCAGACACCTTCCACAGCAGCAGGATGAGCTCAGTCTGGGATCTCTGTGACAGGACAGTGGCCGTGGCAGGGAAGGGAGCTGTCCCCAGTACCCACCTGTGCTTCCTGTGCACCCTCAGTCAGTCACATCGTCCGGCTGTACTCAATGCCGCTCTTGGCAGAAATGCCAGACCAGGGCAGGAGGCTGCAGAGGAGGCTCTGGGCTTGTCTGTATATCCTCTGGGGAATGGAGCACGGGCTCAGGCTGGCTAGTGTGGAGCCAATGTGCTGTAGGTAGTCAGTGGCCACCAGTTAAGGACAGCAACACTGACACTGTAACTTAGCAAAGAACCTAAATGACTCCTGGACCTGCCCTGCCTGCAGGGACCCCAGCGCAGTGGAAGCTGCTCAACTCAGTCAGATCTGCTCCTTGCAGTCATTGCCTCCACCTTTCCATCAAAAGCAGGTCTGCTGTGCCCTGGAAAGGACGGCAATTTGGAAACGGCAGCTCCAGCTTGTGTGGGAAACACCTTCTCTAAGCAGCTGCCAGTTCCCTTTGCGCTCCACAGAAGATCCTGTGAGGACAGCAATCCATCCACCTGCCTGGGGAGGTTGGGACTGACCAGCTACACCCAGGAAGGATCAAGCTGCTTCTCCATGATCCGCTGACCTGAAACAAACCCCCTAAGTCAGTGTGGGAGCAGCCTGCTGAGCTCTGGGCCAGGCTCAAAGGGGATCCCAGGTCACAGGAAGGAAAACCAAGGGTTTCTGTGCCCTGTTCGTGGCCAAATCCTGCACCCTACAAGCCAAAGGACACCCACCACTTTGGCCTAACACCAGCACTCACTCTCACTGGCATCCAACTTGCTCCAGCCATCCTACAGTGGCTCCCTGAAGTGTTCCCAGAGGAGTCAGGGGAGGCTGGGGACACATGGATCACCGTCAAATCCCTCTAACATCACCTTCCTTCCAGCTTCAGATTAAACCCACATCTGAGCAAGTCTCACTTCCCACATCTACCCACACTTTGCTGTTGTTAACCCCAAACAGGGTTTGGCCTCTGCTGAGCAGCCTGCAGGGAAAGGATATAAGATTGTCCAGGGTGGGTGCCCGCCGTTGATGTACAGGACGTAGGTGAAGCCATCTTTGAGGACCCCTCGGATGGAATAGTAGTAGGGGAGATAGTGGTGCTGTTTAAAGTCTCTGTTTTCATAGAAGTTTATTGCTGTGTTGTTGGTGGTGAGCACGTGCAGGTAGATGGCTTTGCAGTGGTCCTGGGCAGTGGTGGAGATGTGATCTTTCAGACTCTCAAGCAAGAGGGAACCTGTTGAAGGGAAAGCAGCAGGATCAGTGTGCAGCCCCAGGGACCCTCAGCGTGAGGGTCTGTGGGGCCCAGCTGAGCCCTCCTGCACACACCTGGAGACCCCAAATCCCACCCAGTTCTCACAGGACCAACTACATGGTTTTAATACATGGTCTCACCTATGAGCACGGCTTCAAAACCCAGAGATTTTAAAGACACAAACCTCTGACTCAACAACCACAAGGATGAGGCAGAACTTTGACAATGCTGCCCATCCCCAGTAGAGCAGCTCCTGGCTTTGGGGAAGGTCAGTGACTTATTTTCAATGGTATCAGTTCCACCCCATACATTTTTTTATTTTAAAGCTATTTGAAACAGCAAAGTGTCAAAACAGGACTTCACAAGCAGGTTATTGTATTGTGTCTGCTGAACTTGAATCAAAATCTAAGAACTGCTGGGATTTTAAGATGCCTTCTAAGGAGAAGAGTGGAGACACAGTCTCATCCAACCTGGATTTGCTGCAGCCATCAGGAAAAATCAGAGAAGGGTACAGAGGATTCTCCAGCCCCAAGAGACAAGACCTGGGGGTTCATCCACACCACCTCAACATGGCATGGAAGACCCAGCAGAACCTGCACGGGAACTTCTTCAGCAGGTGTGGTAACACCAGGCTAAAGAATCAGCCTGACTAACACACAGGGGAGATGTCTGCTGCTGTTTCACAATCCCCAGGGCCTGCAGGACCCACAGGATTTCAGAGCAGAAGTCAACAGCACTGACTTCATGGTCACTTGATACTTAATGAGAATCTATATCAGCCAAGCCCAAAAAACCACTGAGACATCGACAACAGAGCAGTTCTATTTTGTTATGAGATATTCCAGTCTTCTACCTCACAGAAATTCAGCTGTCCTGTGGTTTAAGAACAGCAGAGAACTAGAAACCAAACCCTTGTACAAAAATCAGAGAAAAATCAGAGGAAACCCAGAGCTTTAGTGCTCAGAAGCATGGCTGGAGTGAAGAGCCTCCTGCATGAAAGCCTACAGCTTCAAACACCAGTAGAAGAACTCAAGAGAAAGGCCTCAGAAAAAGCAGGAGCAGCTTTTTTTAGGTTGTGTTGCTACAGGTACAAGCTCAAAGTTTTTGAGAGAGCACAGCAACACACTGTGCAGATGGAATTCATACAGGAAATAATGACTCTGAAAGGAGAAAATTCCAACAAGATGGAACTGGGGAAAAAAGTAGGATTTGGAAATTAAGAGGAGACTGAAAACCACCATAATTTTACAGAAAGACCTCTTTACCACCCTCTGTGAACAGCATTCTGTGTTACCACTTTCTTCTTTGTACAGAAAATTCTCTCCAGTGGCATTTTAATGGAAGGTTTAAACACTGCTCTCACCAAGGACTCTGTGGTCATTTCTTTATGTATCCTTTAAGTTTACACCCCTCCAAACATGTCTGGGGGAGAAGAGAGGACTTGGAGGTTGTATCTCCACTGAAGAGACTCCAGGTGTGCACCAAACCTGGCCCATTCCCTTCTGCAGATCCAAGATCCACATCCTGCCTGAAATGGCACCAGAAGGGCAGCACTCGGTGACAGAACACAACTGCTCTAAACAGAGAGAAAGCCCTTCTGACCCCAGGATTTCAAATGGCTGCAGGAATGCTGCATGTGGCAGCAGACATTCAGAGCTGACTTGGACATTCGAGATCTAATCAGGCACAAGTTAACCCCAAAGGGAGCTGGAAAATAGTGTTTCTCACAGTTTGTTTTATCTGTTGAAGCTGAAAGGTCAACAGCAGCTCTGTTTTCTGCCTCAGGGATCAGACTGCTGATACCCAGAACGAAAATAATTTCAAACCCTGCTTGTGGGTGAAGTTCTTACGCTTCCAGACAGTCTCAGCAACAGCAGTGTGAGTTTTTGGTGTGCTCGGCTGGCCCCTGGGAACAAGATCGACAAAGGCCTGTGCTCTTTGGAAATATTTGCATATTGTGTTGTGCCCACACCAGTAAAAACCTCCCAGTGTACCTGCACCATCACCTTCCCACCTGCTGGGACCAGTCACGGACAAGCCTTTCCCATTCCCATAGGGATACTGCAGGGAGATACTGGAGCTCCTTCAGTCACACCCACTGGCCACACCTGGCAAACAACACCAACAGCTGGCACTCAGCAGCATCTTACCTATTCCATGTTTTCTGAACTCCTTCACCACTCCAAGACTCAGGATGTAAGCAACTTGAGTGTCCACAGGAAAATTGGAAGCTAGGATATCTCCATCCTGAGTAGAGACAGGACAAGTTATTTAGTAGGGTACCTGGGGAGGCACAGGAGAAAGCAAGAACCCTGTAGTGGAACACCTGAAAACCAGGCTAAAGCAGGAAACTTCTCTTTCACTGAACAGTCTTAGCTGAATCTTTTGGAATGGAAGTTAAAATATCCAAGCATGGGGCTATTCCTGTTTTCACATCATCCTCCCAGAGGCAGAACACAAACCACCATACTTCCTAACTATGCACATTATTTATGAGTTTAGGGACAGAGAATGTACTCGATTTCTTTACCAGAAGGATTCAAAGTGCCAGTTCTGGAGGCACCCAGCAGTGTTTAGATCAACCCAGTAAGTCCTTGTGGCCTGCAAGCTGCACCTGCGCTGTGTCAGCTGGAGATCTCTGCACTGCTGTGGAGGACAAGGAGCACATTCCACAGGCCCAACTGCCCAGAGGAGTGCCTGAAGAAGCCCTTGGCTTTCAGCTTGGCTGCAACAAGAGCCTTCTGCAGAAGTTGCTGAAGATGCAGCTTCTGACTTTGATGAGCTTTGAGATGAGGCCAGACAGCTGAGGTGAAGAGACCCACGTGCTACTCTGTGCTCTCAGCTCCTGTGCATGTTGGGATTATTGTTTAAGCACAACACTGAGGGCCTTCCAGGAGTGAGGCACTCCCTGCACTGCCCCTGCTTTTTTTTAGTGCTCTTCTCCCACACTGTCTTCACTGACCATCTCTTCCTTCCCTCTCTGCTGGATTGTCTCTCCTGGCCTCCAAGCTCTGTTATCTCTGATGTCCAAGCTCTCTGCAGACAGGTTACCTCCCCTCAGGGCTTGGGACAGGGACTGTGTAAAGGGAGGCGCTTCTGCAGGAAGTCACTGGAGTGACTCACCCGGTACAGCTAAGGAAGCTCTTAAGTAATAAAGGAAGAGGTTTGTGCCATGGCCAGGCAACAGTGAAATGCCTGCTGCACAGGCACTTTGGGATTAGCCTGCAGGATGTGATCCCTCAGCTCCCCACGGGGCCATGCCCCAGCAGGAAGAGCCTCTGTGGTGCCACACACCCATCCCTGCTCCACTAGCTGGGAATCAGCATGTGCTTCACTCCTTGCATTAACTCAGGATCAAGTGTCTGCATAGGGGAGGGAAAAACCCCACCCAAACAGGTCCCATCCCCATTCCCCAGGGCGGGGCATGGATTCTGTCCCGCTGAAGCCCAGGGCAGGCACATACCTCTTTGTGCACCTTCGTCCTGCTCTTGATCTCTGCCACTATCATCCCCACGATGGAGCCTCTGTATGTGGCCGCGAGGGAAAAGAACTTCTTGTTGGAAGTGATATCTCGGTACCATGAGTCAGGGTACCTGGGAAGGAACCAGAAACAGGAATGTCTGGGGATGCAAAGCCCATGGGAACAGGCATGAGATGCTCCTCAAATGGAAACAGCTGTTGCATCCCTTTTGGTACCATGGGTTCTTTCATCATGTATGGCCTCCTCCCTTGCTAAGAGAATCACATTTTCACTTTACAGTCTTTGCCCAGAGCTTTCACATCCATCTTTAGCAAGTTATTTTTAAATGCAACATCCATCTGCCCTCATCTAAGAGCGTAAGGATCTCATTAATTTGATACACATGTAACTTTCATACTGCATATTGGTAGGGGAAAAAAAAAAAAAAAATCACACCACCAGCCTCCAGTTCTCCTCCTCCTTCTGCAGCTACTAAAGGGAAACTAGTGTATGTTCATTTATTTCCAAGGGAGAGTTCAGCATGTCTCGCCTTTAAAAGAGAACTACAAACTCAAAATATTATGAATGCTTTTGCTGATTTGTTACATTTTATTCAATCTTAATTATAATCTGCTAGAATCCTCTATAAACCTTCTCTATGAAGCTAAAGTTAAAAATCCATGAAGCCTACAGCTGTGGTTTCCCTGGATGCTTTAGGCCAGAAATCTGTCAGTGTCCCCCAGAAAAGCTCCTCTTTCCTGTGCTTGTGCAGTCATGGGCATTTACCAAATGTGGGTCTGGGACAGGCTGAGATCAGCTTTAGGCCAGACTAAGGGAGGAACAGTGATCCAAGGGAAGTACTGCTCAGCTCCCCGGGACATCCAGAACAGCCCCTCAGGAACAGCTCCGTGACAGTTTGGTTTGGCTCTGAGGGTGCTTTCCCAGCACCACGCTCCAGGACACAACTTCCTTTCACAAGCACAGGGATGCTGTCTTTTTTCCTGGAGGTGTCCTCCTTTCCCCATCTCATTCAGCCTTTCTCAAGAAGCTGATCCATCCCTTTAATGACAAAGGCCATTTTCCTGCCAAAATCCGCATACAGGAAGTTTCTGATGACTCCAGTACAGGCAGGACAGGCAGCAAAGGACCTTTAACAGCAACACCACCACAGTGCACAGAAGATTCCCAGCCTGCCACCCCAAACCAGTCACGTACTCTATTGGGAACCAGTCTCCACAGAGCTGTTTCACCGTGTCTATGTCATCGTGGCAGAGCAGGCGCAGGTTCACATCCGTCAGTGCAGTCGGGGGCACCTCCTCTGTCATTCACGCCTGCAGGGAAGGAAGCACGTGAGGAGTGGTGGAACCCAGGGTCTGATCCAAGGGCACCAGGAGCGGCTTGGTATGGATAAAGCTGCTTTTCCCAGAAAAGTGAGTTCTCAGGAGAGATGAAGCAAAACATGGCAACGTTAACCCGAGAAGGAGCTCAAAGCTGTGCTGGCCACGGGGTAAGCCCAGCTCACGGCTCAGCCTGACCCAGCCTTGCAGCCCCATATCCAGGCACATCCCGATCCCTGCCAGCGCAGCCTGGTGACTCTGCGTGCGAGGAGCACGTGGCCAGCAGCCCTTCCAAAAAGAGCATTAAATGAGCCAACAGCATGCCAAGTGTTCCTTATGGTGCATGGAGCTCTTCAAATGTCCGTGCAGGACCAACATTTTGCTAAAACAAAACTGAACAAGCAGCTTAAAAAGGAAGCACTGCTAGAGGAACGTTTAGAAAGTCCACTAGCACAATCCTGCCATTTCCATGTAATGTCACCCATTACATATGCAGAGGATTCCAACTCTAAAATGTTCATTTTGTTTAACCTATGCTGGTGAAATGAGATCAAGTTTCACTTCTCATTCCTGTGTGCCACAGCTCCTCCCAGCCCAGCACAGAGCGCTCAGACACAGAAATCCCAGGACACCTTTTCTCCGTAACCCTGCCGCGATCTGCTGAGCACAAACAGAACACTTGCTGCAGTGTCTTCAGCCTTTTTTAACAAGCACCACAGGGAAAGAAGCAAGTGATAGCTAAAGTGGTTGTAAAAGCATTTGCAGCACTGATGGATGACTGGAGAAGGCGTTTCAGGCAGGACAAAGCCCCATGAGACAGACAAGGCGAGTGGAGACAGGAGGAGTTGGTTCCTTCATCTCTCTCACTCTGACCCTCCCAGGTAAAAGAACCAGACCAGGATGCAAATTTAAAAAACCAAAGCCACCACCCTTGATGAAAACAAATTACTTAAAATTTTTACTTTCTTTTCCCTATTTTAAGAGTCTCAAGTCTTGGTTTCAAAGTGCCAAGTTATAAGGGAAAAGCTGCACAGAGCAGTGTTCGTCTGTGCCCTCCTGTGAAAAGGGATGCTCAGCTCTCCAGTGTTCTTGATGTAAAGCTCAGAGCTTGAGAAACAACAGATTTAAACACACTCCCCATTGGACTGCATATGCCAGTTGAGCAGCTTCAACACAAAAATAGTAACTGGCAAAGTTACATTGCCAGTTTGGGCAATTTTAATTTGTCAAACTTACGATTTAGCAATTAATTTAAATTATTAAGTTACTAAACTTGAACAAGCTCTCAGGCACAGGGTGTCTTGTGCAGGGCCAGGAGTTGGACTCAGCGATCCTGATGGGTCCCTTCCCTTCAGCATATTCTACGATTCTGCTTTGCCAGTCACAGTCACTCTTGATCCAGAAATGGATCACTTGTTCCTCTCCAGGGAATTCCTTATAAAGCATCACAGCTATTTTCCAGCCTGCTCTAGGACTGTGGCTGCATGTTTACTGAGCAGCCCACAGCACTCACAGTCAGCCTAGGTGCCCGTTTCAAACTTAATCATCTACAAAATCTGCGCTCCTTGCTGCCTTTAAAACTTATTTTACACTCCCAGAGTCGGCTGAAGCCCTCAGAGGCGGGATTTGGAATCCGTACCCTGTCACAGCAGCACACACTCCCCACCCCCAGCCTCCGGTGACCTTTTAAGAAGCCTCAGCTTCACCCCATGGGATCCTGAAGAAAGAAGGGCAAACATTTGCTGGCTGAGGCTCATCTGATCCACGCCACTGATGCCCGATGATTTGGACCCCAGTCTCACCCCCCACCCCTGCTGAACCCTTTGCTGAGCCATTTCAGAGCTGTGACACACCTCGGGATCATTCTTGCAAAGCTTCAATGCTCCTGTAAGGGAACACCCCTTCTCAGCATTAATAAATCAGAGAGAAATGAAACCACCATGCCAGAGCCATGGTTTTGCTAATGAGTAGAAGAGGCAGGGCAGGCGCTGCTGGAGAGGCAGAGCCAGCACAGGACACATTCCTATGAGGATTAGTCCATGTGTATTTAGCACCACATTCTCAAAGAGCTGGGCAAGCATTACGCATTATCCTGTAGCTGAAGCCAGCCTCAAAAAAGTAATCCATGACTGTTTTGTTGAACAGGATAATCCCCCTCCCCTCAAATTCAGACACCCAGGGCTGGTTGTGTTTGCAGGGACTCGCTCCATCCATTATGTGACCCAGTCCAGATGCTCCAGCACATTTAAAGGGCATTTGGGACACCTGTCTGGCACCGTGTCCTGCCACAGGGCTTTAGGAGAGCAGACCTGTGCCCCTTCCTCCCTGGCCAGGTGCTGCTGCTGCTGGAGGAGCTGTGCTAAGTGGCTGCTATGACCAAGAGAGAAGAAATTCCAGGCAAATCAATTCCCTTCATACTCAGGTGACAGCCTCTGGGTCTTCAGGGATACCTGGAAAAACACCCAAGAGCAGATCCTGGCCCTGGGCACAGCCTGTGGCAATGCTGTCCTTAGCAGAGCCAAAATCCTGAACTCGAGTCTCAGCCAACACAGTGACCTGAGTACCACCTTTACAGTCAACTTCAGAGGACAAAATATATGTTTGAAAGCACAAGAAAACCCCAAAAAACTTCATCAGTATAAAGCAAAACCCTGGGACTCGGCAGAAGTTAAAAGGGCCTTTAGGGGTTTAGAGGCAGCAACACTGACATCACAAGTTCTGAGCTTTGAGACCAAATGGTGGCTACTGTGGAGCCAAACACAGGCTCCAGGGGTGTCCACAGCCACTCTGGAAAAGCCAAAGTGAAATTATCTTATTTCTTTTAGTATCTTTTTCTCAGGTATCAGCCTTTGGTTCACATGATGGCCACGGTCTGGGAGGTGACATGGCCAACATCGCCCACTGCCTCCCTCCCAGGGGGCACAGTGACCTCACCCTTCTGTCAAAACAGGAAGCACTTGCTCAGGAGGATTAGAAAACGAGCCAACATCTCACATTTTATTTAACATTTCATGCTTAAGAAGGGAGAGTGCAGATAAACATTTGAAAAAGCTCCAAGGACACCCTTTTACAAAACACTGCAGTCAGGAGCTAGTAGAACTAGAAACTGAGCATTTAATTCCCTTTCTTACCTAAGACCTGCAGATATCAGTGCATAACAAATTCATTTCAAAAATACAGGAAAGCATAAAGGCTTTAAGCATTTTTACTAGTTTTCTGCCTTGCTCTGTTGAAACAAATCTAGCAAAATATTTTGGCCTCAAGTGTACTGGGTAGCTCAGAGGAACCTGTGAAATTCTTATGACAAATATTTAGCAGTAACAGAAGTTGGATGAAAAGAAATAGTAAATGCATTACTAAATAAGCCAACTTGACATATAATTTTAAATTAAAGTACATTGTGAGGCCTGAACTTACTATTTAAAATAATGTCATAATTGATGTATATCATAATCATAACGATGTCAGCTTTGGCATCAATAAGCTCTAGCTATAATGAGCTAAAGAACAGCATTTCACAGTTCTGTCTAAAAGGCAGCAGAGCCTTTGGCTCCAGCATTGTCCCAAGCCATGGCTGGGCCTCCAGGAATTGTCCCTGCTCACTCAGCACGATGGAGCCAAGTGCAGGCAGTGACATTTCCACCACCAGCACTTCCAGCTCCTATTGAGAAAAAGCAGTTCTTGTTTAGAGCCAGGTGCAGGAACAGTTTATTTACACGAACCAGACGCTTCACAGCTAAGAAACATCAGCTCAAGCTTTACTCAAGAGCAGGAAGTTTTCATTCCCTCTTTGAGCTCCTGTATTTTTAAAAAATCACAATAACATCTACTTAAGATCACATTTCTAGAGAGACAGGGAGCCACACAGAACCAGCACTTTTAATCCAGCAGGGTGTTCAAATGCAGGATAAAGCCTGATGCTTTGTCAGGCAGCTGCTTAAACGTGTTTGAAAATCCCCTGAGCACTTCCATACTACAAAAACCTGGCCAAGTGGCTCTACGAGTTGAGAGTTCCTGTGTTTCGCACTGTTAGACATGTTTTAACAATGTTTCTGCCTTGTGCATCCTGCAAAAATTAGTTTAATTTCTCCAATGAACAAGATGCTAGTTTCATTAATTTTTATTTTGACTTCAGCTTCCGAGCAGATAAACTCATGAAATTCCCAAATATCAAATCCCAAAATCATCTAGCAACAAATATCACTGAATTTCCTGGCAGAATAAAAGCCAGGTAATTTACGACTAAAGTCAAACGAACAGTAATTAAGATTGTTTACTACTATAATTCCCAGTAAGGGATGTATTGGATTGAAATTTAGTGTTCACACAAAAACCAACGTGAAGGAATTTTCTGCACTTGCAGAAACAAAGCTTGATCGAAGTTCATCAATACCTTTTACTTTACTTACAAGCACATTGAAATCAGTTCATCCTGAACAGAAAGCAGCAGAGCTGCAGGGCAGAATAAAGAGAAGCCGTGGCAGGCTGTGGGTGTTTCTCATCGCTCCCATCATCCAGGCAGCTTTGTCCCTGCAGCCAGCCCGGTCCCGGCACCTCCAGCACCGAGCACTGCGGATCCTCATAAACTCGGGATGAAGATTTTCACCCCAGGAATTCAAAGCATTCACTTTGAGCACACTCCTGCTGGGTTATTAAGGATTATCTGCTGTCCTTCCGCAGAAGGAAAAGATTAAGTTCCTGCGGACGGCTCCCGAGGACACAGCACAAGGGGCTGTCCCAGAGGAAGGCAGCGACACCCGACAATCCCCTGGGCACGGGAGCCCTGTCCTGTCAGCCCCTGCCCAGCCCTGCAGCACAGGTCACAGCAGCTCTATTTCACTAGATCACCCTCCCTGGGAGATCTGCACAGGGACAGAGATGGATTCCCTTGTGCCCGGTACCCTCACACCAGAGGTGCTGCTCCAGTGTCACCACCAAATCCCTGTCTGCGACTCCAGTGTGGACAGTCCTCAGATCCCAGTAAGACAAGATTTCCAGGAAAAAAAATTAATAACATTTGGCATACTCTCTCACTTTTAAATAAACAGGATCAAACAAAGCCCAGATAGAAACTTAAAGCTACCAAAATGCCGGATTTTAGCTGTGACTGAGCACCACCGTACCCAAAACAGCCACAAAGTCTGCTATTCTCTTCCAGAACACGAACAGGAATTTTCACAGCTATAAGTCTCTCTACCTTGTGCCATCTGGCACTGGGGATTTGATTTGCATTAAACCATTCAGTCTGAACCAATCTAATTCCACAAAGCAGTAAAGATTTCCCTGCTGCATTTCATTTTCAGCTTACTGTGTTTTTAGGTTACTGGTCTCGCAGGGAATGTTCTGCATAGACACCTCTGTCACCAAGCTCCTTTCATTTAACACAAGGAAAGTGCAACTGGATTTGAAAACATCATGGATTCATTACTAAGAATCTCAAAGAGGTGCTTCCAGGACTTAGAGCAACGTTATCCAAGCAACAGGAGCCAAATTTTAAAAGATATTTAAATACTTGGCTTGACAGCTTCTTGGTACTACTTCAAGTATGGTCATAGAATAAAAAAACTTAGGTTGGAAAGACCCTTTGGGGTTTAACCCAACTTAGATCAGGTTGCTTAGGCCCATATAAAGTCAGTGAGGAGCAAATCTCCTCACTCTGCCTGGAATCAGACCAGTTCCTTTGGATCTAAACTGGAAGCTGGGGCATCAAATGTGCTGCTGGCACCAACACCCCCAGCTGTGCCAGCGTGCAATGCAAGCACACCTCGACAGCCCATTTGCTGCACTCTGTTTATGGCATTTAATGCTGCTACTCCTTCTAGGAATGCCACAGAGGGTCATTTGAGACAGGCAGCACACAAAGCCCAGAAGGTGCAGCTCCCCTCATTCCCACTTTGTTATGCTGGAGCTCATGGTCACCAGCTGATGGTGATCGTTTCACCTCCATCCCTGTACACTCATCACATGCCACAGCAGTGCTGCCCAAAACTGCCAGCATTTAATTCCCTGCATTAGGAGAAGCTTGGAATGAGTGAGATTCTTAATGAGAAATCTAGGACAAAATGACTGATTTTGTGCCTTGGTCTGAAAAAACCACAGTAACAGGGGTGGAAGCAGGCTCTGACTATGTGACTTTACAACAGCCCAGAACTCCTTTTGATCCATGTTTTCCGGCCATTTCTACCAGATTCAAAAGCACGGCGCCTCAGAGCCCCTCGTGGACCTCAGGTCACGCAGGGGTGTGCACTAGCTCACGACTTGGAGCTCCTCATTATTTAAGTTCCTTCAACAGCAGCTTCTTTCTGTGCAGAAAACTGCGCTCCCCAACCACCTGCCCCGGCACAGCTCCCCAGGCTGCCACATGTGCAGCACACGAGGTTAATCCGGCCCTGCATTTGGATCCCATCTGCCCCAAAGCACATCCCAAGCACTAAGGGGATTCTCTTGGGGACATCACTCTGGAGAAAGGAGTTTGTCAGTGCCTGGACTTTCTTCTCCTGTAAATCCACCCAGGGCAGCGTGCTCGACTAGCACCCCACAGTGGAAGAGGGCAAAACCCAGTGAGCTCGGGGAAGAATGTGTTGAAAAGCAAGCTGCACTCATCTCAGCCCCAGGGAGGCTGGAGGGTAGCCTTGGGTTGAGATAAGATATCTGCACCTGTGAATCGTCAGGTGCCCTGAGACAATTCATAAAGAATCACATCTTCCTGAGAGAGCCAGACCAACGTGGGGGAAACACACGCACAGCTGAGCCCAAAGTAGGCAAACTGGACAATTAAAAAAGTAAATTTTGAAGGAAGCAAAGCAGGCTTCGATCTGTGTGCTCCTTCCTGAGCACCCTGACAGTGAGCACACAGAGACCAGGAAGAGGCACCACGCCTGGATTTGGATTCAGCCATACACTGCCACCACTGTGTTATGCTTCTGCTGTGATTTCAGCACGTTGCTGTACCACCCTGCTAAATCAGACTCTCACCAACAAGTCAATTTGATATTACACCCTCCTCGTGTGGAACAGCTACAAGAGCTTGACCGGAGAATGTTGAACTCTGACAGCCAGGAAGGCAGCACCGTCACACACAACCTGGGAAAACCATCCTGGCATTCAGCCCTCCTCCTAAAGGCTCACCCCAGATGGCTCAGAATATTTTCCTTCAGCTGTGAAATTCTGAAAACACCATTCCAATAACGTATTTGTGCCTTGTCTCCAGCTCCACGCAATTTTCCACTCTGCCCGCATCGAGGTGTGCACAGCACAGCACTGAAAGCCTCCAAGCCAAACACACAGAATCACCGTCATTAACACTGTGGCCTCCTGCCATGAGGGATCAGGATTTGAAACAGTCCCCAAAAGGATATTAACAAGTGAGAAGCCAAAACGTAGTTCTGCCTGTGTAGCAAGCAGTGGTTATTTGCTAGAAATAAAAAACACTTACTGTTAGTGAAAATCCTTTTATACTTGTATCCCTGATCTTCGGCACACTCGGAGTTGGACTTGTCAGACTCCCAGCAGCAGAAAACATTAATGTTTTGCATGTGGGTTGCTTTCTGGGCTGTTCTTTCACTTTACAGCTCTGGAAACATTACTGGAGCCGTGGATTTCACAGAAGCCGCTCCCCAAATAAAGTGTCTCTAAAGCACACTGCACAAGGCCTGGCTTCCTGCTGCCCCAGATACAGCAATTCCTCCAGGGAACGGCAAACAAGAATCTCTAAGAGGGTTTTGCTGTTAAATCGTTTCTTGTTAAGACGAGGAAGGGAAAATCTGCTTTGTGACAGTGGCACTGTGGGGAGTTCAAACCCAAGGGTCACAAAAGAGGCACACTGGCAACAAGCTCCTCGCTGGAGGGGAGATTTAATACACAGCAAGTTTCCAGCAGGCTCCTCTTCCTCCAGAAAACAAACAAAAAACCCTCAAACAATCCATCCTACCTGCAGGCCTGCTGCCCTTTCTGAATTAGAATAAACAGCCACACAGAAAATGTGTGTAGGGAGTGAAGAAACAGCCAGAAATGCAGCCTACGAAGCCCTGGAGAAGGGAATTTGAGGCTGCCTCCATTTCCTACATGCTGTCCTCATTATGGAGCAGCATCGACAAAACCCGGCCCCTCCACCCACACCCTCACAGGAGACACCAACACAACCTTCCAAAGGTTACTGCAGACAAGGTGCTTTAAAATGAAATAAATTTTGAAAAACCTTGAAAAGAACATTCCTTCCTCAGTTGTCAGACAAGCGCCCCAAACTTAACACCTCTCCAAGATCCTGACTTTAAAATTTGAGCCAAAATGGCTCCTTTTCTTTTCCTTTTTCAGCAGTTTTCCAAGCATGAAACACTCAGGTTCAACTCAAAAACTCCACTGTTGCTGTTTTCAACTAACAACATTTAAAATGGATTCTGGCATAGGTGTCTGCTCTGACAGCCACAGTAATAAGTTGAGAAGCAGAAATTAAAAATTTAATTAAAAGCTAATGCTGGAAAACAGAGCAGCTCCTGTTCCTACCTCTCCGCAGGGAGGAAAGTGGGTGGGGGGATGCTGAGTGAGAAGTGAAGCTCCAAGTCTTTTAGCAACACTTTGCACTGAAGCCACCAGACATGCTGTGACTGGTTAAAAAACCAGGAGGGTGGGGGTGATCCCACTCTGAGAATGATTTTGGACAGCACTTGGCTTCCAAGTTTGTAGACGAGGTGCTCAACTAAGGCAGATCTTTTTCTGCTGCTACTCTGACAGCTGGAGCCCAGTTGGTTCTTTAAAAGCATCTGAAGACGTCACCGAAGGGAATCCCTGCCCATGACCCAGGGCTGCCTGAGCCCAGCAGCCTGAGACCAGCAGGAAGGCAGAGCTACGAGGATTTCTGAATCGGCTCTGCCAGGAAGTGCCCGAGTTTGCACCAGTAATTCCTCAGGTATTTACAACAGCGCTGCCACCCAGAGTCAGCCTCTGCAAGCACAGTTTCACCTGCTCACTCCATAAATTACACTGGGAGTGGCTGGGGCGGGGGGCCGGAGAGGCAGAAAATAGGCAGGAAATGAGAATTTGGGGTGACAGGGCCGACGGGCTCCAGCCCAGCACTGACTCACTGACTGACAGACCGAACTGGCCCAACCCCTGTATTCCTAACACCCCCAAAAAGCCTTCCACCAAGAGAGAAACCCCATCCCCACAGCAAATAAAGATCATCCTCACCGGGAAAGAAATAACACCAGACATGAGAGAAGCACCAGACTTTGCTGATAAAAATCAAAGCACACGCTCTGCTAAAGGCTCTTTGACTAAAGACCATTTTCTGAATTCCACTGGCAGTTCCCACAACATTTCATCACATCCAAGTCCAGCCTGGATACCAGGAGTCAGGATGATGGACACTGGTTTAGGAAAAGAAGTGAAAATTAAGAATGCCACAGGTTTTAGGAGGCATTCACAGGACAGCCACTTCCCAGCTAGTCAGACAGGAGAAGTCAACTTGCCTTAAACACATCAAACAACCTGCTGAGAGAAACAGCAGCAGCTTTAAAGAGCAGAACATGGTCTCAGCACCACTAAGGAATGTTTCTTTCTTTGCCACCAGGTGTGCAAACACTCACTGGAGCAGCTTACAAGATACAACAGAACTGCTTTCTAACCTGCAAGGGAAAACCTTGCACTTTAAAAGCCTGGGCCCTGCCCCTGCTGCCGAGGGGGACGAGGCTGCTCAGGCTTATCCTGTAAATGAGTTCACACATTAATTATAACAGACTGGGACAGAGCCAGCAGTTGGGGTTCTTGGAGTTTTTATTGGTTTGGGGTTGTTTTCACCTCACTTGCGAGACACCTGCTAGAGGTTATTCGTACAGACAACTGGATCATCTGAAAGCACACCACGCACGAGTGCTCCCAAAATGCTCTCACAAGTGTCCTTCATAAAGGCTTCTGAAGATACTAACCTGGACTAAGGATAGTCTGTGGCAGATTAAAACAAATTAATTACAAGAATTCATTACATTAAAATCATCTAGGATGAATCCATAGTGAGAGGAGAGTCCATTCAGCAGGTTCATAACAACCAGGTGGAAGAAGAGAAGAAAAGACATGCAACAAAACTGGCTGATGCTCTTTTGGCATAGAGCACAGATCTCCAGGACGGTAAAAGCTAAAGCTATTGGCAGTTACAGAAGGGTCTCACAATACCAAAAGCCAAATAAATCGGTAAGCTGGTAGATAAAAAGAGGAATGCAGCTTGAAGGAATGCAAACATTTCCAATTTGTGTTGCCCACTGCCAGGGGGAAGAGCATCCACACTCACAGAGAGTTCCCTGAGAACATTTGTTGCTTGGCAGCAAAGGAGGACATTGGGAATTATCAGAACAAACGGACAGGGAAAAAGACTTGTCTAAAAAGAGTCTGGTCTGAGGTAGGTACAGATATTTAATGCCTCTGTGTGCCTGTGAATAAAACGCCAGAGAGGAAGGAAGCGGGGCCAAGGTTCGGGAGCTCAGCAAGATCACCCAAGACGGGCTGGGAGCTGCTGCAGCACAACAAAATCCGGATAAACCAACAGGTACTGAGCAGGCCGAGTTCAAACTCAACATTGTTGACTTAAACATTTAGACAGCTTGCAGTGGGATACGATAATAATCTGATGCTTCTAATCAAGACTGCGTTGTCCAAGACACGTTTTAGACACAGCAGTGCCAGTGGCCTCAACGCACACCCCGCAAAAACACCCAGCCGGCAACAAACAAACCCAAGCAAGTCCGTTCTCCCCGCGGGGAAACAGCTGGATCCAGCCATACACGACATATTCCCGGCTTTCCCGTGGGAAGTTCGGCCGCGAAGGAAGAAGTGGAGACGGACACAGGCAACAACAATGCCACCGAACTCTCCGGTTATGGGGAAGGACAGGAGCCCATCCCGAAGGCCCTGGACCCGCTGCGACCTAAGGGCAGGGGGCCGGGGTTGCCATGGCGATTGCGCCGAGTCCGGGCCCGTCCCGGGCGCAGTCGCCATGACAACGCCAGCCCCCTTAACCCACCACAGAGACCCCCCCAAACTCTTCCCTGCTCACCTGGGAGGGGCGGCGGACGCGCCCTCAGCACATCCCGGGAGGCGGAACCGGACGAAGGAGCGCCGGGCACGGCCGCCGGCGGCACTTCCTCAACCGGGGCACCGCGCAGCAACGCGCCTCCTCATTGGCTGGCAGCGGGGCACGTGACCGCCGAGCACGGCGCATGCGCACGGGGGCGCGCCGGTCCCCGGAGGCCACGGGGGCGGCGGCGAGCGCGGTCGGTAACGAAGGGACGGGCAATTAACGGGGGCCTCGAGAGCAGGCGCTCGGGAAGCAGGAGCTGGGGCTGCTCACGCCCCTCGGCCACCCCTGGCCGCAAGTTCCCCTCAGTCCTTCAAAGGGAAAGGAGGCAGGAGAGCTGTCGCAGCACGAGGACTTGATGACATGAATGGTTCTAATCGTGAAATTAGAAGTTCTTAAGGGTTTTTCCTTGTTGTTGAAGCTCTACAAAGCGAGATGAGACAGGATATTTCAGTCAGAAAGTACCTACAGCGATTGCTTAATCCAGCTGCCCGACCAAAAGTTAAAGATATTATTTTTATTATGGGTTCGACCAGATGAACTGGAGGTTGGACTGTGTTCTCCAGAGATCCCTTCCAACCCTAACTACTCCATGATTATTATTAACCTTCCATTACCAGAGTTTCCTTTCCAGCTGTTCCATTCAAGTCAGATTTTCCCACCTTCCAGCTCATCTGCCCTTTTTTTTTTGCAGCCAGTGTGGAGCCACAGGTACCACACCTCCTCACATGAGGACCAGAGATCCCTTCCAACCCTAACTTCCTCCATGATTATTATTCACCTTCCATTACCACAGTTTCTTTCCAGCTGTTCCATTCCAGTTAGATTCTCCCACCTTCCAGCTCCTCTGCCCTTTTTTTTTTTGCAGCCAGTGGGGAGCCACAGGTACCACACCTCCTCACAGGAGGACAGCAGCAGCAGAGGTCTTTGTCACCATCTTTGAAGTGCAGAAAGAACTCCTTTTTTCCTGCTTTTTCATCCTGCAGAGGGGGCTCAGGGAAGCACAGCAAGACAATAAAGGGGCTGGACAGCACCTTTGGCTGTTGTGCCAAGAGCAGCAAGCTCTGGTGTCCTTCCCAGGATGATTCCATGCGTTCCCGTGCTGCACTCAGAGCTGGCCAGCGCAACACTGGCAGCCTCTGGCCAGTTTTCCAGCCAGCACTAACAAAACACCCCGGATCTCACCCCAAATGCTCAAGAAGCACTGACTGAGGTGTGTAAAGGGCATTTCCCCAGCGGGGAGGTTGATGGGTCATGGCAGCCACGGAGGGGTTTTGTCCCCATCCCAGCACAGTCCTGACAAGTTGGACCTTCTAATCACTGGAAAGAGAAGAATCCAATTGTTTAAAATTGTTCCAATTCTTCTAATTGTTCGAAAAAGAAAGCAGCACGTTTGTTTTATGCTTCTTAAATTGTTTCCTTTAATAGGAAGTGCTGCTTTACTCTACCTTGTGCTTCCGAAACAAACGTTTGTGTTCCAAAAATATACAGTGTACACATACTCTGTAGCTATAGATACAAACATTTACAAAGAAACAAGCAGGCTGGAGTGGAATAGCTTGGAAAAAAATCACACAAGGCCTTCCCTTCTGGCCCTCCCACAGCCAGAGCAGCTGGGCTCACCCTGCAGCAAACAGCTCCGGGCAGCTGCAAAACACGCAACTGAGGAACATCATACCCTTGGAGCAAAAAAACTTCCACACACTGCAGAGGTTTGGAATTGATGTTTGCCTGTTCCCATCCCCTCCTTTTGTCCCTGTGATGTGCCTTAGGATCTGCACCCCACATCCAAACCCACCGCAGCCCCCATGCGCTGCCCAAGGGCCGATCCCTGGTGCGGGCGGAGCTCAGCTCTGCTCCAGAGAGGAGAATGTGGTTCCCAGGGGTTTGGTTTTTGTCTCCAGGCCTCCTCGGGCTCAGGGAAGCTGGGGGGCTCTGCGGGCTAGCGGATGGGCCGGTATGGGAAGGTCATTCCTGGGATGAAGGTCTGCACGGGGTGAGCCGGCAGCGCGGCGTGCGCTGGCAGCGCCGGGTGCGCGGGGTAGCCCAGGGGAGGGGTGTGGATGTGGGGGTAAAATCCTGGTGGCAGAGCCCCGTGGGTCGCTTGCTGCACTGGACCTGAGATCACCAGCTGGAGCAGGCTGTGGAAAGAAATTCAGACAGGAGGGAGGATTGTTAGAGGAGCTTTTGTCACGGCTCTGAGGACAATTCACATCCGACTCACAGTGCTACTGAGAGCCAAGGGAACAGTGACACAATTATGTCCTTTACAGCTTCCAGAAGAGTTTTTTTTTCCCTTTCCCTCCCCTTTTGTTAAGCTCTGCTCTTTGCAAAAAGGCAAGAAGCAATTGACCTTAGAGTCAGGTAAAACCAGTGGGGAGTTAGGGATGGGACAATTTAGGGGCAGGTTCCTAGCTGGAATTTCATTTCCCTTTCCCGTGCATTTGTTCTAACACAGGCTGGGCAAGGTCACCTACAGGTGGGAGCACTGAAGCCCCTTTCTGTCAGGAAGGCAGGGAAGAACTAGCCAGCACTGTGTCACCTTAATCCCTGTGCTAAAGTGCACGTGAATAAAGGCCAAATTCCACAAAGACAAATTTTTAGAGGAGATTTTGTCTCAGCAGCCCTCGAATGTCTTGGAACACGCATCAAAGTCAACACAGCTGCAAAAGGTCTCTTACTTGTTATGTGGTAGCCTGGAGCACACGGTCCTCAAGTCATCTGAAAGAGGACAGAAGATTAACAATGAGGATAAAACAGAAATTAGAGTGGTTTTGTTCTTTGCTGTCCTTTCTAGGAAGGTCAGATTACTGAATAATCAGTAATTTTGCTGAATAATTACTGATTACTGAATAATCAGTAATCTGTCATCATCATCAGTCAACAACAGATGCAGAATCCCTCTCTCAGGCCCAAAACCTCCGTAGGAGAGAACATGTTTCTCCATTTTACCAACTCTCCCCACCAGCCCCTTATTGTATGTTTGACATTTAAGGCAGACAGGCCTTAGGATGGATTTTGCAATACCAACACACCAACAAGAAATAACTGAGGCACAGGAAGTACAAAGTGTGACTCTGCCCTCTGAATGTGGCACTTTATGATGAGAAAGGCATCAGGTCAAAGCAAGGCAAAGGTTACCCAGTACCTGTTTTGTATTGGTTTGGGTTTTTTAACCACTGCTACTCTAAAGAATGGGTTGGGGGTTTTTGTGCTGGAATCTATCAACTAGAAATTGCACCTTTTTTACCATCTCCAAACTTCTGCTAAAGCAGAATAGCTAAAATCAAGGAATTTAACAACATATCCCATTGATAATATGTTTTCAGGAATAGCTTGAGAACAAACTCCTTTCTTTGTAGATAAACACAATCCCAAAACACTGAAATATCTGGTATTTCAGCAGCCCCTTACACTGAATTACCTTCCACAGTAAGAGCAAGTGCTCAGAATGTTCCAGCTACGAACAAACACAGCTGAAATCAGCCCTCACATCAAAAACCTCCAATTTCTGCTTGTTCTTGTAACACTCAGAACTGCTTTATAAAAGATTAGGAAGAAGAACATTGAAATTTGACCAGCAGCACTGGTTCAGCCAGGACAAAAGCATCATATCCCTGCTTAGGCAGAGGCCATTCTGCAGTTGGGGTCTGCACTAAATGTCCCAGCTGTTGGAGAGCCTCAAGCCTTCTGGTCTAACCCAAAACTGCCAGTTTTCAAGAGAATATAACAAGAAGAGTCTGTGTGGCTGACCCTGCCCCGTGTTGGGCCACTTCCCTTTTATATCTCTGCATGTCTTTTGGAAAGAACTGGCTTTGGAGACAGAAAAGGCAGACAAAAGCCATGTTAGCAGCCTTTTTTACTGAGTTTAACTGAATTTGGACACACTGTAATGGGGTCTCATTACAGGTGAGCTGAAGTCCCAGAAGTTTCAGTTGAAGAGGTTTCATTTCCTTTTCAAATTCTTTGTCTAGCACACCCACCCAGGGGTTTATGTTCTTCATGGACTCTACTCCAGCAGGCAAACTCAGAGAACTTAAACTGAAGCAAAATCAAACAGTGCTTTATAAATAGCTACAGGCAATTCTGAGGGGAACAAAGTGTCCCCATGCCAGACACCCAGATGCAACCCCCGGTGCACAGTGCAGGGCTGTGGATCAGTCTCCAGCTCTGCAAAGCAATGCCTGACTCACCCACAGCAGTGACCTCTCCTTTCTTACTCTCCATCCAGCTGTTTGTCCTGAACTATTTTGGGCACTATCGCTTTCTAAGAGGGGCAAACTACTAATTGTGAACACCTTGATCTCTCACCCCTCCCCTCACCCCAAAACTGCCTCTTACAACTTCTGCACCCTGGAGGAGAAGAATCCCGTGCCAGGTCTCTGCCAGCCCCACAGATAACTCACCTCTGGTGCACAGGAGTGCTCCTGATGCCATGGCCACTTGCAAAGCCTGAGCCAGCCTGTCCAGAGCCAGTTCAATCTCTTTGGATGCATTGAGAGGATTGAGTTCATCAGACAGTCTGTTAATGTCCTCCACCAGAGGAACCACGTGGTCAAAGGGCACCAGCCCCAGGCGCCCGTAAAGGTTTTTCTCTGTTAAATGCCCCTGGAGCATCATAAGAACCTGTAGGACACTCAGGTGCAGCTTGGAATACAGCTGGTGGCAATCTCTGTCTTCTCCTGAAGTCGAGTCCTTGGCAATTTTGTTGGGAGCGTGTCCATTGGAGAGCGAGGCTTTCTTCTTCCTTTTGTAGGCCAGGGGAGCCTTCACGCACCAGCGGATCAGTCCGGTCAGAGGGGTGAGCTCCAAAAACCCTATGGGCAGGTTGGCTGCAATGGGAGTGTTCAGGAAGGTGATCAGGATCAAGCGAGGGTCTTCAAAGATCCAGGAGACGATCAGCTCGAGCAGATCCGAGGGAGGGATGAGGTCATCTGGAGACAGGAAAGTGATTGCTGGGTCAGCTGAGCCTTGCGCTGAAGCACAGGGCTTTAACTTAGGCTCTGATCCGTCTCTCTCACACACACCCGTCCTACACTGCCACAGCTACAACTTCAGAGCCTCCCCAGTTCTGCTGTTTTTCTCAAGACACCAAAGGCAGCTTGTTCCAGGAAAGACACAACCATATTCCTGTCGACTTCACCTTCCCCACCTATTCCAAAGACACCACCAAACACTGATATTTATCCCCTTTCCCAGCAAAGCTTCTTCTGTCATTTTCTTCTCTGCCACTCATCATCTGCTCTTTTTTTCCCTAATTTCAATCTCCATTTATCCCTTGCCAAAGGAAGTACAATGGGCCAGGGAAATAGGAAAAACTTGTTGGGTGACGAGAAGGAAGTGCCAATAATTTAACTCATTTCTTTTAATACTCACCTACCTAAACAGACGTGTCTTGTGGAAAAACACAATGCAACAACACAATCACATGACATGTAAAGGATTATAAGATTATGCAAAGCTTCAGGTGAGAAGTGAAAGATGGTCATGAACTTGACTACAGACAAGAGAAACTCTGACACATCATCCTGTCACAGGGGGAATGCTGGAATGGAAGAGCAAGATCCCTTTTCTCGTGTCACCAAAAACATCTCAAATAAACTAAGGAATTAAAAAATTACTTCCTATGACTCAAGTTATTTCCTTTCTGACATGATGATGGGATATAAAATATGCCCTGAGCTCTAGCAAATACTTTATAAAAACAACATAAAGGCTAAGCCTGAATCTCACTCTCAGTAATGCCAAGCTGTTTATGTGGAGAAAAGTGTGCAAAGCATTTCTTTTCTCAATAATAGCATTTGCTTTTCTGGATTATAGGTGGTGTTGGTATTTAGTGTATGGTTGTTCTCTGGTCTACCATGAGCTCTCTGTGGCACAGTAAAGCTAAATCAATCTTATTTTCAACACCTACAAGTGTCTGAGCAACAACCTGACACAGGCTGTACCACTGGCAGGTCACACACAGTTAGAGAGTGCACTGGAGTTATATTGTTGATTGTGTTTCTCACCACTGCTCTACAGAAATCCTGCTCCAGCTTGCAAACATTCAGAACTTGTGTTTCTCCCCTTTTTGGAAGGGATCAGACTGACAGGCAGCTCTGAGTCTCTCTCAGGGCTGACTGAGCCCAGACAGATCAACTTTCACTCCCAAAGCTGCTCAATCAACAAGGTCCCCATGTCCTTTGCCCTCTGTGGAGGACAAGGCCCTTTGTGTCAGATGTTCCTGGCTGCTTCTCCAGCAAAGACTCTCTCATGTTTCCCAGAGAGGCTGTGGACTCCAAATCCCTGCAAGTGCTCAAGGCCAGGCTGGACAGGGCTTGGAGCAACCTGGAGTAGTGGAAGGTCCATGGCAGGGAGTGGAACAAGATGAGCTTTAAGGTCCATTCCAACCCAAACCATGCTGGAATTCTAAGTCAGCCACAGAGTGGTTATTTTTATTCTCACCCCAGTGCCAGATGAGGCAACAGCCACACCCCTGAGCTGCTTCTGGCAATAATTACACGGTAACACCTCTTTAGCATTCGAGCAGTTAAATCTCTTGCAACAGTTAATTCGTGTTGCATTATACTGCACCTCTTATTTGAAAAGACACAGCTGGGAAACCATTACCTGAAGAGAGGTCGTAGAGAGCTGTGACTGATGTAATGAACTGGCAGCAGAAGCGAGGGCTGGCAGTGAAGATCTGCTTCAGGGTCTGGATGGAGCCTGGCACCAGGTTGCAGTAGTCATCGACCAGGGCTCGGGCCAGCCTCACACAGAACACAGCTGGGGTCCGCTGCAGGGACAGCACACAGGGGACACCGGATTAAACCCTGCCACCCCCAGCTTCCACAGCTGTGTCCCCACCTTCCCCACATGGCACTGTGGTTGCTCTCTCTCAGCACATCAAACACCCACTCACACAGAAATAAAATCACTGTGTTGCAATATTAAAATAGATGGTGATATTTTGAGTTTACAGTATCTGTGGTTTAAAATGGAAACCTTTTAGATCAACATTTTGACTTAGAGATTTTTTTTTTACTACTTCAGCAACATTTCTTCCCCGTGAGGGTGGTGAGGCCCTGGCACAAGTTGCCCAGAGAAGCTGTGGCTTCTCCAACCTGGCCTGGAAGTGTTCAAGGCCAGACTGGACAGGGCTTGGAGCAACCTGGGATAGTGGAAGGTGTCCCTGCCCATGGCAGGGGGTGGAACAAGAAGAGCTTTAAGGTCTCTTCCATGACAAACCATTCTGTGATTCCATGATTCTAACACAGGTCTGTAGTTCAAGTGGTTCAGTCCCAGAGAAACTAGGTCAGCTGCCAGGCCTGACGCTTTTAATGTGGAAAATATTCTGAGAAATCCTCATGTCACTTAAAAGCTGCCATGTGAAATAAAATACACCTTCTCCTGCTATCCAGGTTATATCCATCCTGCCCTCCCAAAGCCTCACCATGTGGGAGAAAGGGGAGCCCCAAGGAAACAGTGCTGGTTTGCCTCCTCCCACCCTTCCCTCCCAGCACAGCCTTCCTGCTCTTGCCTTCTGTCAGACTTCTGCACATTCCACATGGTGAGCAGCAATAAAGGTGCACTTCCCAAAGCCCACAGAGGGGAATCTCAATGGGAAAGGAGAAGACAGACAAGATCCCCAACCTACTGCACTCAGAGAAGACAGACAGAGGTATTTCGTGCCCAGATTTCAAGAGAGGGGTTTGCCTCCTCCACATACAAACCTGCACATCAGGAAGGGTTTATTTCCCAAACTCCAGAGTCAGCTTCTTCAGACAGTGTGACTATGAACTGTCAAGGTTTGTTCCCTGTGTTGGTCAAACCCTCCACTGAGCCCTTCCAATATGCCAGGTTTGGGAGGGAATATTAAAACTCTCACTGACAGTAAAAAAAATACCCAAACATTTTTTTTCTTCCACTGCAGCACATGAATGGATTGGCAAAGCTCTCCCTGATGCCAGAGCACAGGGATGGACACGAGCACAGACACGGGGGCAGCTGCTCTACCAGCTGAAACGGCCAGGGAGGAGCAGCTGACCGTGACCAGCTGTGCCCCAATGCACTGTGCCCACCCTGGAGCACTCCCTGACCCCCTCCCGAGCCATCCCTGCCTGCACAGCAGCTGTACCTGCAGCCAGAAGGCAGCACACTCCAGCACAGGAACCCTGCAGACAGCCACTGCCATGGAAACCAGCTTCCCCAGCAAAGCCATCCTGCTGTCGTCTGCTTTGTTCCCTTGGGGGCTGAAGAGAGATGAAAAGATGACCTGCCGGACCGAATCCTTGGTCTGCTCTTGGAAATAATTGCACATGATCTCAAGGAGCTGAAGTTCCTGAAGTGGGTTCAGTCTCTGAAAGAAAACAAAAGCAAAGCTGTGAAATACACTGAGCCTCTTGAACAACCAAGAGAAAAGACAGGAACAGTAAAGGCTGACAGCTTCTCTTCGAGGTGAGGGACTCAAACTTTATGCACAGCACACGCATTCAAGCTTCTTTAACCACACTGCATTTGTCTGGTGACACTGAAAAGCTCTAGGCTTCATCTGAACACCTGGATATCCAAAGCTGGAGCTTGCTGCACCTGCAAGTGCTGCCCACCATGTGAAAAATGAGACTGACATTGCTGAGGGGAAAATATTTCCTCCCTCTGCAAATAACAGCACTGAGGACACTGCTGGGCAGCTGGAGGGGCAGAGCTGGACTCAGCAGCACAAAGGGCTGCAGGGCCAAGCACCCCAAGAGTCACCAGCAGCTGTGGTTTCTGACTGGTGGTCTCTGAGACCCCCATCCCAGCTCCATCCCATGCCCACCCAAAAACCCTGGCAGGGCCCAGCTGCAGCACTCGGGGGCTGTGGGCAGTCCCCAGCGCCTCGAGGTCCAGCACACCTCCTCAAGGCCTTGAATCCTGGCCAATCCTTCAGGGACTTGCCAGCCAGCCCCCTCCCTGCCAAAAACCTCAGTCACCAGCACCTCAGGGACCCCGTGCCGTCCTCTTGGGGCCTAAGTCTCCAGCAGTAGCCCCTCAGGAGCCCCATCCTGCCCATCCAAGCCCTCAGTCTCCAGCAGCAGCCCGCGCACGAGGGAGCCTGTCCTGTTGCGAGGCCTCAGGCTCCAGCAAGGATCCCGTCCTGAGCTCTCGGGGCCTGCCCTCCACCCCCACTCCCGGGGGCTGTGTCCGCCCCCCGCCTCCCAGGCCCGTCCCGCTCTGCCGCGGGTGTCCCTGTGGCACCTTGGGGGGCGCGCCGCGCTCCTTGGGGACCTGGAAGAGGAACTCCTCGAGCAGATCCGTGGGGCCCTTGTCCACGAGCGGCAGCGGCGCGTTCTGAAGCTGGCTGCTGAAGTAGATGTCCAAGTGGTACAGCACCTCCTTGGCGGCGCTCAGCGCGTCCCGCCGCAGCAGCGAGTGCCGGATGTCGCTCATGGCCCCGGCCTGGTCCCGGTCCAGGTCCCGACCCCGGTCCCGGTCCCGGCCCCGCTCGGCGCGGCCTCCCCTCGGCGGCGCGGACGGGCGGGCGCTACGGCGGCCCGGCCAGGACAAAAAGGGTCACGCGCTGCCGCCGCCGGCAGCGCCCCCTGGTGGGCCCGCCTGGGGAGGGGTAAGGGGGGCTCGGCCCGGAGGAAAGCGGGCCCGGGGATGGGCAGGGAGGCTTGGACCGGGGACCTGGACCTTGCCGTGGGGGACTGAGACAGGGGGTCTCAGCCCTGGGGGGAGCCTGGCCCTGAGGGGGTCTTGGCCCTGGAGGGATCTTGGCCACGGGGGCTGGTGCTGAGGCTGAGTCAAGGAGTCTCAACCTGGAGGGGTCTGGACCTGGGGGATATCGGCCCTGGGGGCTGGTCCTGGGGCTGAGTCGGGGATCTTGACTTGTGAGAGAACTGGCCCTGGGGGGCCTTGGCCCTGGGGGGGTTTTTGCCCTGGGGCTGAGTGTTGGGGGAGTATTGGCCCTGAGGGTGGTCCAGCCCTGGGGGTTTTGGTGTGAAAGGAGTCTGACCTCTGTGGGGTCTTGGCCCAGAAGTGGTGTTAAGTCCTGGGACTCTGCCTTGAGGGGATCTTGGCCTGGATGAGACAGACTCTGAGGGGACCTTCGCTCAGGAGGGTCTTGGTCCTGGGTCTGGCCCCTGGAGGGGTTCCTGACCTGAAGAGGGATTGACCATGGAGGGTCTTGGCTGAGGAAGCCTGGCCCTGGGTCCAGCCTGGGGAGCGTGTTGGGGGGTCCAGCCCTGATCCCACTGTGGGGAACACCCCTTCTCTGGGGGGTGATTGGCTCCGGGAGAGGGGGCTGACAGGGTCCCCCAGCTCCCTAAGGATCACTGCACACTGCAGGGGCTCTCCTGGGAAACTCCGCAGCTGCCTTTGGAGGCTGGGAGCACCGGGACATCGGCCAAGGCCACTGGGACAGGGCTGTGGGAGCGGTGGGAGTGGGTGGGGTGGGGGTCTGCCACCCGCCAGCGCTGCATGGCTCTCCCAGAGATGGGGCCTGAGCCAAGTGACCTCCTAGGGAGGGTTTGGGGATGGGGACCATGGCAAGGATTTGTCATTTTTTGGGACTTCCAGCTTGGCTTCACACCCAAAGACCACACTGGGATGGCTGCTGCCAGCCCCAGCATGCTCAATGATTGTTGGAAATGGGAGGTGCTGGATGGGAATGATTCGTGTTGGTGAAATAAACACTTCTTAAGAGAATTTGTATCTGGTGATGAGTGAGAGCTGCCCATACCACATATTGAGGAGCTGCTGACCCCCACAAGAAGTCTCTGGGATTCATTTCACCTTGCAGAGCTCTCGTTGGCATTTTAATCCCTTCTTGGCCTTACCTGTGATGGGAGGCATTGGCAGAGGTTGAAAGGGTTCTTTTTTCGCTGAGCAGACCTTTGCTTCCGTGAAAAATGCCATATGGAGCCTGTGCCTCACATGATCTCTGGCTGGGCAACCACTTGGCGAGGTGAGAGTGTCCCTCTCCATAAATGCAGGTGCAGATCCCTCCCCTTCCAGAGCCCTTGGACGACACCAAAGGTAGGTCCTGCTCTCCTCTCTTCCCGCACCCCCAGTCTCTTTGACAGTGTCACCTCCTCCAGCTCAACCTAATTTTACCACAATGCTCTGCTGGGCCAAGCCTGGGTGCAGCTCAGAGATGAATATGGCCCTCATAGGTGCCTCTGCCAGGGAGGTTCAGAGGCTGCTGTGCTCTCTGGGAGTGGGGAGGATCTGAAGGTTTTTGGGCAATTTTTGGTGTGACCAAATCATGGCATTACCAAATTGCTGCGTTATCAACTGAAGGGACTGTGGTGTTAGAGGGAAGAGTTTGCAGCAAGTGTACAAGCGGGAAAAGTCAGGATTTAACTAGAGCAGCTGCCCTAGAAAGAAAAGTGAGCCTGGGGGCAGCAAATCCTTCCTCAGGCTGAGATTTGGTGTGCCAAAAGCTAGAGTATTTGCCTGTCCTCTCAGCCCGTTTATCAGGCTCTGAGTGAGATCAGGCATTCAGGCACCCGGGCTTGGGCAGGGCTCAGGGCTCAGATCCCACAGGCTGGTGAAATATTACCCCAGGCAGCTGAGTGCCACGGGAAATGCTTCCCAAACGCCTTCCCCCGTGGGTGGGAGCTGCAGCACTACCTTTGCAGAGGGTCCTGAGGAAGCCAGCCTGGGTGAGGATGGGGCAGGGGCACTGCTGGGGGGTGTGGGGTGTGGGAGGGGCAGGTTGCTCCAGGTGAGAATGTTCCAGGCAGGGAGGAAGGTGGGAAGGGGTGTCTGGGAGGATCCATCCCTTGCTCTGTCCCCACAAAGCTGCTGTAGGGTCTTTGGGGACTCTGGCACTGATCCAGGGAAAGGTGGCAGAGGCACAAGCCAAGGGATCTTGGTGTCCCTGGCCACTGCCACCTACCCCAGGCCAGAAGAAGTATCCAGGCTGAGCTCTTCCTCATGGGGAATGAGGAAGTGACCACTCTGTGTCACCATGAAATGGCATTTACTGTTTGCCAGTGAATTTTCCGCTCCAGACTTGTGAGTGATCTGGCCTCCTTTCAGGAGCGACAGGTAGGATGAGGCCCCATGTGACAGAGGTGCACAATCTCTGCATCCTGGTGGTTCACTGGAAAACAGGCACCTCCCAGAGAAACCTGTATGGCCAGTGGGAATACCCTGGTAATCCCTGTTGTCTGTCCCAAATCCATCTCCCAGCCAGGAGGGCTGAGCCCCTGCTGCACCTCTGTACAGGATGGCAGCCTCGAGGCTGGTGCTGTCGCTGCTGGTCGCAGCTCTGCTGCTGCACGTGGCCACCACGCTGAAGGTCGGCGCCTTCAACATCAAAGCCTTTGGGGACACCAAGATGTCCAACCAGACTGTCGCAAATATCATCGTCTCTGTGAGTGCAGGGAGAGGAGCAGGCCTGGACAGGCTCTGCTCTTTGGGATGCAGCCAGCTTGGGCAGTGGGACACCTGCTTTATCCATCCATCCATCCATCCATCCATCCATCCATCCATCCATCCATCCATCCATTCATCCATCCATCCACCCAAGTGTTCATCCACACATCCCCGCACCACCAATCCACCTGTCCACATCTCCCCATCCAACATCTATGCCTCCACCCCTCCACCAAACCAACCATCTGCCCACCCACTCATTCATCCATCCACCTGTCCATCCAACCACGCCTCCATTCATACACATCTCCATCCTTTCATCCATCCATCTTTTCATCCATCCAGCCATCCATCCATCCATCTGTCCATCCATCCATCCAGCCATCCATCCATCCATCTATCCATCCATCCATCCATCCATCCATCCATCCATCCATCCATCCATCCGTCCGTCCGTCCAGGCCTTCATCTACCCACCCATCTGCTCTTCCCCCATCACCATCTCCCACCTCAGGCCATCTCCACTCTTGCTGGTCCCCAGTCAAGGCTGGGTGATGTTTGATGCTGCCCAGGTTCCTCCCTTGGAGCAGCTGCCGGGTAGGTGGGTGGTGGACCGACAGGGTCCTTCCAAGCCAGAGCACACTAACACGGGAGTCCCCTCCTTGGCCCTGAGCTCCCTGCTGCCCTCCCACTGCCAGCCTGGGAGCCTTTGCAGCCCAGAGCAGGCACCCACGGGTGCCCCCAAGAGCAGCTCCTGGCCAGGGGAGAGCAGCTCTGAGCTTGTCCCCCCAGATCCTGTTGGAATACGACATCATACTGGTGCAGGAGGTCCGGGATGCCGACCTGAGCGCCGTGAATGACCTCATGGACCAGATAAACAGGTGACCCCAAAGGCTCAATGTGGGAGTGACTGCAAAGGGGATTCTGGGATGGGTCCCAGCCATGCCCCGGCAACTCTGGCTCAGCTGCAGAGAGCCTAATGGGTGCTGGGAAGCACCAGGAGCCTCCTCTCACCCTCTCCACAACTTGCTCCCAGTGCTGGGGGGCACCCATACAGCTTTTTGGCCAGCATTCCCCTGGGTCGAACCAGCTACAAGGAGCAGTACCTCTTCATCTACAGGTAAGGGATGCTGCCAGGTGTCACCTGCTGCCCTCCCCAGCAGCCCCCAAAGGGGATGGGTACCTCTGGGGGCCCTGGCTGTGGCAGGAGCAGTGCTGGGGGCTCCCGTGCTCTCCTCCCTCAGGTCAGACATGGTCTCCGTGCTGGGAAGCTACTACTATGATGATGGCTGCGAATCATGTGGGACCGATACCTTCAGCAGGGAGCCCTTCATTGTGAAGTTCTCCTCACCCACCACACGTGAGCAGAGCCAGAGTTGGGGGATGCCCCAGACCTGGCACCTGGGTCCCCTCCATGAAGGGCTGAGCCCACAGCTGTACCCGCCAACCATGGTGTTGCAACCTGCCATCAGGGTCCCACCCGTGGATGCCCAGGGGTCCTATGTCCCTGCCCAGCATGGCCAGCAATGTTTCCCACCATGTGCCATCTCCTACCAGTCACCTCCCATCACCTGTCACCTCCCACCACGTGTTCTCTCCAGTTGTGTGCCATCTCACATCTCCAGCTGCTTCCCATTGTGTCCCACATCCCATTATCTGCTACCTCCCATCTTGTGCCATGTCCCACCATCTGCTTCCTCCAGCTGGGTGCCATCTCCCATCATGTACCATCTACCATCACCTTCCATCTCCCATCATGTCCCATTTCCCACTTTGTTCCATTGACTACCCCATGCCATCACCTCTACCTCCTGAGAACCTCCTCAGGGCACACACACTGTCCCATGTCCTTCCCAAAATCATATTGGCTTGGAAATGCTGATGGGAAACAAGCAGCAAACCCCAAACCATGCACAAAGGCATGCAGCTCCCCACTGGAATTTCCAGTCTGAGGAACAGGCAAAGCACCAAACCCAACACACCCTTTCCCTTCAACTGCTTTTCCTGGCCAGTAGCTGGGGCTTGGCCTGGGGTGGTTTCCTGGGGGTCCCGTTCCCTGCTCAGGGACTGCACCCAAACCAGGACCTGATAGTCAGCTGTCTGGCAGAGGTACAGGAGTTCGTGTTGGTGCCTCTGCATTCCGAGCCCAGCCATGCAGCACAGGAGATCGATTCACTCTACGATGTCTACACCGATGTCATCAACAAGTGGGGGACTAATGTAAGCAGCATTGGGGAACTTGGCTCCTCCCCAGGGCAGCCAGGTGGGCAGGTGGGAGGAACATGTCCCATGGGAGGCCTCATCAGAGCAGGTGCCACCCCAGCAGTGTCCAGGCAGGGAGCTGCTGGATGGCTCTCCTGCCTTTACTGGGGGCTTGTCCCTGCACACTGAGGCACCTCAGGGGGTTTGTAGCCACCCCGTAAGCTTTTAGGGAGCCCTTGCTGCCCTGTAAGGTCTATGGGCAGGGACTCAGTGCTCTGCCCTGCAGGACATCTTCCTCCTGGGTGATTTCAATGCTGACTGCTCCTACGTGACCAGCTCCCAGTGGCCGTCCATCCGCCTGCGCTCCCTGCGCGCCTGCGAGTGGCTCATCCCCGACAGCGCCGACACCACCGTGGCCGACACCACCGACTGCGCCTACGACCGGTGGGTGCCGTGGCAGGGGCTGGCACGGGGGGGCTGGCACAGGGAGGACTGACGGGCACTAACACCCCTGTGATGTCTCGGCAGCATCGTCGCCTGCGGCACTGCCCTTCACCAAGACATTGAACCTGGCTCTGCCACTGTCAACAACTTCGAGAAGAAATTCCACCTCCAGATCAAGGATGTGAGTGAGGGGCTGGGTGGGGCACATGAGTCCACCAGCATTGGGATCTGCCCCACCATAGCTCCTGGGAGCGTGGGTAGGCTCCCTGTTCCCAAGGGCGCACCTAAGGCTGGCCTGACCCCAGCTGTTGTACAGAATCAACCCCTCAGATGGGGCATTTTGGGGTATGGTCTTAATTTTGGGGGTTGGAGTGAAGTGTTGGGGTCCCAGCCAGCCATGACACTGACAATGGGTCCAGATGAGCGCAGGGTTTGTGAGTTAACTCTGGTCAGGGTGACTCTGCTCTTCCTCATTTGCAGGCTTTGGCTGTCAGTGACCATTTCCCAGTGGAAGTGACCCTGAAAGCCCGTTGAGCCTCTCCCCTCACCAGTGGCTACCAGGACACCCCGGCGTGCACCTGCATCTGTCGTGGGAGCCCATGTGCCTCTGGGTGCCAGCCGAGCTGCCCGCTGTCTCTGCAAGGAGCTGCTCCTTGGGCTTTTGTGGAAGTGTTATGCTTTCTGCTTCCATTAAAAATGGAATTCCTGCTTCTGCAGCTCTGGAGGGGAGGTCTCTTCAGTCTCCCCAGCAGCCCCTGGTGCCCAAGCCCTTCAGCCCCCCTGCCAGGGAGGTCCCCAGGACTAGGGGACCTTCTGCCATCAAGAGACCTAGACCCATGTGGTGGTGAGCGCTGCTTCCCTCTCAGCTGATGGTGGCAAAAGCTGGGACTCTGGGAAGGGGCTGGGGGGCTCCAGGCTTTCCGGGGTGCAGGATGCTCTTCCGCCAGCTCACAGGGCCACATCCTGACAGAGCCTGCCCGGCTGCAGGGCTGCTGACAGGGCGCTGACAGTGAGGGTGCGGGGAGGACGTGAGTCAGTTCCCAGGGGGTTTGGTGCTTCCCAGGGGGTTTCGGTGCCGACACAGGGCCGAGGGACACAGGACTCATCTCGAGATTGGGTGTGAGGATACAAAACCTGGTGGCGCACATGAGAGCCCAGCAAGTCCTGGCACGAGCAGCCGTCAGAGCTACCTGCTCCGTCGTCATCCTGGGGTGATGCCATGGGCCATGGTGATGCCGGGGACTGGCATGGGGAATGCCAGCCCTCCTGGGGCTGCTTTGGGTCACCCGTGGGGCTGTTCTGGGTGACACTGGGCTGCTGCAGGGGTTTGCAGCCATCCCCTCTTGCCGTGTGGCTGGCGGTGCTCACCCGCCTGACCCAGACACCGGCCATTTCCTTCTCTCCCCTCTAATTACACCGTCTGAATCACCCAGTTAAGGCCAGCGCCCTTCACCTCCTGCGTGGCCACCATGCCCACTCTGTGATCCAGGGGCCATCCCAGATGGCAGCCCCCCAGGTCCTACATGCCCGTCCAGTCCCACAGGGGTGCCCCAGCATTTTCAAGTCTCCCTGTCTGTCCTTTGCTATGTCAGCACAGGGGTGGCTGGGCTGGCCCCACCCCGTCGCCCTGTGGGATTTTTGGTTTCCCAATGTGGGAAGGAGCTCGAAGTTATGCCAAAACCCCCACGGGGGTGTCCGACTCATCCTGCTTTGCCGGCACCTCCGCTGGGAATAAAGCCGCCCATCCTGCTGCCGGGAGGGCAGAGGTGCTGCGCGTTCAGCAAGGTAAGGACGGATCCGGGCTCAGCACCTTCAACTGCCAACCAGGTGGGACTGGGATTCGCTGGGACAAGCTGGGATGAGGAGTGGCTCCTTACCCCAGCAGTGGGGGCTGTGGTGAAGTTTAAGGATGTGGAACAGCCTGGGGTGCCTGGAATGCTGGCAGTGGTGGATGGGGCTGGTGGGAGGTGAAGACATCCTGGTGGGGAGTGGAGCTGAGTGATCCCTGGAGCTGGAAGAGGCAGATTCACAGCAGTGGGACAGGATTTATTTTCCTCTGGGACTGGTGAGCTGGCAGACTGCCCACACCAGCTCTGCAGCCTGCTCTGGGCAGTGTCCACCATGACACACTGTCACAAACCAGGAATTTGGAAGGATCTACATGTTTTTTCCTCTACCCTGAATCCAAAGTTGTGTTCAGAGTTCAGCTCCCATCGCTGCATCCCTGTGACCCACCATCCATCCTGGAAGAATGAGGACTGTGACACTAGAATTGTCCCTGCTGGCTGTGGCTCTCCTGTGCCCGGCCACTGCCACGCTGCGCATCGGTGCCTTCAACATCCAGGCCTTCGGTGACACCAAGATGTCCAACAAGGAAGTGGCAGAGATCATCATCAACGTGAGTACAGCCAGTGCAACGTGGGGATGGGCTGTGCACTGGTACAGACCCCACCACGGCTCCTTTGCCAGGGACATGTGGGGACATGGCTGAGGATGGGATGGCATCGCAGTGCTGGGGATGGCATGGGTGGATGAAGGCTTGGTGGGGTGTCAGGCACACCCCACAGTCCCTCTGAGCCCTCCCTGGGGACATCTGCTCTGGCACCAAGGGATGTGCAAATCCCCATGGTGTTGAAGCCAGAACCACGTCAGGGTGCCGGGCTGGGAGCTGGGTGGGAGACTGGCCCTGAGCTGTCCCTCTCGGCCTCGCAGGTCCTGCACCGCTACGACGTGGTGCTGGTGCAGGAGGTGCGCGACTCCGACCTCAGCGCCGTCACCGAGCTCATGGAGCAGCTCAACAGGTACAAGAGGGGCTGGGATGGGAGCACCAGCAGTGAAAGCCAAGCTGCCTGAGCAGTAAAAGGCAAAAAAAAAGTTGTCCATCAACAGAGAGATTATTTTTGGAAAAAAGAATAGGAGAAACATGCTGGGGCAATGAGGAAGCGCTGAAAACAACACCAGGAATAACCCAGTGAAGGGAATGGGGATCCAAGTGATACAAATCCCTTCTGAAATCTGTAAGCTCACCAGAGCATGCAGGATGGAAAGGAACTACAGCTCTGGCAAGCTCCGTCTCCAAAATCCAACAGGACAGGGCAGAAGCAAGAGGGACACGAAGGGACAGGCAGACCTTACACCTCAAGACCCTGTGAGTGGCAGGGGGACCCTGGGATGGACCCAGCAGTGGATGATGCTTTGAGGGGGGTGGCTCTGGCACCCTAGGAGGAAAAGTGACTGCTGGGGTGGGTTAAGACTGGCCACAGCAGGGCAGCAGCCCTGCCATCTGTGCTGACCCTGTTTTGGGAAAGGGCAAGGCTTGGGACCATGCAGAAGCTGCTTCTGCCGTGCCGAAAGGCAGCGAGTGCTCCTGAGCAGCCCACGTCCTGAGCCCAGCCCATGTCCTCACCCCTTCCGTGTCCCCTCCAGCATGGCCACAAAGCAGCCAGGCAGGGAGGGTGACGCTGGGCCCTGCATGGCCCCAGGCTGCTCACTGACCTAATTTAGCTCTGCCCCAAATGAAGGCGAGGAATGTCCCTGCAGAGAAAGAGGTGGCAGGAGCCACCCCGTGTCACACTGTGACCAAGGAGCCACCTGGGGCAGAGGCGTGGGGGGCTTCAAAGCTGCTATACCTCATATCACCCCATAGCCAGGGCACAATGACCCATGGGGACTGTAGAACAGGACCAGCTGGTGCAAACCCTGAGGCCACCCAGCTCCTGGCCATGCCAATGCCAATCCAGGATGGTCTCAGCCATGTCACTGTCCTGCCTTTGTGTCCCTGCAGCGCATCCACGTCCCAATACGACTATGAGATCAGTGGCCCCCTGGGACGGGAGAACTACAAGGAGATGTACCTGTTTATCTACAGGTAATGGGGTGGGCAGTGCTGCTGCCTGGGCCATGGCACTGCAGGGCCACCAACACCAGAGGGGACACAGGGCTGTGCCAAGTCTCAGGGTCATCATCCTTTTGTTCCCACAGGACAGACGTCGTGTCTGTGGTGGACACCTACCAATATGAGGACACCCAGGACGTCTTCAGCCGAGAGCCATTCATCCTGAGGGTCTCAGCACCCAGCACCAGTAAGTGGGGGAACAAGTGGCCGTGGGTGGTGGCACAGGGATGGGGCTGACATCCCTCTTCCCCGGCAGAGGTGAAGGAGTTTGTGCTGGTGCCCCTGCACTCGGCCCCACATGATGCCGTTGCTGAGATTGACGCACTCTACGATGTCTACATGGCCATCATCAACAAGTGGGGGACTGATGTGAGTGTCACCAGCACTGGGGGGGCACTGAGGTTGGGCACTGAGCCCCGGGACTGTTTAACCCACACTGGGACCCTGCTCCGAGGCCAGCGCAGCTGGTGCAGGAGTGGTGAGATGGGAGCCCTGCTCCTGCCCTGTGACTGGGTGGTCCCTGCCACGCCCATGGGAGGGCTGGAGGCAGGAACAGCCCATCAACCACACCATGACCCTCCCATCTCCCGTGCAGAACATGATGTTCCTGGGGGACTTCAACGCCGACTGCTCCTACGTCCAGCCGAGTGACTGGTCATCCATCCGCCTGCGCACCAGCGACATCTTCAAGTGGCTGATCCCCGACAGCGCTGACACCACCGTGGGCAAGTCCGACTGTGCCTATGACAGGTGAGCGCTGCCACCAGGGCACCACCATCCCTTTCCCTGGCACCCCGGGGCCCCCTGCCTGTCCTGCACTGCCAGCAGGGGCAGGAGAGGGACCTCATCCATCCTTATCTCCCCGGCAGGATCGTGGTGTGTGGCAACAAGCTGAAGAGAAGCATCGTGTCCAGTTCAGCTGGTATCTACAATTTCCAGCGTGCTTTCCGGTTGGACCAGGAGGAGGTGAGCCAGGATCACACATCTGGGGCTCTAGCAGGCACCAAAGCTGAGCTGGCCCAGGCTGCAGGACTTGCCTGTTTGAGAGGTTCAGGGTGACAATGGACCCAAGGGTGGAAACAGGACAGGGGTTTTGAGGTCACTGCCTGTCACCATAGGGAAGAGATGGACAAGGTTTTTTATGGTCTTCCATGGGCAGGACTCAGGGTATGGGGTAACACAAGTCAACCTTCAACCACCCATCACTGGCACAGAGCCCCCAAATGAGACATGGGGGGCTTGGAGGGCAGGTGGCCCCCTGCTAGTGCCCACTCCAAGCCAGACCTGGGCACCTCTCCATGAGAGGTGCCAAAACTGGAGCCTTGTGTGTCGAGCGTCTTGGGGCTGGGGACAGTGTGCCCTTTCCAGCAGGCAGAAGGTTCTGGCAGGGCAATTGACTGCCCTGCTGGCCCCAGCAGCAGAGAGGGGTGAGTGGCTCACTGAACATCTCCCACCTTTTGTCCTCCTCCAGGCCCTGGCAGTCAGTGACCACTACCCAGTCGAGGTGAAGCTGGCAGCCTGAGCTCCTCCTGCAGCCACAGACCAGGTTCCAGCTCCAGTTTCCACAACCAATCCCCATGAAGGTGCTCCACTCAGCCCTATCCACAAGTCCTGTGCACGGGCTGCCCCAGATCCCAGTCTGGAGAAGGATAGCAGCTGGCTGTGCCCAGACCCCCCAGCCCACCATGAACCAGAGCCTTGGGACAGGCCACCAGCCAGGACACTGTGACCACAGACAAGCCATGGATCCATCTTCTACCTCATTGAAAATTTATTGACAACCTCATTTCATGATTAACTGTTGGACAGGAGGGAAGACATCCAAGGACCATGGGGCTCGGGCCACAGACTCGGGCTGCTGAGACCCTGTCCATTCCTCGGGGGGCTGAGTGGGCTCTCCCTGCCCGTGGGGAAGGCAGCAGTGGTGTCAGGCACTCTACAGGCACGAAGGGAAGGGGCAGCTGGGGCGGCTGTGGGAGCAGGTGGCACGTCACCAATTGCTGGCACTGCAGGTGGCTTCACTGAGAGACCAACAGCTACTGCAGCGTTTCAGAGGGTGACTCTTCCTCCCAGGACCAGCTGGATCCTCAGTTCTTCCTTTTCTTCAGCATCTCCATGTACATGCGAAGGGACTTCTGGATGGACTCTTTTGAGACGAAGGTGATGAAGTTCTTGATGTCTTCCTCCCGGTGAGCTACCAGGTGGTCCAACACTGCCTTCCTCATCATGGTCTTGGTGAGCTGGCGGGCATGGTCTGCAGAGAGGACAGCGAGGATGAGGAACATGCCCTATCCTCATCCCTGACCAGCTCTCAATGCCACCAGATGCAGGTGTGATGGGGAGGGATCACACAGCAAAGTGCTCTTGAAACCAGCAGGGAAAGGGGTAAGAAAAACCCACCAACTGGGAGCTGAACTGGATAAATTCTCACACAATAAATTATGGTTGTACTGCTCAGTGGGGAAATGACTGACCTACTGGCACAGATGACAAGAAGTTGTGTACCTCCTTCTCTCTGTGCCCTCCAGAGTCCAATACCCACATCCAATACACACCAGTAACCAAAAAAAATTCCTTCTTATTTGAAACTGCTGTGGTTCTAAGCTCCCCTGAACCAATCCCTTCAATCCCTGGCAAGACAGACTGCTCCTGCCAACCATGCTGTACAAAACCAGCAACACTTCCCTTGAGCTCATCCCTGGGCCTGTGCCATTCCACACAGATATGTGGATGCTGCTGGAGCAGCAGGGGCTGGTGGAGCTGACTGAGGCCTCGAGCACACATCTGCTCACACCCTCACAGAGCCAGGTGCAGTGACGTGGCAGCACATCTGCTGCACAGATGTTTAACTCATGCACTTAGTGACAATGAAATGAGGACTGACTGCCCCTCTCCCCCATCCACACACTGGGAACCCTGAATTACTCCAGGCCCCGGGTGCTACAGCCACCTCCACCCAGACACAGCTCTGATTTAGGGGAAGGATCTGCATGGGACCTCCTGGAAGTCAGGAGAGGGCACAGCTGAGACATGCTCCCCAGTCTAGGGGGTGAGGTGTCACTTTAACACCAACACAGCAGAGAGGAGAGGTGGCATGGGCTGGGACAGCTCAGATCTGTGGAGAGCCCTCTCCCAACCCAGGAACCTTGGGCTGCAGTCACAGAGCAGCCCAAACACACGATGCCTGTGCTGTCTGTCTGTCCTCACCTACACCCCCATCACTGCCATCCAGAGCGCCGAGAGTTGATTCAGACCACAGAAGCAGCCTGGCAGCTACCCAGGAGCTCTCACCCAGCCTGTTCCCTCAGCTCCATGGCAGCTTTCCTGGGCTAACACCTCCACTGACAGACAGAGATTTGGTTTGTCTGTGGAGCTCAGACACCTCCAGACTGACTCAGCAGGGCTGGCAGGATGAGCTGAGCTGGAGCCACGTGCCCTGAACATTAGCACAGTGTCCCTCTCTGTTAGCCCAAAGCTGCTGGGACCACCGGGCTGGACTTTCCTACCTCTCAGCCATCCAAACCTTCCCTTTTAATGGAAACTGTTACATAGCTCCCAGGCACCAGCCCTGGCATCTGCACTTCCCGCTCAGACCAGGTCCCCTCCTCTTCTGCCAGAGGTTTACCAGGAAGGGCCAGCCACTGTGCCATGACAGCTGCAGCCTTCTCCATGAGCTTCTCCTCTGGCACCAGCTCGTCCACGAGGCCCAGCCTGAGGGCCTCAGGTGCGGAATGGAGGGAGCCCAGCTGGAGGGAGCGTTCGGCGATTCGGTGTCCCACAACCTTCACAAACGTGTCCTTAAACCTGCAAGAGGTGCGAGGGAAAGCCACAGTCATGGGCAGCTCACCTAGACATCAGAGCTGACAGCACCCTGGTCCCACTCCCCAGGCTCAGGGCTCTGAGAGCACCCTGGTCCCACTCCTCAGGTTTGGTGCTCTGAACAGCAGCTGTGGGCTCAGTCATGATGTGAAAATTGGGTGAGAAGAGCCATTTTTGGTAGTACTCCAAAAGAGTTCCCTCTTCTCTGCATGAAAGCTGCACTTTTTACTCTCAGTGCCTGTGGGTACCCACTTGCTGTGACTGAAAGCTCCTTCCCAACAGTACAATTATACATTCCTAGGGCAACCAAGGGCCTGTGTGTCAGTATCTTACAGTCCCCGTGCTTTCAGAGATCTCCACACCACGGGATTTTGCAGGTACACAGTGTGTACCCAGAGAAAAGCACATTCCCAGACTGAGCCTGACCCATGAGATCTCCCAGGACTGGTTCTGGAGTTAACTGCAGGGTCAGAACTGAGATCCTTGTTGGTGCAGGATGTGAGGACATTCTGCAGCCTGAAAGCTTTTCAGATACCTGCAGGACAGGACAGAAATGAGGTGTCGTCTCCTGCAGCCGCAAATACTTGACCCCTGACACACAAACCACACTGCCACGACAAGTTGAACTGATTAATTAACTCCTTGAAGATGAATTCTTTTCAGAGACCTACACGTGACACTAGAAGTGGGAGGCACTGGCCTACCAGAAAGGAGCCACAATGCCCAGCTGGGCTTCGTTCAGGCCGATGCTGAATTTGGGGTTCTCTGCCATGATCCTGTAGTCACACGACAGGGCAATGAGGCAGCCCCCAGCTGGGCTGGACCCCTGGCAGAGAGAAGGACAGAGTGAGTCCAGGACATGGTTACAAACACCCTCCAGCCTCGCTGATCACTCCAGAGCATGGAAGACAGCAGAAAGACAGAGCAGATGTCCCCCCAAATTTCTGATCACCTGATTCAAAACAGTCCTAAAGATTTCTGATGTCTATCAGAGCTTCATAGAATCACAAGAGGGTTTGGGTTGGAAGGCACCTTAAAGCCCATTTCATTCCAAGCCCCCTGCTTCAGGCAGGGACACCTTGCACTAGATCAAGTTGCTCAGAGCCCATCCAGCCTGGCCTGCGACACTTGCAGGGATGGAGCAGACATAGCTTCTCTGGGCAACGTGTTCTAGGGCCTCATCCCCCTCACAGGGAAGATTTCCCTTCCATTTGTGACCATCTTTTCCACGGCTCAGTGCTGCTCAGCCCTGCACAGGATGCCTGAGAGAAGACTCAAGCGCCTTCAATGGGGAGCTGTGGACAGACACCACCGTGAGCTGCCAGGGCAGCACTGCCCTGGAAAACCAAAACAAGACACCAAAAACGTAATGACCCATCCATGGACATGGAGACTCCAGCAGCACTTCCCTGCTGGCCAAGAACCATGGCTGGGGGAGTAAAACCTGCTGGAAATGCTGAAATGCTGCTGCAACCCAGCAGTGCCTGCAGCTTACACAGAGCCTGCAGCATCCCACGCTTCCATACCTTCCCACACCCCACAGAACTGACAGACACGAATTTCACCCGAACGCCCCAACAGATACGTTCGTGGATGAATTTCAGCCTGGGTTTTCAGTTGTCCCTGCCCACACACTGCAAAGCAGCCACAGTAGGTGACAATCCCACCCCGAGAAAGGCGGGCCCAAAGGACGTACGTTGACTGCAGCCACCGTCACCATGTTGGAGCCATAGAGCCGGAGCCATAGCTCCTGCACGGCTCTCCAGAACTCAGCATAGTGCTCCACACTCTTCCCACACATCTCAGTGATGTCCAGGCCAGATGAGAATATTTTGGGGACAGCCTGAAATTGGGAAAAGACGGATGTCACTGAGAGTCACAGGGCAGGAAGGACCCTTTCGTTCTCGGCCTGGCAGCTTGAGGGAAAGTAAAGTGATGGATATGTGATATAAATCAGGGTCTTTTGGAGTTCTGAAAATATCTCCCCTGTGCTCCCACAGACTGGATCATCCCATCAGCATGGCCTGCAGTGCTGGGTCTCTGCTTGCAACACAATTTCTCATTGTCAGGGTCCCTGTGCGAGTACATCAGCCACAGAGCGCAAAGCCTGTCCTGTCCCATTCCCAGGCACCACCTTGTCCCCACACCAGGTCTGAAAACAAACACTGGCATCTCCCAGCAGCTCCCTGTGGGTGAGCCAGGAAATGTCACAGGATGTGTCAGATTGGCAGACAAGCAGCTTTGATTTTCATGACAAAGGACAACACTTGGGTTCTTCTGCTAGAAAAGGGCACAGAAGATCATGGGCCTTCCAAGAGCTTCCTCCTCTCCTCACAGAGCCAACCCGAGGTGCCTGGGGGCCCTCCCGTGCTGTGCCCAGTGACCCAAACAGGAGCGAACACTTACAGAGGTGATGATCACACCCCGGCAGGCCCGGTCGTTCTCCAGCTTCTCCAGGCTTATGGAAAACTCTGTGAGGAACTCCAGGCTGAGGCTGTTGACTGGGGGACTCTTGAACTTCATCATGGCAACGCCTGTGCAGGGTAAACATAGGGACATCATACCCTGCAACAGCAGTTCACACTGCCCTGCCCGAGGGAGCTTCACCCACGTCCCTGTTTTCCTCACCAAACTGTGTCTTCCCACTCAACACTGCTCCTGGCTATTTAACATCTTCCAGAGAAGAAGAGCCAAGAGCAAGGTACCGTGTTTGCCCAGATCCACCCACGAGCCAAGGTGACTCAGCAGGTGATAGGCCTGGAGCACAGACCATGCCATGTGTGGTGGCACCCTGTGTCCCAAAGCCCAGCAGTTCCCTTCTCTATGTGCTCAATGAGGAGGGGCGAGCCTGCAGCTTCTGCCACAGCAAACGGTCTGTGTCCAGGGGGTCACACACCTGCTGGAGCGTGTCAGCACCATGGGAAGGGCTCTGAGCCCTTGTCCTTGCTCAAACTGCACTACCCTACCCGGAAGGTCCTCCTTGAGTGTTTAGTCTGGGTGCTGCAGCCATGCCCAGCTGGGAACAGCATGAGGACACCCACACACCTGAAAGCAGGACCTGGGAAGCCACAAGAAGAGGCACCTTCATTCTGTGTGGGGACATGGCCCCATAACAGCTATTCCTGGTAGCCAGGTCACAGGAATTCCCAACAGCTCTTCCCTGATGGAGCATTGCCACTCTACTAGGTGCCCAAACCAGGGACCCCCACAGAGGGGACAATGCACAGGCAGGGGACAATGCCAGCCAGGGTTTGCCTGTGGCACCAACCACCTGAAGCGCCCACAAGTGGTGAGACTCCCACCCCCAAACACTTCTCTCCAAGGGTCCTAAACAGCTGCAGCTGGAAGATCTGGGGCTTTGGTGACTTTCTATGCCCAGAGCCACACATGCCATGGAACAGGCGTGGAAGGGACCCTGCCTGTGCCCCACAATGCCCGTGGGTTGAAGGGGACACCACAGAGGTGCCACCCGCCGTACCTGAGCTCTCGTCCAGCTCCACCTGGATCTTGTTGTTGCTGAAGGAACGACATGGAGCAAGCGGGAGGCCAGGGGGCTGCAGGGGGCGGGGGGGCGGCCGGGTGGCCCTGTCCCACGCTGGGAGCCGGCAGCACAAGGGCAGCACACCTGGGGAAAACAGACAGGTAAGGACGGGAAGAGCAGAGCCCCCACAGGTGTGGGGCGCGATCCCCAAAACCGCTCTGCACGGACAGGGCGGGACATGGGGACACCCCGACCCACTCAGGGAAGATATAGGGACACCCCAACACATGGCAGGCGCAAACGTGGAACACCCTGGCGGTAAGGGGGGGACACAGAGAGGCGGCGGGGGCTCGGGGGCACGCCGAGCCCGGCGAAGGGAACAGGTGGGGTAGGGTCCGAGCGCACCTGAGCGGCCGATCCGGCGGCCGAGGATAGCAGCCGCCATCTTGTGCCGGGCTGAAGGATACAGGGCGGGGCGGGGGGCGGGGTCTGTGAGGGGCGGAGCTTGGGAAGGGCGGGACCCCTCTGCGCCGCGGTGAAGCCCCGCCTACAGCCCTGAAGCCCCGCCCATGTCCCCGAAGCCCCGCCCACTGACGGTGCTGCGGGGCGCACGTGCTGCCCCCCTGTGGCGGCCCTGCCGCACCGCCCTGTCCTGCCGGCGCTGACCACAGCGTTCTGCCTGGCCTGTCCCCCTGCCCTGCATCCAGCCACCTGCCCAGCGTCCCCCCGCACCTTTCCCCACCTCACAGCCGAATATCCCCGGCCCGGCCCCTGCCGTGGGACGCCGGAGCCCCGGGAGCCGTGGGCCGGGGCCAGCCGCCCCCGCAGAGCGCTGGCCAGGGGCCTCGGCACTGGGAGCCCCGGCGCTGGGCCGTGCCAGCGGTGGCTGCGGATCTCATCATGGTGGAGGCCGTCCGGGGGGACACCACGGGGGCCAGGGCCGGCCTTGCCGTGCAGGCAGAAAGCGTCCCGGCAGCGAGATGGCGAGGATGGCACTGCCCCTCTGCCTGATCCTCGCTGCCGCCCTCCAGGGCGGCCTGACCCGGGCACCGGGGCCCCTGACCCGCCCCGGCCCCCTGCTCCTGCGGCTGCGGCGCCTGGAGGAGCAGGTGGGTGCCCGGGGAGCGGAGGGAGTGCTGCCCAGCCTGTGCCAGGGGGACACAGCATTTTGGGTTGGGCAGGGGCCCAGCATGGAGACATGGGTTCACCCCACATCATCCCACTCCCTTGCAGTTTCTCCGGCTCCAGGAGGTGACACTGAACCATCTCCAGAGCATCGCCAGCAACTACAACATCTCCTACAACATCGATGGACGTTTCCAGGCACTGGAGGAGCAGGCGGAGGCGGCCGACGCTGCCCGGGCCGCCCTGGGTGCCGAGCTGGCCCGCCTGGCCACCGCTGACCGCCGGCTGCGCCGCAGGCTGAAGAGGCTGGAGCGGACAGTGGGTGCCCTGAGCCCACCACACGGCCTGCTCACCCACCCACCGGCTGCACTGGTGGAGGCTGCCACCAAACCGCACCGTCTGCCAGACACTGCCCGGAGCCGGGGCAGCCGGCTGGAGCAGCATTCACCGGGCCAGGCTGTCCCCGGCACCCCCAGCCCTCGCCGCCCGAAGACGAGGCGGTGGCAGCAACGCCGGCAGGAGGAAGGGCACTGGCTCCCGGCTGATGCCGAACCTGGTGGAGCACGCGGGGAGGGTGAGGAGACCCCTCGTGATGCAGAAACAGGACCCCAGACCATGGCACCGGTGCTCCCCACCGTCACCACGGTCCCCCAGGAGCGGCCCCCACCTCCCCAACAGCCGGGAGAGGGTAGGTACGGTCCCCCCGCCCCTGTGCCCACCTCCCCCGCCTGTCGCACCGGTGCCGTGCTGCTCTTTCCCAACACCTCCGCTGAGCACAGGGCCGTCCTGGGGCTGGGGCCACACCGGGGGCTGCGGGCGATGTCACTCTGTGCCTGGCTGGCCACCCCAGCCCCTCGCCTCGGTGCTCTCCTCTCCTACGCCACCGAGGACGGGCACAGCGAGCTGGCCGTGCGCGGTCATGCTGGGGATCGCCCTGGCTCTGCACGTTTCATTGTGGGGGACGGGCAGTTTCGGGAGCTGCCGGTGATGCCGCTCCTGGATGGCAAATGGCACCACCTGTGCCTCACCTGGTCCTCCGGCCAGGGCCAGTACCGCTTCTACGTGGACAGGAGGCTGCTGGCTGCCGGCTCCGGCTTCCAACGTGGCTATGAAATTCCCGCTGGTGGCTCGCTGGTGCTGGGCTGGAAGCAGGACGGCCCCAACGTGGACTTGGGCACTGCAGAAGCTTTTGTGGGTCACCTGGCTGGCTTCGCTCTCTGGAGACGGGCTGTCCTGCCCGGGGAGGTGGCCAGAATGGCGACCGGGCGGGGGCTGCTCCGCGGCCCCCTCCTCACGCTGGCCGATGCCTCCCTGCAGGGCGGGGTGCGGAGGGTGGCGTGTCCCTGCCTCCAGCACTGCCTTTGACGAGGCTGACAGCAGGAATGGTGCCGGCTACCAGCGGTCACGGCTGGCTCGTGGTGCAGGTCCCGACACGAGCTGAATCCTCCCAGCGTGATGGGACGCCCAGCAGAGAGGGCGTCTCAGGACCGGCACCACCGGAGGGGGGGAAAAGGGAAAGGGGTCTCGGCAGCCATAACGGCAGAGGTGGGACCAAAGCCAGAGGTCACCTGCTCCTAGAGGATGTACAGCCCGTCGTTCCTATTAAAATGCTCCGAACATTAGAGAAACCTCATTTATTTCTGTCCTGCTCATTCACTGTAACGCTCCGTGCCGCTCACGGCCGGGCAGGAGCTGCTCAGCACGGGCAGCCGGAGCGGGTGACGCTGCTCGTTCCCTGCCCCTGAGTCAGAGCAGGGGAAGCGGAGCACGGGGCAGCCCGTGACCTGGGTGAGCCAGCGCTGCCGGAGCAGCCGCCGCCGGTCCCGTGTGCTGCCCCTGCCCGCGGGGCTCCTTGGCGGGGCAGGGCTTTGGGCCGAGATGTGCTGCTCCAGGAGGCTCAGGCGAGGCACACTTGCTCCCGGACGTCTGCTCTGCGGAATTCTGTGCCTGGAGAGCTGGAGCGGCGCCGGCTATTCCCGGAGCCCCGTGCTCCCGGGGACAGCGGGGCCGTGCTGCCGGCTGGGTGTGCGTGGGGCAAAGCCTCGTAGTGGCCTCGCAACCTCTCCGGCTGTTTCCACCGCGGTCCCGCTCAGCCCGTCCCACCCTATCTTATTCCATTCCATCCCGTCCCACAGCCCCTCCGGCCGCTCTGCAGGGGCCGGGCGCTGGGCCCTGGCCAGAACTACAACTCCCATGGTGCCTCGGGGCGCCCCCGGCCGCCCTGACGGCCACGTGACGGCGGTGGCGGCGGTCACATGACCGAGCGGCGGGGCAGGCCCGGCGGAGGAGCTGCCGCCGCCGCCTCGCATGGCCAACGTCGCCAAGAAGGTGTCCTGGTCCGGCCGCGACCGCGACGACGACGAGGACGGGCGTGCGGGCGAGACCACCCCGCTGCTCAACGGTACCGGTCCAGGCGCGGCGGGCAGCGCCCGGCAGGTGGGTACTGCCGCTGGGAGCGGGGGGCTCTGCGCCGTCCCGGGCCGCTCTGCGCCGGAGGGAGCACGGAGAGGGCTGCGGCCGCGGGTCGGGGTCGTGTCTGTGCCCTCCGCTCTCCCCCGCAGTGTTTAACCGCGTTTGTTGCCCCGGGGCTGGGCGGAGGCGGTCGGGGCTCGGCTCCCCGAGCAGCCCCGGGCGCGGTCGGGGTCGCTCCGGGCTCCCGCAGGCTGGGAAGGCAGGACCTGTCGGGACCCGGCGCGGGAAGGGGCCGGGACGGAGCCATGGCCGGGGCACGGGGCACTCGTGGGGGAAAAACTGAGCATGGGACTGAGTCAGTGCCGGGCCGGCTCCGTCCCTGCTGCAGCCCTTGGCCGCTGCTCCTCCGCCGTGAGACGGTCCCTGCCAGCAGGACCTTGTGCTGAGCACGGCCCTGCTCCTGCCCGCTGGGGCTGCTCTCCTTATTCAGAGAATCACGGCATGGATTGGGCTAGACGAGACCTTAAAGATCATCCAGTTCCACCCTCTGCCCCCTGTGGACACCTTCCACTAGACCAGGTTGCTCCAAGCCCCGTCCAGCTTGGCTTTGAACACTTCCAGGGATAGGACAGCCACCACCTCTCTGGGAAACCTGTGCCAGGGCCTCACCACCCTCATAAAGAAGAATTTCCTACTGACATCTGATCCATTCTCTCTTTGTTTAGTTTGAAGCCATTCCCCCTTGTTCTATCTCTATCTGTCCGTGCAAAACTCATTTCTACTAAATTCATTTCTGCTAAAAATGTGGTTCTGTGAGAGCCTTTTTCCTGACATGCTGCTGCTGCCCAGATCAACAGGTAGGGCTCAGACACAAGAGCCTGTAACACTGGAGTGGTGGAGGGTGTGCTGTGGGATGTGCAGAGCTACACTGGCAAAAAGCAGGTCCAAGGTGGGCCACGTTACAGAGGGAGGCCAGTTCCTTCTGGCAAGTTAATTTTGGGTAATTAAGCGAGGAGAACTTGTCTGCAGTGTACCCTCAGGCTGTAAGTCAGGCTGGCTGCCCGGCAGTCTCTCCCTCACATGCAGCTCAGTGAAGAAAACGGAGGTGCTCAGCACCTGTCCCGGAGTGAAGCTGAGGGTGGGTGGGCTGTGCTGGGCTGTGGTGTGGATGGGATGTCAGGATGGGACCGTGGAGCACTTTTGTGCCAGCACCAGGTGGGGCAGGCACTGCCTCCAGGTGACATCCTCACATTTCCTGTGGAGAGTTTTCTGGGAGACTTGAGCTTAGGTAGGGAGGAGCAGTGCCAGATTCTGGCAGCTGTTAGCAGGGATGTCTCACCCAGCACGATTCTGTGCTGCCCTGCTCCTGGGCAAGTCAGAACAGCGGGCTAATTAGAGGGAAATGCAAGGCTCGTTAGGCTGGAAGAGCCTTGTGTAGTGCTCTGGGAGCAGGGAGCAGCAGCTGGAAGGAGACAGCTGTGCCATGGCAGCTGTTCTGAGGTGAAAATAAAACCCTAACCCTAATCTTCCTGGGCAGTGCAACAGGACCCCGTATATTTACAGCACATGGGTAATTCTGGGGGTTTGAAGGGTGTTAGAATAGGGATTAACCACTTCTCACAGCTGGGGGTCATTAGGAAAGAGTTTTCCTGGTGGTTTGGAAGAAGTGCCTGAGGCCTGCTGCAGCAGGGGCAGTCGGAGGTGGACACCCAGCCCTGCCAATGTGATTTATTGTCACCTTGTCCCTTCACAGCTCAGGTCCCAGCTGGTGACATGGTACAGCATGGCATTTTCCTTGGCAGGGGAGGAGAGGGAGTACCTTACTGGAGCTCCAGCCCACACGTGCCCCTGGCAGTGGCAGCTGGGTTGTCACTGTAGTGCTGGGGTTGTATTTTGGTGTCAGGCAGCTGCCTCTTCCCTTGCCCCAGATGACTTTCAGTCGTATGGATTGAAGCAGGAAGGCAGGACAGCTTTGGCAGAGAAATAAAGAGAGGCTGGAGCTGCTTAGCTCAGGGGAGATTTAAACTTGGGTTGTGGTTATACAATAAAAATGTCCCCTAGCAGAGCTTCTTCCCTTTCTCACATGCCTGTTTAATGGAAATAAAAGTGATCTTAAGGTGACCAGAGGAAACACGGGTCTGTAGGTCCCCAGCTGACAGCTGTGAGGGACTGAGACCGAGTTCTTGTGGGCAGGAGGTGAGGAGAGGCTGGGTAAACACACCTGTGGCCCTAGAGGGGGTGTGAGGGCCCTGTCCCTGAGGTCTCCTCTGCTTTGGGGCCAGCTGAGCTGACTAAGCCTTCATCCTCTCACCAGGGCTTTCTGGTGCCTCGAGCATATCAAGAAGTGAGAGGCAGCCTGTGCCTCTGAGCATCACGCCTGCCGTGGGCCGTCCCTTTCCTGTGTTCTCGAGCCGTGTGTGTTGGTTCTCAGGCTGGGAGGTGGGTGGGAAATTTTAGTGAGAGCAGCCAATTTCCATCATGAAACAGTTTTTGTCAAAGAACGTTTCTCCTTCGCTACCATTGAAGATATGCTGTAAGATATTTGTGCTGAAATGCCTTGACTTTGGGGTTGGTTTAATGCTGCTGCTTCAGAGGGTGCCTGGAACAGGGGGTCACCATCACAAAGACCAGGCTCCTGCTGGGCAGGTTGTCCTTCTTAGCCTCTGTATGTTTATTCTGCATCTCTGCATGTTGTTGATCTCATTTTCTGTAACCACAAGTAACAAGGTGTGAAAAAGTGGCCAGGCTGCAGTCAAGAAGTCTTGGTGGGAGGAGGCAGAAAAAGAGAAGTAAGAGTGCTGAGTGAGCCCTGATTCCTGGCAGATGGGCTGCTGATTGCAGACCCTGAGTTACTGGCAGAGGGGCTGCTTGTCCCTGCTCTTGTGAGCCTGCAGGTGACTGCCCTGGGGAGCCACTGTCCTCGAGTGGTGGCAGGAGCTTCCCCCGGCACAGGAACTTCAGGAAGTTTTCTGCAAGTTGCCCAAGACATTGAGGACTGTGGCAGCGCTTCATCCTTGTGCTGCTCCTCTGCCAAGTGCCAAGAGAAAGGCCAGGGCAATGACAGCATTTCCCATCCTCTTGGAGAGGAGGGTCAAGGAGCAGCTGTGCCCTGGGAGTGGCAGCAGGAGCCTGGAAGCAAAAGCATAGGCAAGTGGTGACACCGTGGGGAGAGTCTGGATGCTTTCTCTGCTCTTATGAGCCTGGAGGTGAGGAGCCCTGTTTTCTCCTGCTGTGAAGCATTTTGGGGGTGATGCTGGGTTGGTTTGAAGCCAGTCTCAGCTGTGGCTGTGTGTCAGAGGAGGGGGGTTTCAAAAGCCTTGCAGCTCATCTCCCCCGTTCACTGCCGTAGCCGGTGACAGGGTTCTCGTGCCGGTGACACACCAGTGACACAGCCTGGAGTCTTCCAGCCAGGCTGGTACAGAGGGGCAGAGTGTTCTGGGGCCAAGAGGGCTCTGGGGGCTGGAAATTCTCTTCCTTCCTTCCTACAGCTCCTGTGGGCTCCTTCTGTGGTCTGTGCTGGGCTTTATCTCATCGATATCGGAAAGTCACGTGCTGCCAGTTCGTTACTGAGCACAGGACGGTGACAAGGGGTGGTGCCTGGGGGTGGTCTCCTCATTCTAGGTTCATGTCCTGCAGGGAGGAGCCTCACTGGCTCATCCCTGTGGAAATGGGCTATGGAGCAGAGTCAGACACTCCCTACTGATGGTTCTGCAGAGCAATGTTTGGGGGGCACGGCTTGGTTGCTGTGCACACGGCCTGGTTTGGATCATGGAGATAATGCATTCAGGGCATGAGTTTAAGGTGGTGGTTAAGATCTTCTGCTAGATTTTTTTCATGTTGAGGTTGATCCTCAGTTTGCTCTTGCTGGTCTCAGAGTGAGTGCCAGCATGACGAAGGGGAAAAGGACCTCAGGAGTCCCTGAGGGGGCTGGATCTAGAAGCTCTAGTCCAGCCCCTGCTAAGAGCAGGTTGCGGAGGGACACATCCAGAGGAGCTTTGGGTAGCTACTCTGCACCCTATTTGGTCCCAAGTTCAGTGTGTTACCAGCCACAGGGTGAATGTTTGGCTCTGATATCTAAGCAGAAGTTCCCTTGCTGCAGTTTATCCACTGCTTCTTGTCCCATCAATGCAAAGCTGCAAGGCAAGTCTGCCTTTGTCCTGTCTGTAACCTCTTGTTGGGTGTCTGGAGATGGCATGAAGAACTCCCTGAGAAGCACCAGCTTCTCCTTGGATGTCTTGCCACATGTTCCAGCCCCCAACTCTCTTGCTGAGCTCACTTTCTGTGCCTTTTCTATCCCAGGAAGCCCAAACTGGATGCCAAGTCCCAGGTGTGCTGTTTCAGGTGCCAGATGGAGGTGTGGGATCCCTTCCCCAGACCTTCTGGCAGTGGTCTTGCACCACCCAGGAGAGGGTTGACCACCTCCACTCCAGGTCTGTGCCACTGACACCTCTTCACTCACCCATCAGGTCCCTGCAAGACTTTCAACACAGCTACTTTCTGACCACGGGGACTCATCCATCCCGGGTGCAGGGCTTTGTTGAATTTGGGGGCTTCCCTGCAGCCTGGTGAGGTGCCTTGGAGGAGCAGCCCTGCCTGCCAACATTCCTGCCCACTAACACTGATAACTAATTTTGATTCAGGTCAAGGCTCCAGACATCTCTTTGCAGAGCTCAGAATGGAATTAATTTTACCACCCAAACGGGCTGAGGGCTGGGTGCTATCACTCGTGTGCCGCTGGCAGAGTGAGGCTCCCAGAGCCTCTCCTGGGACAGGAGAGCTGTTAACCCATCTGTGCCCTCTGGGTTTTGGCAGCAGTGCATGTTTTTATGTGGAGATAATCACGGCACAGTCACACCAACATCACACGTACCCGGGATCAGCAGCTGCCTTGGCTGAGTTTGAAAACATCCCAAGGAGGGCATTGCTCAGTGAATCTTTGAGCTGTGCACAAATAACCTTTTCTTTTGGCTCCAGGCTGCCTGAATCTCTCCTTTTTCTTTTATCATAGTTGGGTGCTGCTGGAAGTAGCTTTTTCCTGCCCTCCTGACATGTAATCCCTGTGGTGGGTGAGACAGGAGCCAGGCCTCTGCTTGCAGATGCCAGAGGGGTGCCAGGACTTGGGGGAGGATATTAAAAATATGCTGCTTGCCTAAGGAATTTCAGATTCAGGCTCCACTGTACCTCCTTTCCCTTTATCTGTGCTTGTGTCCTGCTGGTGCTTAATCTATTGGGAATTAAGCTGCTGTGCCCTGGCTGCTTTCTCCAGGGAAGGAGGGAGGAGGGTGGGGTGTCACTGGTTTAGACACATTTGGTCTGTCTGCAGACCCCCGTAGCTAACAGAAGGAGAATTTTCCCTGAAGGGCTGGTCCTGCCTGAGGTCTTACACAAGGGACGTGGCATGAGTGACATTTTCCATCTCCTTGCCCTGGTCTTGCCCTAGATGTGTGGCACCTAACAGGAGCCTTAAATCCTTGTGCTTCCTCAGTCCGGGTGGGGATGTGTTCCTTTGCAAGGTGTCAGCTTTGTCCCTCCAGGTTTCAGGGCAAGGAACGTGTCCTTCCCCCTCCCCAGGATGGTGGGGGCCTGGCTGAGACCTCTGCCTGCCACCAGAGCAGCTGGACACTGGCAAGCACTGGAACAGGCAGTTCCTGCATCCAGCTCGTGACCCTAAGTTCCTGTCCAGGGAGGTGACAGCTCTGTGTGGGCCCAGCTTGGAGAAGTCCACAGTGGTCTGCTCCCACTGCTGGGAAAAGGGTTCACCTGGATCCTTTCCACTGGGATTGTGGAGCCATCATGGACCAGAAGCAAAGTCTAGGCTGATTTTGCCAAACCAGTGGCTGAAAATGGCAGTGTGGAGCACTTTGGGCTGGGGCTGCTGGGGGCTGAAGGGCACCAGAGAGGGTTTGAGAAGCTGGGGCAGAACGCATCTGCAGGTCAGGGAGTGAAGGAGAATGTGGAGCAGAGAGAAAAATGGTAAAATAGGTCAGGCTGCAAACACAAAGGGATATTTTTCCTCTGCAGTGCTGTGCACAGCTCCCAGCGGCTCTGGCCTGCACGTTCCAGACGGGATCGTGGGGATTAAAGCAGCGGGGGGCTCAATCTGGGACCTGCCAGCAGAGAGGGACTGACATGCCAGAGCCCTGCTGTTGCTCACCATCCCTCTTTTATCCTCCAGTTCTTTAACCTGGGGAGGGGTGAGGCTCTGGAGGGGGAGATCTTAACGCTGAGGAGTGGTGTTTGGGCTGCTCTTAAGGACAGTGCTCGGATCCTTGTGCATCCCTGTGTTTCACAGCAACAGAGGGGTGACAGCAGCCTGCCTGCTCCAGCTGGATCCCCTTGTGGCACTGCTCAGCTGCAGCCCAAGCCCCTGCCTGCCTTGTCCAGGAGACAGAGGTGCCCCAAATGGTCCAAAAACTCCTCTGTTATGCAATTGCAGTGCCAGCAACAAGTCTGAGTGTTCACCAGTGAAAGGAGAACCTGCTCCTCAGAGGGAGATGGCGATGCTGCTTCCCAGCATCACACTGGGGCTGGCTCAGAGAGACACCAGTGACCCCAAGGCTGTGCAGGAGCAGTGCGCCCACTTCCTCTTGTGTCTCCTGGCCGGCAGCCAGCCTGGCTGTCACTCTGGTCCCGGCTGCTCGGGGGGTGGGGGTGACAAACACGCTGACGTGATGCGCTCCTCTCCCGGCTGGGAACCGCTGCCGCGGAGCAGATGGCAGAGCCAGACGTGCCCTCAGCTGTCCCTTGCTGGTGGCTGGGCCTGCCAGCTGAGGGCACGTCCTGGTGAGCTTGTGGCTGTGGAGGTGGCGCGTTGTCCAGGGGCTCTGTCCCTCCCCAGCCTCAGGGGAGTGTGGAACGTGCCGCTCGACACAGGCTCGCTCGGCTCTGCGCCGGGAGCCGCACTCAGTGCCAGGGGCTGGTGGTGGCCAGTCCCCAGTGAGCCGCTGCTGGCTGGCACCTCCCCAGGTGAGCTGGCTCTGCCAGCTGACAGGTTGGAGCAGCTCGCCCAAATCCCTCCAGGGTGTTGGATCCCACCTCCTCGGTGTGTCTCCGAGAGCAGGGTGCTGCGTTTTGGGGAGCTCTGGCAGTGGCAGGTGGGCAGAGCTCAGCGAGGGAGGCAGAGCACAAGCATCTTGCATGCCTACTCCTTTCTCCTGAGAGTTTTGAAGTGCATTCAGGAATTGACCTCATTTCCCCTTCTCTCCTCAGCTCACTCCTTCCTCCTTTCTGCGCATCGGGCAGCTGAGCAATGTGGACCTCAACGAGGAGATCCATGAGCTGGTGAGTGGCACAGAGAGGGGCCCACTGCTACCAAGACCCCTTCCCTTCTTCCAGAAACAGCTGCTGTTGTTCCTTCCTTCTCATTCTGCTTGTTCCACGAGGATTCCAGCACTTCTGCCTGGGCTGGGTGACCTTCTGACGTGGGCAGCTGCTGCTGCCCCAGGGGCCCCTCTGGCATCCTCAGTAAATGCCCTAATTCGGAGCTGGGAACAGCTCGCACGGTCAAAGGCGTTTGGGAAACAGAATTTGGTTTCTGCCCAAAAACATGGGTTTGCTTGAAATAGCTCCTTGCTTTCAGCCTAAGGAATTTCCTGCCAAGGTGAAAGGTTGCCCTCCACCGGAGCATGGAGGTGCTTGGATTCAGTGCCAGATCAACATGTCAGTGTGGTACCCGTCTGGGCAAACCCTCCTCCTGCTCCTGGGGGGACATCCTGCCTGGGGGTGGAGGGGTACACCCCTGACAGCTGATCCAGCTGCATTAAATCCCACACATCCACCAACTGGTGGAAAATCATCCCAGATCCCTGCCTGCCAGGCAGCTTGCGCCTGCAGTCCTCTGTGCCCCTCCTGAGCACCAAAAGGAGTTAAACCAGCAGTTGCATGGTGGATGGGAGAGTTGGACTCCAACCTGACCATCCTGAGTTGTGCATCACATCCCACAGGAGACAGAGCTCCCTCGGCAGCGTCCCAACGAGATCCCTCACAATGAGAAGCTCCTGTCACTCAAGTACGAGGTAAGTGCCCATCTGCCCCATCTCTGCTCTGCTCTCTGGGGTTCAGCAGGTGAGTAATGAGGTGTGAGGGCTCACAGCTGCCCAGTGAGGGCGGTTTCAGTGGGGAAGGAGTGGAATCGAGGAAGAAAAATTATACAGGAGCAGGGTGAGGGGCTGAGGGTAGCACTCCCCAGCATGGGGGTCTCTTCGCCTGGTAGACAATAACGGCATCTCCCTTTCCCAAACTAGAGCTTGGACTATGACAACAGTGAAAACCAGCTTTTCCTGGAGGAGGAGAGGAGGATAAACCATGCGGTGAGTCTTGCTGGGCTGGGCTGCCCGCAGTCATCTCAGGTGGGGTGGCCCAGAGTAGCTGTTCCCCTGCCTGTCTGCTGGGGGGCTTCTTTGTGCCAGAGAAGGTTGTGCTGGGATTGGTTTATGGGCACTGACCAGCTTGTGACAAGCCATAAAACCACAGGGTCAAGGACTCAGCGTGGGGTGGTTGGAATGGGAGCTAATCTGAGTGCGTATGGTGGCATTGCCTGGTGGCATGGGGCAGGTCCCTGAGCAGAGGGACTTCTGGAGTCATGTGAAACATCTGCCCTGGGTGCTTTGGGAATCAGTGCCACAGCAAGAACCCCGACAGGATGGGCCTAATGGAGGCAGGGAGGCTGGAAAAGCACCTTAGGGATCCCACAGAGGTACAAGAGCACTGCTTAAAATCAGTAAATTGTGTCCAGACTTCACTGGGTCAGCCAGCATTGGTGCTCCCTGGCTCTCCTTGGAGCTTCCCAGGCTTGGGACTGTGTTGGGGAAGGTGGCAGGTGTGTTGGGGTCCCCTCCGTGCCAGGCTGGACGGCAGCAGGGTGTGACTGCTGTCTGCCCCTCAGGCTTTCCGAACCGTGGAGATCAAGCGCTGGGTCATCTGCGCCATGATCGGCATCTTCACCGGCCTTGTCGCCTGCTTCATCGACATCGTGGTGGAGAACCTGGCTGGGCTCAAGTACCGGGTGGTGAAGGACAGTATCCTCACAGAGCAGTGGCTGCTGGCCAGCTGGGGCCTCTGGGATCTCCTGGGAGCCGTGAGAGGGGTCATGGGGGAAGAGGGCACTTCTTCCTCGCTCCGGTTTGGTGGCACAGAAGCTGCTGCCCAGCTGCTCTGCAGGGCTGAGCTGTGGCTGGGCACTGCCATAACAGAGGAGGCTCATTTCAGCTGCCCTGGGTGCTCTAAGTGACAGGGGGCTTGGAGCAACCTCGTCCAGTGAATGGCATCCCTGCCCATGGCGATAGGGTTGGAACTAGATGGTTTTTAAGGTCCCATCCAACCCAAACGATCCAGTGATTCTGTGAGATGCTGTGGTGGGAGGGATGGTACCCAAGCAACACTGGTCTTTCCTTGAGCTGCTGCCCCAGACATCGACAAGTTCACAGCCAAAGGGGGCCTGTCTTTCTCCCTCTTACTCTGGGCCACCCTGAATGCCAGCGTGGTAATGGTGGGCTCTGTGATCGTTGCCTTCATAGAGGTAAGAGTTTGGAACTGTTCTGGGTTCTTTACCTGGGCAAAGCAGGGTCACGTCTCCAGAAAACACACAAAAACTTGTACATGGTGAATGTCTTTCTGCCAGTTTGGCTCCTGGTAGCACCAGGTCCTCGGTGTTGGCTCCAGCTGTGCTGTGGAGTTTCCGTGGGGCTGTCAGACTGCCAGGGTGTGCTGGCAGCCTGGGGCAGAGGCTGTGCTCCAGCCTCGGGCAGGGGTGCAGCTCTCCCAAGCCTTGGCCCCAGCTCAGCTTCTCTGTGTTGGGTGTACACGAGTACCAGCAGAGACCAGTCTGGCTAGGTGCCTCAGGGACAGCTTCTGGAGGACAAGCCAGAGACTGGGACTCCCTATGGATCGCTCTAATCCACAGTGGCTTCCTTGTGGCTTTGTTCTTGCTCTCCCTGGCTGCCAAGCGTGACCCTTCTCTAGCTGTGACAGGGTGGGGGAACACCTGAGTGTCCCCAAGAACCCAGCCAGCTGCTTTTCCCTGGCACATTTGCCCTTAGAAAGTGGGTGCCTTCCTCCAGCCCACCTGCAGAGCCTATTGATAAGCTTTGGCCTCATCTCAGAGCCACCCTGAGGGTGTGCAGGGTGTGCCCTGTGCTCAGAGACAGGGGTAAGGTGGCTGGTGTGTCCCCAGCCTGTGTGTGACAGCCACTCACGCTCTCTCTGCTCTCTGCAGCCTGTGGCAGCCGGCAGTGGCATTCCCCAGATCAAATGTTATCTCAACGGCGTGAAGATTCCACATGTTGTCCGTCTCAAGGTAAGAAGCAGAAGGTGGTGGGATGGCCTGGGCACATTGTGTCCTCCTGGAGTGGTCTCTGCCCACATTGTGGCACAGCAGGAGCTGGCATGAGCTCCCAGCTCCATAGCTGTTTCACCCTCAGTGCCAAGAGGTTAAATCTGCCCTGGGACCGGCAGCTGGCAGTGGGAAGAGCAGCTTTGGGTAGATTTTTGCTCTGGCTGAGAAGAAAATTGACCAACCCTGTTGCCACAATGAGGGGGCTGAGAATCACAAGTTCCCCGGGATCGTTGGCTCCTCCCATGCCTCAGGGCCCACTGGATCTGCGTTCCCTGTGGCTGCCGTGGTCGTGTTCCTCGTGCCACCCCTGTGACGTGCTGTGCCCTTCTCTGTTTCGCAGACCCTGGTGATCAAAGTCTGCGGGGTCATCCTGTCGGTGGTCGGCGGCCTGGCTGTTGGGAAGGTGATGTGCACAAAGCGCCCTCTGATGCGCTGCTGCCACGTTGGTCCCCGCTGCTGGCACGTGTGTCACAGCCTGTCACCGGTCCTGTGCTGGGGACAGGGTGCTGGGGACCCTGCAGTGGCTTCCCAGTGTTATTCTCTGGTGTCTGCTGGCCAAGGTGACTGCGGCGCTGCCAAGCCTGGGGAGCCCCTGGGGCACGTGGTGCCACCTTGCCAGCCTGTGTGGCTTGGCTGAGGGCAGGAGAGCAGCAGCCTCTGTCCGTCAGTGGTTGTCCCTGCAAACAGTAAATGGGGGAGATGTGGGTGTCCCACTGGGACCTTTCTGGCTTGCTGGATTTGAAGGCAGGCAAGGGAAACACTTGTCTCCTCGGCTGGTGGGAACAGGAGGTGGGCATGGGAGGCACATGCCAGAATAAGGATTTCATAAAACCATGGAATGGTTTGGGTTGGAAGAGACCCTAAAGATCATCTCATTCCAACCCCTTGCCATGGGCAGAAACATCTTTCACTAAACTGGGCTGCTCAGAGTTCTATCCAACCTGGTCTTGAACACTTCCAGGATGGGAAGGGGTTGGAATGTTATGTCAAGGTCTGTATTTCCCTGAGGGAAATACTCCCATCCAGCTTCAGGACTGCAAGCTGGTGAGCAGCATTCCACCATCCCTGTTCTTCCTTCCCTGATCTGACACTGCTCTCTGGCCCCTAGGAAGGACCTATGATTCACTCTGGATCTGTGATTGCTGCCGGGATCTCCCAGGGAAGATCCACGTCGTTAAAGCGAGACTTCAAGGTTGGTGTTGAGGTCCGAGGGGCTGTGCTGCAGGTGCCCTTCTGTGCTGGACCAGGCTGTTTCCGCTGGTGGCTTGGCGTCATCCATGTCATACCCTGTGTCTCGCTTAAACTCGTGCCCGTGGCCAGCCCTAAAGCTGCCTTCACTCCTGTTTCAGATCTTCGAGTACTTCCGCAGAGACACAGAAAAGAGAGACTTCGTGTCGGCTGGAGCTGCTGCCGGCGTCTCGGCTGCATTCGGTGCCCCCGTGGGTGTGTGTCTTGGCTCTCTGGCACTGAGCAGTGCCTGGACATGGATTTCCTCAGGAGCTTGCTCCCACTTGCTTGGAGGCAGCTGCCGGGATCTGCATAGGGCACTGCAGGAGCCTTCCAAGTTTTCCTGCCATGCCGTTCAGGTGTGGGCCCTGCCCAAGGGCAAGGGGGTCATCTGGCTCAGATCCCAAGCGTTGCCTCCCTGGGTTGGAGAATGGCACTGGGGGGCTTTGCTGTGATCAGTACATCACTGCTGGCTTGCTGGGCTTGCCTGTGAGAGGGTCTGGGCAGTGTGGGCACACGGCCTGGGGTGAATCTTGGGTGCTCAGCTGGTGCTGTAGCCAAGGGGCTGTGGCCCGTGCCCCTTGTGAAGATGTTGTGTCTTGTGTTTGCAGGGGGTGTCCTGTTCAGCTTGGAGGAAGGGGCTTCCTTCTGGAACCAGTTCCTTACGTGGAGAATCGTAAGTGCTGGCAATCAGTGGAGGGCTGCTGGTTCTGGTGTGAGGCGTTGCCTTTTCCGGGTGCTCTGCAGCCCCAGGCCTCCTGACACCCGTGCTCCAGCGAGTACCCATGGGCAACCCATCCCAGGGAACAGTGTCCCACCTCCCCTCCTGTGCCCTGGTCCTCAGGGGCTGAATTTGGGCCTGGGTGCTGCCTTGAGCTGTGCCCCAGGCCAATAGAGGCAAAAGGAGGAGTGAGACCCTGGTCAGCGTAAGCTGCCCAAAGTGCTGCCACAGGGAATGTGACCTCCTGTCCCCACCAGGGCACCAAGCCCTGCCCAAGGGCCGTGGGGTAGAGGGGTTGGGGTAGTGCAGGGGGCATGTGGTGAGGAGATGGGGCTGGAGGCATCTGGCAGTGACTCTGGGCTGCATCTCCTTCCAGTTCTTTGCCTCCATGATCTCCACCTTCACGCTGAACTCTGTCCTGAGTGTTTACCACGGCAATGCCTGGGATCTCTCCAGCCCTGGACTTATCAACTTTGGCAGATTTGATAGTGAGGTAGGCACAGGTATTCCCCACACAGGGCTCTGGTGAGGGGTTAGAAACAGCCCTTAGCAGCTTTGGGGGCATCATTTTGTCTATAACATCACCCAGGGGCTGGTGATGCTAAGCAGACTATGGGGTCTGGCCGAATCTCAACTCCACCAGCCCCAGCAGAAGGAGTTTCTGGAGGCTGTGGGCTCTTCAGGGGAGACTTTGGGGCAGTTCTGGAAGCCTTGTGCCTGCACAGAGTTGTGCTGCCCCAGCAGTCAGTGACTGACTGCAGGGCTGTAGATGGGCCGGGAGATCTGAAACCAACTTCTTTCTTGCTTGCAGAAAATGGGATACACAATCCAGGAAATTCCTATCTTCATCTTTATGGGAGTGGTTGGTAAGAGAATACTGCTCTTTCAATTTGATTAGTCTGAATAATTTCCTCTGTTCTCTGTCTGGGTCTAAAAAGCTTTGGCATCCAGTTTCCTGGGGACAATGGGGAATCCATTAAATTGTGGAGCAGAGGCTGCTTGTGGGGCTTACGCAGGGATGAGAGCTGGATCCTGGCCCAACCCTAGTAGCAAAGTCAAGCCCCTTTAACCCATGTTGAGCAGAGTCAGTGCCTTGCAGTCATGGGTAGCCTGTTGCTGTCATGTGAGCTTCCCTTATTCCCATGGATTTGGCCTGTGCTTTGCCTGCCTGGTGCCAGCGCTGTGACATTGGCCCCTGGCCACCCACTGCTGGTGCCAGGCTTCTCTTGGTGACAGGTCCTGGCTGGCTGCAGGGACAGCATCCACGTGTCCCAGGGCTGCCAGTCACTCTGGATGGGTTGTGGATGATCTTCAGAGGTTCCTTGTGTTGTGCACAGCCTGGGCCCTGCGTGCTGAGCTTTCCCTCTCTCACATTCGCAGGTGGGATCCTCGGAGCCCTGTTCAATGCCCTCAATTACTGGTTGACAATGTTCCGGATCAGGTAAGAGCTCACAGGTAGTGAAGGGGATCATGTGGGTTGGCTGGTGCCTTCTGAATTCTCTCAAAGTGGCATTCCCAGATGGAGCAAGGCTGTAATCTCTCACTTAATGTGAGCAACAGCAGTTCCTGAAAAATGCCACATGCCTCTTGCTGCCTGTGGCTGAGGCTGTGACCCGCAGCACCTCAGCACTGCTCTGACTCTGCCGAGTATTTCCCTCCAGTGACTGGAGGGCCCACAGAGGTGCAGACACTGCAGACCTGACAGTCATGTGCTCTGAGAGGAGTGAGAGAAAGGAGAGAGCTGCGAGAGCCAACTGAGACCAGTCTGGCCCAGCCAATACCAGTCACCAGCTTTTCAAGCAGCAAGACAGCCTGGCAGGGTCTGGGCAGGGAGCAGAGGCAGCCAGGCTGTCATATGCCTGATGTGACATGCCCAGCCAGGCTGGGGCTGATGCTGCCCACACCTCTGGGTGCCACCCTCAGTCCTCTGTTCTCTTCACAGGTACATTCACCGGCCCTGCCTCCAGGTGGTTGAGGCCATGCTGGTGGCAGCAGTGACGGCCACCGTGGGATTTGTCATGATTTACTGCTCAAGAGATTGCCAGCCCATCCAGGGGAGCTCCGTGGCATATCCCCTGCAGGTAGGACATGCTGCAGAACAGCATTCAGGGTGGGGGGCACCCTGAGCCTGGGGAGCTCAGCAGGGAGACAAGACCCTGCTGGGTTTGGGATGCTGGACCTCGCAGTCAATGCCATCCAGTGCAGGCAGAGCTGGAGACCCAAGGGTGCTGTAGGTGTCCTCCCTGCCCAGAGCTGCCTCCTCGCTGACACACATCCCCCAGTCTTCCCTGCCACTTCTAACTCTTTCTTATGTTGCCTTTTCAGCTTTTCTGTGCTGACGGAGAGTACAACTCCATGGCCACTGCCTTCTTCAACACACCCGAGAAGAGCGTCGTCAACCTCTTCCATGACCCTCCAGGTCAGTGCACCTGGCAGTGAGGCCTTGAACGTGAGCACAGAGGATCCATGTGTGGTCCTTGACCACTCCTGGGACAAGGCAGAGTGCGATCAGCCCATGAGGGCTTCCCAGAACACTGTGCTACAGTGGTGGAAGCAGGAGGGATGGTTGCTGTGCCTGGTGGCAGCTCTGAGCTCAGCTAAAAGGCTGTGGTGTCAGGAGACTGTGGGGCCAAAGACATGGTTTTGTCCGTGCACATTTGCAGGCTGTGTTGTTCATGCACATTTGCAGGCTGTGGTGCTTTTGAGTTGTGTGAGAGCGTGTCTGACCCCTGCTGTCTGTCTGAAGTCTGTTCTGGAAATGTTGCTGGGATGTTTTCTTACTTAGCAGGGCCATTTGCCCCATAATGACTTTACCTTCTGGGCAGGTTGCGGAGGTGGATCTTAGGGTTTGGATTTGCTTGAGAAATGCAGTTTGGTTCCCAGGTTCCAGCTCCATTTTCCTTGGACCTGGTGTAACCCCAGCATCTCCTCTGCCTGGTGTGGAGTCTGAGTTCTGTACCCAGCTGCACGTGGGTGGGGAACAGAGAGATCCTCAGCCCAGAGGGTGCAGCTTGGTCACCTGCAGCCAAGACATGACCATCCTGTGTCTCGGGACTGCTCCCTGCTGGGTTCTCCCTGGCTCAAGGCTTCTGTCTGAAGGAGGGGTTGCAAAGTACTTGTTTTAACTAGACTGGGTTGCTCAGCAATCCCAGAATAGCACTTGGCTGGGTTGTGGGGTCAGCAGGGTCTCGCTGGGATGGCACAGCCCGTGCTGTGGGACAGCATGGCACCGACTGGAGCAGCTGTGGGAGCTGCAGGATGGGAGGGAATTTGCAGGACTCGCCCCGCTCAGTTGATCCCAAAGCTGGCAGTGGGACCTCTGTCCTCCCAATCTTGTCCTTCAGCCCTGCCAGTCCCTCCCTCGGGGCTTTGAAGTTCATCATGTGAGGCTGGGAACCGCAGGGCTGGGAGGGGACGGGTCATTGAGAGGTCACGAGATGGAGGAATGGGATGTGAGGACTTGGGATGGCACTGGCTGGGTGAGGGGCGCTGGAGGGGGCAGAAATAACCTGAAGAGCCAGTTTGCAAGGCCTGTGCTGCCAGGGCAGGAGGTACAGCCCAAGAAGAGGGGTTCTCGCTGCTGGGCATGTGTTGTGGGGCTGCTGCCGCCTGATCTGTGGCCACAGCCCATCACAGTGTCCCCTGGGCTGCAGGAGCAGCACTGACTCTGCTCTGTCCCCACCCCAGGTTCCTACAACCCCATGACGCTGGGCATGTTCACACTGATGTATTTCTTCCTGGCCTGCTGGACCTACGGCCTGACGGTGTCCGCAGGGGTCTTCATCCCCTCCCTGCTGATCGGGGCGGCCTGGGGGAGGCTCTTCGGCATCTCCCTGTCCTACCTGACCAAGGGCTCGGTGAGTCCTGGCTGAGAAGCCCTGGCACCCAGCCCTCCTCCCTCGCTGGTGGCATGTGCAGGCAGCGTGCCTGGAGCTGGCTGAAAGCTCTGAAGTGGGCTGGCTCCTAGCTTGATGTCTTCATGAGCTGGGTCTGGGCCTCCCCACGTCCCAGTGGAGCCCTGCCAGCAGCTGGGGTTGTTCAAGCAGCCTCAGGCACCTGTCCCCACTTTGGGTGAGGGTTTGAGGGCCAGGACTCTGCTGACTATCTCTGGATGTGCTGGAGCCAGCAGGTGACTCGGCTCCTTCTCTCTCCTGTGCTCAGATCTGGGCTGATCCTGGGAAGTACGCCCTGATGGGAGCTGCTGCACAGCTGGGTGAGTTCCCCATGGCAGTGTTGGTTGGGTGAAAGTGTCATGGCAAAAAGCACTCTCTGCTTCCCTGACAGCCTCCTTTGCAGCTGAAGCCCAGCCTGGCTGTCAGCTTCCTAATCACTCTGCCAAGCACAGGCACTGCTGGGACTCCAGTGAGGGCTGGGCTCACCCAGAGCACCCCTGGGCAGGCAGTCCTGGATCACTGAGAGATTCAGGGGCCTCTGTGATGCCCGCACTCTGTGTTCCCTTGCCCTTCTAAACCCCCAACCCCCCTGGGTGCCTCTGGCAGGTGGGATAGTGCGGATGACGCTGAGTCTCACGGTCATCATGATGGAGGCAACAGGCAACGTCACCTATGGCTTCCCCATCATGCTGGTGCTGATGACAGCAAAGATTGTGGGAGACTACTTTGTGGAGGTGAGGGCTGGTGTGCTCCCCTGGACTGTGGGTCAGGGCTGGTGGTGCTGGGGGCCCATGGGGGGCCAGGACAGGCATGTGCTCACTCTGAGGATGAGCTGCCACCTGGCTGTGCCCCTTAGCACCTCACCAGGCTTCTCCTGATGGCTTGGCTCTTGTTGCAGGGACTGTACGACATGCACATCCAGCTGCAGAGCGTCCCCTTCCTGCACTGGGAGGCCCCAGTGACATCCCACTCCCTCACAGCCAGGTAGGTGGGCTGGGCATTACTGCAGCAGCAGCTTTTGGCCCACACTGTTGGCCTGAGCTGGGAGTGGAGGTGGTGACCTTTCGGTCACAGGAGCCTGGGTACCACCAGCCCAGCTTCTTCCCCAGCAGGGATGTGACCTGCAGTGTGTTCCTTCCTTTCTGCCTGGCAGCTTTCGGGGGCAGATGAGGCATCAGCACTGAGGAGTTGTGTGTGTTGGAGGGGATATTTAGGGTGTGAGGGTGGTGAGGCCCTGGCACAGGTTGCCCAGATAAGCTATGGCTGCCCCATTCCTGGAAGGCTTGGAGCAACCTGGTCTAATAGAAGGTGTCAGTGCCCATGGAAGGAGTTTGGAATGAGATGAGCTTATAGGTCCCTTCCCACCAAACCAGTCTGTGATTGCATGAATTGGTGTGTGCTGCTGTGGGGCTGTGTTTCACCCAGAGCTTTCCCCACAGGGAGGTGATGAGCACTCCAGTCACCTGCCTGCGGAGGATCGAGCGCGTAGGCACGGTCGTGGACATCCTCAGTGACACCTCCTCCAACCACAACGGCTTCCCCGTGGTGGAGAGCAACCCTGACACCACACAGGTAGGCTGGGTGCCGCTGGGGTGGCCACACAAGGGCTGGCTGCAGCGTGGGACCCTCACACACAGTGCCCTGTTGCAGGTTGCCGGGCTGCGGGGTCTGATCCTGCGTTCCCAGCTGATCGTCCTGCTGAAGCACAAGGTGGGTGATGCTGCGTGGAGACTGTCTGGGTTGTGTCTGCTGTCCCAGTTCTGTGTCAGGCCCCTTGCTGCCTGCCTTGCTCGGGAGGAGCTGGTAGAAGGTCCCTGTCATCTCCCTCAGCTCAGCTGGGGAGATGGTGGGTGCTGCCATTTGTTGGTGGGGTTACCCCAGCATCATCCTGCACCCCACTGGGCTCACAAACTCTGAGTGAGTGGGAAACAGGCTGTGCTTCTGCAGATGGTCCGTTTGTCCCACACTTCTGCTCTTTTCCCTCCCTGGCCCTATGCATCGTGTTGGTGCCTGTGAGCTCTGCAAGGATAGTCCCCAGCCATCTATTTTCTCCCAAGGTTTTTGTGGAAAGGGCCAACTTGAACCTGGTGCAGCGGCGGCTGAAGCTGAAGGATTTTCGGGATGCCTACCCCCGCTTCCCCCCCATCCAGTCCATTCACGTCTCCCAGGACGAGCGCGAGTGCATGATTGACCTCAGCGAGTTCATGAACCCCTCGCCCTACACCGTGCCCCAGGTAATGGCCAGGGGCCGCTCTGCACAGCTCCCCAGGGATCAGGGTGGGCAATGGGGGCTGGCTGGGGATGCTGCAGCCGCCCCCAGCCCCGTTCTGCCTTGCAGGAGGCCTCTCTGCCACGGGTGTTCAAGCTCTTCCGAGCCCTGGGCCTGCGGCACTTGGTGGTCGTGGACAATCGCAACGAGGTGAGTCCCTGCTCGCTGTGTCCACGCAGCCTGGGCTCCTCCAGGGGCCAGGGACACGCTGTCCTCAGGCTCTGTGTGCCCACGTTGAGCTGCACCCTGCACCTTTCCCGGCAGGTGGTGGGAATGGTGACCCGCAAGGACCTCGCCAGGTACCGGCTGGGGAAGGAGGGCCTGGAGGAGCTCTCGCTGGCACAGACGTGAGGCAGTGTGGCCCAGCAGAGACGTGCCCCGGCCCCTCGGAGCTGGGGACCCCCTTTTGCAGGAGGTGGGGAGAGGACTGGGCCTGTCCGTGCAGGCGTCGCGGTGCCCGGAGCACTGGCGTGGCCGTGCTGCCTCGGCCCTCCTGCCTGTTGCTGCCTTCCCACGTCTGCTGTCTCCTCTTGTCACCCCTTCCTCTGCTTCCCTGAGGGATCAAAATTCACCCTTGGTTCTGTTAGCTCCTGGAATAGGCTCTCCTTGAAGGTTGGGTGAAGGCTGGAGTGTTCCATGAGGAGCAGGAATGCCCTGCTGAGCTGGGCACAGTCCTCTGGACATGGCACATGGCCTCTGTTGCCTCATCCAGCCAGTCTGGGCTCTCTGGGACTTAGCCCTGCCCTAGCTCTGGCTGCAGGGCCTGTGAGAGGAGCAGAGGGGACATGATGGGGCTCCCTCCTGCCCCCAGTCCTCCCGGCCCTGTGGTCCTGCTTGCTGGGTTGGGCTGAGCGCTGGGGTTGCCTCCCTGCTCCTTGGGACTGAGGAGGGGGATGTGCCCTGCTTGGCTGTGCAATAAAAGGGCTCCCGTGCTTCTGCAGCTGCCGCCTCTGGCTCTTTCTTGGCTCCTCCAGCCACTCTGACCCCAACCTCTGTGTAGGGAGACACCCCTGGGATTTGGGGCAGGGATGGGCAGGGGCGATGCCTGCGCTGGGGTGATGTTGGTCCTGCAGCCTGTGCCCCTCTGCCACTCCTGCAGTCCTCCCACCGCTGCTGCTCTCGCACTGGAATCCAGAGTCACTCCTGGGGCATGTTCTGGCCCTTTCCAGGCACCCCAAACCCCATCACTGGTCCTGGATTTGGCCAGGGGGTGGGAGCAAAGCCAGCCCTGGCACCTCACTTCTCCCATCTCCACCCATCCTTGCTCCTCTTCTTGGCATTGCTCTGCCCCCTGCCCTGGGACTGCCTCTTCCTCACTTGGACACAGGCAACCTGGTGCCTGGAGAGCCTTTTGACTGCGGGATCTGTGCTGAAATAAAGTCTGTTTGTACTTTTATTGTGGTGCTGCCTGTCTCTTGCTTCCCTTGAGGCCACTGTCCCAGCTCAGGTGTCCCCTTGGGGCTGAACAGAGCCCTGTCCTCACTCCTGCTGCTGGGAGGGCACAGGCTTGGGGGGCGGGGAAAGGCGCTGCCCCCAGCAGGGCTCAAGGTGGGGGAGGGCTGCCCCTTCCCGGGTTCTTTTCCCTTTCAAGACCAACACAAAGCCACCACAAAGCAGAGGATGCCTCAGCTGGGCCCTGGTAACAGCCAGGTCTGGCGGTGGGGCCATGGGGAAGAAGAGCCAGCCCTGCTCTCCTGTGTGGGTCCAGATCCCTGGCCCTGCCATGGGACAGGGGAGCTGTAGGGTGCAGTGGGTCCCCAAGGCAGTGATGGGTCCCCCCGGGTGCTGACAGCCGGGTGCTTTATGAGGCCCCGCGTCGCCCTTTGCCCTGGCGCGGCCGAGATAAGGGGATGGGATCCACCGACTTGGGCCGCAGAGTAAACACGGGCTGCTGGCTCCTGCCGGCACCGCGCTTCCCTCCTCTTCCCGCTGCTGCCGGGGCAGCCAGCAGCCCCCGAGGGTCATGCCAAGCCCTGACCCTTTGTCTCTGGCAGCAGGGACACCACGGTGGCGGGTGGCAAAGGACACCGCACGCGCTGGTGCCTGGCGGGAGTCATTTATTCACTCGTCCCATCACCAGCTTTGACCCGGCAGCTCCGAGTGCCCCAGTGCTGGCACTGGGGCCACCAGGTTTATCATTAACTGGGTGGCACGTGGCAGGACCAGGGGCCCCCCGGGCCACGGTGGGGTCACAGCCCAGCAAAGGGCTCAGCCTCCAGCCCCGGGCGACCTAGCAGCTCCCGCCCAGTGCCTGGCAGCTCCGGCCCCGGCTCCACTGTCCAGTTGGCCAGGAGGTCGCTGAAGTCAGGGGTGCCGGCGTGGAGGAGGCCGGTGGGGCCTGGGCCTGGCTCTTTCCAGAAGGAGGGCGGCAGCTTCCTGCGGTGCATTGGGGTGATGTGGCCATACTTCCTCTCCAGTCGCTGTGTCTTGCCGCCGGCCACCCGGGCGGGCAGGCACCGGTGCACGCCGTACTCAAAGAGCTCGGCCAGCGGCCCCAGCCTGTGCGTGGCCCCCGGGCTGCCCCGCGGGGCCGCGGCCTCGGGCACAGCCTCAGCGCTCTGGGGTGAGCCGCAGTCCTCGGGCACGGGGCGGCTGCCGGCAGCCTCCTCCCGGCCCCGCTGCCCGAAGTAGCGCTGGATGTCGCAGCTGATGAGCTCCGAAAACTTGAGGAGACGCAGGGTGGTCTCGGCAGTGCTGGAGACACTGGCCAGCTCCGGCCTCACGCTCTCCTCCACTGCTTCTACTTCCTCCTCCTCCTCCTCTTCCTCCTCTTCTTCTTCCTCCTCCTCCTCGGAGAGGTCAGGGAAGTCGGGCTCAGGGTGCGTGGGCAGCAGGAGGCCGTGTGGGAAGGGCGAGGGCAGCCGCAACTCGGCCAGGGGCTGGATGACACCAGCAGCCATGTCAGTGCTCAGAGGCACCCCTAGGACTCACCCTGCGGGCAGGGACAGCGGGGTCAGGGTGACACACCCCGGCACCAACCCTGACCCACTGCCCAGCAGCCCTGAGAGGGCAGGGGACCGTGTTGTGCCACACCATGGCCAAGGTGGGGCTGCAGGGCAGCAGGGATGTCCCCCACAAGCAACAGAGTGTGGGATGTGGGGCTTTGGGGATGTCCCCACCAAGCCATGGGAGACAGGGCAGTGGGGACAGCCCTGGGACAGCAGGCAGCAAGGGTGTCCCCACCAAAACATGGGATATGGGACAGTGGGAGCGTAACCCTGAATCATGGGATGTGGAGCAGCAGAAATGCCATTCCCCTACAAACAACAGAGTGTGGGACAGTGGGGATATTCTAACTGAACCCTGGGACGTCAAGCAACAGGGATGTCCCCATCAAGCCATGGGATGTGGGACAATGGGAATGTCCCTAATGGGGACGTGGGGCAGCAGGGATGTTCACACCAATCCGTGGGACATGGATGTCCACACCAAGTCATGGGATGCAGGGCAGTGGGGATGTGTTCCCCAGAGCTGTGGGGCAGAGGAATGTTCCCCTTCACCGTGGGGCTGTGTGTGGAGGTGAATGGGGCTCAGCACCCACCCTGCCCCTCTGGGCTCGGCGCCATCGAGCCCCATGCGCTGCCCGCACAATGGCCCCATGGGTTTCCCTGCCACAGAGGGAACCCACCGCCTCCCTGCCCTGCCCAGGTGGGCTCTGGCCACAGCTGGGTCTTGCTGAGCTGGATGTGGCCCCTGTGTAGCTCGTGCTACCTGTGCTGAAGGGTCTCCAGCCCTGCCTTGCTGCAGGACACCCCTGGCCATGCTGAGAGGGTCTCAGGGCAGGGAACAAATCCTGGGGAGCCAGACCTGCTCCTGCCACACCAATCATGGTACCGGGACCTGCACCCAGCCTAAGACTGTCCTTGCCATCTCTGTGTGTCCTCCTTTGTGCTGTCCCCACCGCGGTACCCCCGCTCCTGCCTCTGCGCTGCCCCGGGGTGGGTTGTGGGGGGCTCAGCCCCACCAGGCAGCGCACACCTCCGGGCTGCGAGGAGAGGGGAGCGGGGCCACCACAGCCTGCCCCGCCGCCACCCTCACCCGGAGAAACCCCCGGGGCAGGAGAGCGTCCCCCGGGCCGCGGTTCCACACTCACCTTGGCGCTGCCGCCCGGCCATGCATAGGCTCCCGCGCCGCTCCCCCTGCCCGTCCCTCCACCTGGGCCTGAAGTATTTATAGCGGAGCAGCGAGCTGACGGCTGGCAAATATTTGGTAGCCGTATTGTAATAGTAGACTCGGTAAACAGAGCTGGGGTTTGCTTTAGCACCCAGCAACGGGAGAGCGGCGCGGGGAGGGACGCGGGGACGGAAGGCAGGGCTCACCTTAATGGTTCACTAGCCAGGGGATTTTCAAGTGTTGTCCCTGTAAATTCACCTATTAAATCGGCAGCCCCAGCTGCCAAACTGCCCGCACACTTGTGCCGAGGGCTCTTATCTCTCTGCTGATTGGAGGCGAAATCAAGCTTTGTCAAATAGGCGTAAAATTAAATTTCATGCTATTTTGACTCTTGGAGTAGGGATCTTCTGAAGAACATACTGCGTATCGAGCGATGCCTCTGCAAACAGGGGCTGCCACTGCAGTGGGCAAAGCCTTTCCGTGGGGTACCCCCAGGTACTGCACCTCCCTCACGCGGGTTCAGACGACCCACCTCCAGCCTTGTGCCCCTTTGAGATGGATGTTGGGCTCCCCGACCAGCCCTGGGAGGGATTTTGGAACGTGTGGATGTGAAGGTGGACATGCCATGTGGAGAGTGTCCGGGCCAGCCCCATGGCAGGGACAGCACCTGGACGAGAGCATTTTCAGCCTGCGTGCCCTGTGTCTGTGCTATGGCACATGGCCGTGCTGGCCCTCACAGCACCTCCCCTGCAAGGACAGGGATGATGGCAATCAGCTCAGGTCCCAGAGAGGCTGTGCCAGAGGAGCCGTTTCTGCCTTGGCAGCAGGATGTGCCAGCGGGGTCATGTGGGGCAGCACACAACAGGGCCAGGGGACACAGATGGCTGGGGCATGCAGGGTGACTGGGGACGCAGGATGGGCAGAGGAGACGGGACAGGCTACTCTTGATGGCTGAAGGGCACAGGATGGCAGGGGCCTGACACAGCACCCAGACCCTGTCAGCGGTGTTTGGGACACTCAGGGAGTGGGACACCGGCCACTGGGCTTGGGGACAGCCAGAGCCCTGCCCCAGAGCTGCCCTAGTCTCCTGGTTTTGGGGTGACCGCAGCTCCCGGTCTCTCCCTCAGAGCCCTCTCTGCCCCCTGCCCAGAGCAGCATGTTCTGAGCTGTCCCCAGTGCTGCGATGGGGTATTCAGCTCCTGGCAGGGTGCAGCATTGGTGAGGAGAGTGTGAGCCTCTTCCTGGGCCGGCAGCCCTGGGGCTCCCTGCAGGGGCAGGGCTGGGCACCGGCTCCGCAGAGCTCCCTCTCCAAACACTCACAGTGGCAACGCCGGGCGGGAGCAGCAGCCACCCGGGCACTGCTGGGCAAACACGGCGGGTGGGAGCTGATTAGCCACTGGCACCCTTCGGTCTGCTCCCTGACGTCACCCATTGTCACCCACCCGCCCGGCACGGCTCGGCATTGGCACAGCTTGGCATTGCTACCGGCTCCAAGCCGGGGAACCAGCCCTGGGAGGCGGACAGCCACTCTGAATCCCCTACCCCACTCCCCGCCGATCCCCAGGGAATGGTGGCTTCCTCTGGTGTCCCCAGGCACCTCTGCCCCAGACCTTCTTTCTGCAGCGCAGGAGATGGGGAGAGCTCCCACAGCCTCCGGGTCAGTCCGGCTGGAGGAAAGGGCTGCCCACGTGGGAAGGGTCTGAGCGTGCTGGCGAGGGGATCCAGGGCTGGGACAAGGTGTGGGGAGCACATGACTTGGCTGCTGGCTCACAGAGTTGGGAGTGTTGAGCTGTCCGTCCTCAGTGGCAAGGAATAACGCACTTAGGGAGCACCCAGGGCTCAGCAGGACCGTTCTGAGGGCGAGCAGCAGGGAGAGGCAATGCCACTGCTCCTGCAGCAGGCTCGGGCATGTGGCTTTGCACCCATTCGAGTGCTCAGGGTGGACATCCCTGCTCCAAACTTTGTCGAGGCCGGGCATGAGGAGCTCCTGTCCCACAGAGAAGGGGTCTCCTGTCTGCAGAGACCCCCGCAGACAAGCAGGGAGGTCGTAGACTCCACTCTGAGGTGAGGCTGATTTTGCTCACCCGGCATGGTGCACCGGAGCGGGGCGGCGGCACAGCCCTGCCCGGGGCTGGCTCACGCTGCCTTTCCTTGATAGCCGACGGAGCTTTAAATCTGGGGGAAAACCAAGCATGGCTGTGGCAAACGGAGCATCCTGCACCAGGGCTCTGGCTCTAACCCTCGCTGCCTTTGTAGCCCTGTGGCAGTAAAAAGAGCCGATGGAATTTCTCCGGCACAGGGAGCAGCCATAGGGCAGCCGGAGCCAAGAGCTCAAGGTGAAGAGACAAGAGGTAAAACTCATGGGAGTAGTGAGAGCTGGAGCTGGAGCTCAGAAAGACAGACAGGGAACGCAGCACACGGCAAAGCTCCGCAACAGCCCAAGCTCTCCTGCAAAACCACGGCCTCATCCTCCCCCCAGCAGCTGGGAGAGCAGCCACAGACTGTCCAGTCCTGTCCTGCCGTCCTCGGTCCTCTCCTGGCTGTACCCTTGTGCAAGGGGGTTCGTCCCCTTGTCTATGCACCCACCCTGCCTCCTGGTGCTTCCGCCTGCCCCGGCCATGTGTCCTTTCACCCCCTACCCCAGGCAGGGGCTTTCCTTACCCCACATCCCCCCTCTCCCCATTCTGCACGGTGGCCCCGAGCTGCCACAGTGAAGCGGGGACGGCAGCCAGCGCAGCCCGGGCCCGCTCCGGGCACCAGCCTGTCCCCGGGGCGCCGCTGAGGCCTGGCTAGTGTGCCCAAGCGCGGCGAGCGCTGGGGGGGCTGCCAGGGCGCTCAGGGCAGCGGAGGTGCTGGGCTCCGGTCCCACCGGGCTCCGGTCCCACCGCGGCGGGGCCGGTCCGTGCTGGGGCTGGGGCTGACTCTGACCGCCCCGCCCCGCCCCTTCGGCCTGACCACGCCCCTCAGCTCAACCACGCCCCTCTGTCATCATTGACCCGCCGGCCTGACCACGCCCCTCAGCTCAGCCACGCCCCATGACATCACTGCCCAGTCTGATCACGTCCGCTCTCAGCCACGCCTCTATGACGTCACTACTCGGCCGACCGGACCACGCCCACAATACCGCCCCCTCTGGCCCCGCCTCCCGGCCCCGCCCCCTGGCGGACTACCCTTCCCGTCATGCACCGCGGCGCCGGGCGGGGCCGCTTCCGCTCAGCGCTCGTCGCGCGTCGCCGCTGCTGAGGCCGCTGAGCCGCCGCCGCCGCCCCAGGCCCCTGTCCCGGTCTCGGTCGGAGCCGCCGCCTCCGGACCGGCCCCGCCATGTCGGCCCAGGCACAGATGCGGGCCCTGCTGGACCAGCTCATGGGCACGGCCCGGGACGGTGAGTAGGGGCGGGCGGGGCCTGCAGGAAACGCCGCGGCCTGGCGGCCGCCTCACCGCGCGGGGCCCGGCCCGGCCCGGCC
>VWPU01005776.1:0-12131 GCA_013398955.1 Callaeas wilsoni | reverse complement strand
GAGCCGGCGCCGCGCTGCACGTCTAGCACAGTGCCTTGTATCCACATGGCCCGCAGGGACGGTGGGGCTCGGACCTGCCACCGCCCGCCGCTGCCGCACGGCCAGCATCTTGGCCGGCGGGGGGAGGGCGGGGGCCGCGCTGCCCCGGCCACGCTGACGAGAACCCGATTGGTTGTTGAAACTCGATCGGAGTTTGAGTCTCCCGCAGTTCGCTCAGAAGGAGGGGCCGGCGGGTGTAAGCATGGGGCCCGCCTTGCTCTGTGTGGTGGGCGGCGGTCACTGCGTCCGTCATCGAGGGGCCGGGCCCCGCGGAGGGGCTCCCAACCGCATTTCCGGGTTCTGGCACACNGGCCCCGCGGAGGGGCTCCCAACCGCATTTCCGGGTTCTGGCACACTCGCTCCCGGCCGCGGAGGAGACACTTCCGCCTTGTTAGATACTAGCTGCAGCACGTCTGCAACTGAATCTAAAGTCTTAACAGGGACTCTCTTTACAGGTCGCCACTGTGCCACCCCAAAAAGGGTTGACGAGTGGCTTGGAGTTTCGGGAGCAGGGGAGGGGAGGGTAGCGTCAGAACTACTGGCAGGCTCGGGCTGTAAAGCCGAAAGTGCTGCCGCGACTACTGTGCTCTCCGCTTTCATATTACTAAGCGCATCAATCACATCCCGCCACAGCGGTCCCAGCTTTCGAGCAGTCTTTTCCTCCTTCCCTCCTTTCGACATATCAGTCCACATCATGTCCCCTATTTCACGCCATTCTTCTGGGGAGAAACTTAATGGGGTTGTGCAGCACCGCCCCTTATCCTTTGCCCACTTTGTAAGGGCCATAAATTCTTCCAGATCTGCTTCACGCCCTCTCTCAGAGAGGATAATAGCGAGCAGACGAACTGCCACCTCTTCTTCCTTGGCAGAAGAAGAACTTCCATGGCAGTTCTTACCTTGCAGAGCGTGACCCAGCTGTGCGACCGTCCAGGCTCCGGTGCTTTTCTTCGGCCCGTGCCCACCTCTGCCCTCCCAGACTCAGTCTCCCGGTATCGCCATTCACAATGCTTTGGAGAAGTCGATCAAAATCGCTCTTAGGTCCCTGTTCGGGCGCCAAACGAAGCAGGGTCCTCCACTGAGAATGGGAGCCGAGTAACGACAAACACCAATACGGTTAGATAGCGTTCTCGTTTATTGTTCAAAACAAGCAGGATTATGTAGCATTTCCAACTAGTCATCCGTTGTCCACGCACTGTAACTAACTCTATGATTGGATACTTAGGTAAAATCAAGCCTGTCTACTGTCTACTAATTGGATAACATACGGCAAACAAGTGTCCTCCCTCCTCCCAGCTTGCGGTTATCGCATCCCGTTAAACCTCCCTTTTTTCTTTTGGTCACCTCAAGGACACTCACAGCACTAAGTGATGTTAATCTCACAGCACTCAGAGCAAGCAGGCCCTGCTAAGTATGGCCTGTTCACTGCTTACAGATACAGACCATGTCCATTCTGCTCTAAGAATTCTTCTACACACAACTATCGAATAGGCAGGTGGGGAAAACACTATGACCAGCTAACAGACATTCAGAAACAAACTGCATGGTTTACTGATGGTAGTGCAGAAACTAGACATGTCAAGTTGAGTTGGAGATCTGCTGCACTCAGTCCAGCTACACAGACTCGATTGGTAGAAGAAGAAGGAGGTAGCAGTCAGTTGGCTGAACTGATTGCTGCCTGGCAAGCTATAGATGCAACACCACCCAGTGCTATTTGTTTTCTGTACACAGACTCCTGGGCAGTGGCACAGGGACTTGTAAATTGGCTAGGTAAATGGAAGGCGGATAATTGGCAAACAAGCACAAAAACTGTGTGAGGAAAAGACTATTGGGTTAAGATATGGGATCTCTTACAAGAACAAGAGGTGCGAGTGCTCCTTGTTGATGCTCACACTGCAGAAGAAGATGAGACAAAGAGCTGGAATGCACAAGTAGATCAGTTGGCTCGTGTGGGGAAAGTGGATACAAATCCACACCAAGCAGATATACAGGTGCTAGCCAAATGGACACATGAAAAAGCTGGTCACATGTGCTGTGATGCTACAGTAGCATGGGCCAAACAGCAAGGTATATTCCATCTGATACAGCTAACACCATTGTTCGTACATGTGATGTATATCTTGCATTGCAGGATAAGGGAACCTGGGTACAACCCGTGGAATAAATTAAAAGGGTCAAAGGGCCTGCTGAAGTATGGCAAATTGATTACATAGGCACTCTCCCTGAACACAGACGGCAGTATTACGTTTGTGTCGCAGTTGATACCTTTCCAGATGTCATGGTAGCTGTTTCAAGCAGGTATAGCAATACCTGTACAACAGTCCGCTGTTTAGATACCACTGAGTTATACCACAGGACACCTATAGAAATGCAGTCAGATAATGGGTCACATTTTAAGAATCACCAAGTACAAGCTTGGACAGAGGACCAGGGCATAAATTTGGTTTGGCATCTACTGTACCATCCACAAGGAGCTGGCCTTGTTGAACACCTAAATGGACTGTTAAAGCAACAATTAAAGTGTTTGGGAGACAACTCCTATAAAAAATGGGTTGACCATTTATCTGAGGCTGTACAGATATTAAAAACCTCTTGTGGCTGGGACATAAACCCCCTTGATATGTGTGAAGGGTCCAAACACCCAACCTGTCAAGTTTCCTGTTACATCAGCAACATATATTAATGGCCAAGAGTATCAAGCCCAAGTAGAAAGTAGGTATCTGTCTGTCATACAGAAAATCACACTCACATTCCACTCAGCAGAAATACAATGGGTAAAAACTGATCTAGTGATTAGAACACTAGAAGACCAGAAAGTGTTTTTATATTTTGCTTGCACTCCTGCTTTAGTAGCAAGTGGATTTGTAGTCTTAAATCCTGTACAGCCACAGCCTAAGGGGCCACTCAGCTTGGGTGTCCAGAATACCTGTCCTTCCACCCAAGTCCTCCCTAGTGGAACTATAGGGTCAATTTTCTTTTGTGTTATGCCCTACCTGTCTATTCAGGGTCCCAAACAGTTCTATTTTTCAGGTGCCAAAGTATGGTATCAACCCCCCATGGAACCTGGTCCTATCACCACTAAGGTGATACCAGCAGAAGCAAATCAGGCAGTTGGTATTGCTGTTCCAGGTGAACAGCAGTGGTGCCGAGTGCCTGCTCAGCACTTACGTCAGAGGGAGTAATCAGAGGGAGTGGTGGAGAGAGAGGAGGTAACTGTTCTGCTTATTTTTCTTACAGGATACCTCAAACTCATACCCCCCTGGAACAAAACATCTGGATGACACTGGCTAAGGCAATTGGACAGGATACGATATGCCTTAGCATGGCTATGCCCCAGAATACGTTCACAATCTGTTTGATTGGCGTTCCTCTCATATCCCATGAGATGCAACAGTTGTGTAAGGACACTTCAGCGTCTGTGACCTGTTTACCTACAGGATTGTGGCAACCACTGTCTCAATTTGGAAAATCTTTGCCCCCACAAGAGCTGCAGATTTTGGCACCCTGAATGCAGATAGTTGTACTATCTTTAATTTTACCAGTACAAGAAATGGTCCCATTGCTTGGTGGGTCAATGCCACAGTACCATGTTATCAAAATTCTTCACACTGGTGTAATTCAACCACAACACAGTCAATTTTCAGTTCTAGTCTGCATATGCAACTTCCACAAGCTGTCTTCTTAATCTGCAGGGATTGAGCTTGGACTGGGGTGCCAATGCCAATTAAAGGTGGACCATGTACTTTAGGAAAACTAAGCCTTTTCTCTTCTAACATGACTGCTGTAGTATGGATCAAACACAACTGGACTCACCGCCATCACACTAGGGACATAGATGCTTTTTCTCCCGACTGCCAAGATACAGTAGACTTTTGGAATACTGGCAAAATAATCACTGCTTCTTCATTAGCTCCTGGGCTTGCTAGTGCTAAAGCTCTCACAGGCCTGAATAGACTTGGCTGTTGATTGGCAAAGTTTAGTAATTCTACTAGCACAGCTATTCTGTTAATTGATGGAGATAGTGTTAGACTTACTGCGCTACAAATCAAGAAGCAATTGACTTTTTGCTTCTAGCACATGGACACGGATGTAAAGACTTCAATGGGTTATGTTGAGTGACCATTCTAGTTCTGTTCATGCACAGCTACAGAAGATCCGGACGCTCACTAAACACCTTGTAGTGAATACCGATTAGGATCTGTTTGCTGGGTGTACATGGGGTTGGAATGGATTAAAGAAAGGATTAGCATTGCTTTGTGTTTTCAGTATCAGATTCTTGTGCATCATCTGTTGTATGCCTTGTTTCATGTCTGTAATGTGATCTTTAATGGATAACATGTTCCGTAATATTGTTGTTTGAATGGTAGAATATCAATGTGTTCCAACCATGGACTATGCAGTGGCGTGTGTAAGGGACTGAAGATGGGTCTAAGATCTGACATATTTGGCCTGTGGTTGTGCACATCGACAAGATAATGTAGAAGAACTTACTGTTAGCTGGTAGGACTAACCTTCAGAAATGAAGCTATGTATCAGTCACCTGGTAGGATTCATCCTGTGAAGGGGCGACACTATACAATAAAGCTGTTGTTGGCATGGAAGTGTGATCATGGGTTGTTGTGACCTCATCTCATGTGTGCCCCCGCTTGAGATGACACTGAAACAGGTCACTCCTGAGGAGAAGATACAAGGTGTGGTTCCGGGGTGGAGGGGAGAGGATGACATGATGCACACCGTTTTCATCCAGGGGACGTGTGCTGGTTTGAAAGCAAAACCAGTGAGAAACTCCAAGTCAGAAGTACAATTTAATAGGAAAAACTAAAATAAATGCAATAGTACAAAAAGAAACCACTGACAGAATCAGGATACAACCTGACACCCTGTCAGTCAGGGTGTTGGTAGCAGTCCAATAAAATGGTGGCTGCAGTCCTCCAGAGTGCTGTTGAAGAAGGTTCTGTTGAAGCAGTGATCCTGTAGAAAAGGTCTGGTCTTCACCTGAAGGTCCAGTGGTAGCTCTTGTCCTCTGGGAATCCAGGAGGTAAGGGCTGACTCTGGTGTTCGAAATCTTAGCTTATATTCGGGATGGGATGCTTGGTTCCTCCCTCTGGGCAGAGCATCTCACAAGGGGATGATGTAATTTTATCCGTCATGTGGTGAGACTAGATGGCCCATTAACAGGAGATATCCCCCCTAGAGGAAGAATGGGTCGTGGGAGAGATAAGGAACCCTGCCCCACCTGGTTTCGACAGCTGGCCCATTAACAGAAGATAGTTCAGAGAGAGGAGGCAAGGGACACAGCCCCACCTGGTTTTAACAGCTCATGAAGATGGTAATAGAATACACTGCAACCCAGGACAGGACGTCCTGAAGTTGCACTACCTTCCTGCCCCTCCTGCTCAGGAGTCATGCTCTATCTCCTTCCCCGGCTTGGCAGATTCTCCAACATCCAGGTGTCAGTATGTATTTATTGCTAACGTAACTAATAAAATTTACTTGCTTTGCTATTCTGACTGCGTCTTGAGTTTTTTGTGCACAGGCATCCTCCCAAACCCGTAACACATATGCAGACCTCTAGAGATTAAACTCCCTACCCTGAATGGAATCCAGAAACAATGAAGTGACTAGACCCACTGGAATAGCAAGTACCATGGTGAAAATAGCCAGTGCAACTTAAAATACAACCAGCCTTAACAGACATAAAATATATAGACAGCACCTAAAATATATAGACAGCAGATCTTACCAACTGCACCTCCAGCATTATACGGAACTAATTAAAAAAACCCACACTGCAATTCCTCCTAAGAGAGGCAAAAAGTCTTTTCTGCGACATTATCAGGTTCCAAACTACAGGTCTACTAGTACAAATTACTTGAATCTAATGAGAAACTCTAAGGTTAGTACATCCCAGAGAGGAGACCTGACTGTATAACTGCTTCTCTTTTCACGCATTTAAAAATACCCTTCTCACCCTGGCCCAAACTTATTCCAAAGATAAGGAAAAAAGTCAGCTCCTCTTCGCTTCTACGCTGAGCGCCTAGACTCTCTCACTTGTTTCTAGACCATTGGACTGCCCTAGCTAAAAGGTGGCATATCAGTACGGCACCCAAAGCACCATTACAACCACAGTGCTTTAACCCATTAGAGCACAGAACGTAGTTTCTGGCCAGTAATCCCACGGCCTTGGTCTAAAAGCTGCGGTCAGTCATCCAGGAAGGGAGAGGAGCAGTTTAAGATTGACCCTTTCAATTGGAAGCTTCTAAATAGCAGATTTCCATCACTTTGGCTGACATCTCTTCTGTTAGGTGCTGTTGCTAATTGCACTGGGAGGCACCTCATTGTCACCCCTGAGTCTGTCTAACACAGATGCTTCCATCTTTGACCTAGAGCTGGACTCCTGAAGAAGTGGAACATAACGGTGTTACACACCATAGTTTCCAAACCACTTGGGGAACTGGTGACTCCTGGCCTACTCTATGGAAGAGAACTGGAGATTCACCACAGCTAGGAAGGACTCATCAAAAGTATAGAAAGCCACCAAGGATTACAGAATGAGAAATTCCCAGAAACACCAGAAGCAACATAAATTGAAAGGTGCACATCTGACGTGTCTTCAAAGTTTGGATGGATGTGTAGGACAAATGTGAACTGTATGAGATTTCTTTGCTCAAAACTCTCCTCCAGCATATCAACAGTGAGATGCACCTCTTGCTGGTTCCTCAAGTTACACAGTCTCTCCTTTGGTCTGTCATACACAGTTAAGAAACTGCTTTGTAACAAGATAAGATGTCTTGAGTTCTAGTACTTTAAGCATTTGGAAAACCAACCAACCAAACAAAAAGCCCACTTTCCATTTCCCACCCAATGGAACCTTATCCTACATAGAATCAGTCACTGAGCAAGGAGTTCTTAAACTCAAACCTCAACATAACAGGACAACCCTACTGAGATGGACTAGGGCTCCTAAAACAGCTACTTCTGGTACATTAGCTGGTTGGCAAAAATGAAAGGAGAGAAAAAACCCTACAGGAGAAAAAAGGCCGTAATCTTTCTCACAGAGAAAAAACCTTTAGATCAAAAACAAATACATATGACTTGGTTAACCATGGGAACATGGCTAGCTTCCTCAGGAACTTTCAAAGAACATTTAGGAAATAAGACAATTTTAAAGGCACAAATTTCTTGCTATAAAACCACTAATGTTTCACAGTTAAATAATTAGCACAGTTCTTTGCACAGTCTTTTTAATAATCTAGGAGTAGGAGCATTCGTTTTGGAGAATTGTTTTAAGCGCTGTGAGGACAGAAGAAGGGATAAACCCCACCAAACAAGAGAAGAAATAAAGAGACTTCAGGATTAGATCTATCTACATTGTTGAAATTTATCACGAATATGAAGAGACTAAGAAGCTAAGTGAACATTTTTCCTAACACCTTTGTTTTTTAAGGCAGGTGATAATTAGTTTATTAAAACAGCTTATGTATTGCAATATACATATCTCAAGAGGTCATGTAGCAATGAAATACTGCAAAAATTGAACACTGCAAGTTCCTGGAACGCAAGATAAAGCCAGAAACACTGGCACAGGAAATCGCAATTCTGTGTACCAGAAAATGGAAAGTAATACTAGGAGTCACGACACTGACAGAACCACTGTATTCACAGGTTCAAAAGGAAACCAGAAAAACTTCCATACAGAAAGGCAAACAAAAATATTCAAGTGAGTAATTTGGGGTTTTTTGCATCCCCAGAAGAACAAAACTAGATGTAATAATGCTGCAGGTTTTTCAACATGTTGGAACAGGCACATACCATCCTTGAGCCTGTATTTATTTGGAATGTGTAAGTCATGACTTAATACAATCCTTGTTCTCCACTACAAAAAACAACTAATTGCAACAGTACTTACAAAAATGTCAGAGTTCCTAAAAGTCATTTGGGTGTTTACAGACTTGCTCTTTTCTCATGAAACTCAGGAAATTATTGACATTATAAAGTCCACGTTCCAAGCACTATTTCAGACGCAGGAGTACCTGAAGGACCTTCACAGGCTGCCAGTTATGCCATAGAACTTCAAGGACACTCCCATGTTCTGGAGCTGCCCCTTGAGGTCACACAAGATCAGGAGAATATCACAAACTGGGTCTTCAGTTATATTAACCGTAACTGAATAAAAAGTGCCTCCACAAATGGAAACCTTGAAGAATATATTCTGGTTTTATCATAATGAAATAGAAGTAAAGAGATAAGCTCAAAGAAACATTAAGTGCTCCACTTACTAACGAAAACAGTATTTGCAGCCCACAATGCTTGCTTATGTCTCTAGCAGAAGTATGCTAGTCAGTTTTATAAAGTCAAGCTAAAACACATTTTACTACAAGTAACAAAAGGGGTTAAAAGAAAATTAAAACTTCAAGTTTAAGCAAAGATTTCATCAAATAAGAGCATCCAAGATCAAATACAAAGGAGAGGAGTAAACATGATGGTTTTTCCCTTCACCCACACAAGTGTAGACCAAACCTTTCTTTTTTTAACTAGCCATTCTATTTACACATTTATACTGAGTTGAAATGGTCTAATAATTTTTCTAAGATTTCCATACTGAAACCTGACAAAGAATTTTTTTAAAGCGTAAAATACATTTAAAAACCCAACCAAATAAGCAAACAAACATGGGGTCTTATATGGGCATGTCCCAGAAAGTTTGGAAACAATATTGTGAAGGTCAGGCGGGTGCTTAAACATTACTGACCTTTTAAGGAATTGTTTAATCCTTGCCTCTTTCCACAGACAAAAAACCCAAATCCAGTTTCCATATTTATACAGAAAAAAATAACTAACCCAAGTTTTGCATCTGCTTGTCTTCCTGCTACCATCAGCAGAAGCTTGACCATTTATTTGGATGAGTGAAAACAACTTGCTCCTATTTGTGGAAGAATTCTTAGAGCAGAATGGACATGGTCTGTATCTAAACGTACTGAACAAGCCAGACTTAGCAGGGCCTCCTTGCCCTGAGTGCTGTGAGATTAACATGACTTAGTGCTAAGAGTGTCCTTGAGCTGTCCTTGAGAAAACAAGGAGGTTTAACAGGATGTGATAACCACAAGCTGGGAGGAGAGAGGACATTTGTTTGCGCATGTTAACCAATAAGTAAACAGTACACGCACGTGATTGTACTTAAGTAGCCAATCATAGAGTTAGTTAAGGTGCATGGACAACTTGACTAGTTGGAAATGCTACATAATCCTGCTTGATTTGAGCAATAAACGAGAATGCTATCTAACCGTATTGGTGTTTGTCGTTACTCGGCTCCCATTCTCAGAAGAGGACTCTGCTTCACCTATTGGTCTGAACTCCAGACCATAGGATCAGGTTGCTGAATACATCAACAAATCTCATTAGTCTATAAAATAACTGAATGACTTTTCAGTCATGACTTTTCAGAATTCCAGCATGTTCCACTCTCACCAAATGAAAGTACCTCCAGATGGGCAGAGTAAGTCTGTAAGTGAAATTAAAGCCATACGTCTACTGCAATATATAATATATAGAGACTCATACTCTCATCTTCCTGATCCCTCAAATCCATCTAGTCTTTCAATATAATAAAATTATATGATTGTATTTCCAAGTGTTCATTTGAAATGGCTTCAAAAGTTTAAAGCTGTGTATAAATCTGGTCCATTACTATTTGTTGGTTGAGCAATGCAATTGTTAAATCAGTAGAACGGAAGTTTCCAAGCAGATTTTTTTTTCCTCTATGCTTTATCATAACATCCAAGGGCAAGAAATTGTCTTCCTGGTTCCAAAATCTCAAATTTACTTATCTCCTTCCTGCATCAGGCAAAATGTGAGATTACTAAGGTTTTTTTAACCAAAAATTAGTCAAGGCAGGAAAAATGAAGAAGACTAAGAGACAGAGCGAGATTCAGACATCCAAACAGAAATGGTCCAGCACTAAGGGCAGTCACCTTGAAAAGGAAAGAAAAAGCGTTAAAATTCAGGTCTCCTACCTGATGTGGACAAGACAAACCAAATAACTAAGTTACATCCTGTATGATTCTCCTAACCACTCACTGTAATGCCAATGTAGATCAATTCTGCTTTTGCTATAAGTAGCATTAGTGCAGCTTATTTAAGCATGTGCCTGGCATGCACTAGCCATGTCTATTATTTACCCTGCTTTACAAATATTACACTTGGAATAAACTCTCAAGTATCGGTAAGCCTCTGCCCAAGGTACAGTCATGAAGGAATATTTGGCTGCTTGCAGGAGCCCACTTTTGTACGAAGAACCCCCTCAGAGGCTGTAATAGTACAGTGGAATGGAATGTGCAACATGCGTAGAAGGGAAAATAAAAAAAAAATTCAGTCTGACTTGATATTCCTTGACTTGAGTTGTTGTGACGTTTCTAGAATATGGGCATGAACTTTCAATATAAAAAATTAGTAATTCATCCACTTGCTTCACAGGCATGAGAACACCACTTCAAGAGAGAAATTAGCTTACTACTAAGTGCTCTGAGTTAATCCTCTTCGGAAAATGGATTGTAGAATTTAACCAAAGTCCTGTTTTTTATTTATCTGATATTCAAAATAAAAAGTACATATGTGTGTACATTTATATCTACAAGTGTATATATGCACATACCTATCTATCTATATATGTCCATATACACATTTATGTTTACTCTGGGTTATGTCCTCTTTTTAGTTTCCTAAAAATTAGTCCTATCAGCATATACAACTTTCATTTTAATGAATAATTTAAAATTATTTTTTCCTTAAGAAAGCAGTTTTTAACAATATAATCATGTTTTCGCAGAAGATGCCTGACAAATCATGCTATCTGTATCTTCAAAATAATGATAACAGAATAGTCTTTACCTGTTTAATGAATTCTCAAACTATATGTTCCCAGGTATTATATACTTTCCTAGTAATTATCGACTGTTTTAAAACAATTATTTCTCTCTTAAACATGCCTTAATTCTCAAAAATATTTAAAATCATTAGAAGATTGAAAAAAGAACAAATGAAATCCACAGGAACAGCATCACTTAAGTGCAGTGGTGCTTGCTTTGGGGGCATAACACACACCGGATAGTAAAGGAAATCTTATGTAAACAAGGAGTTAAGTACATCCCCAACTATGTGCAGTCAATCACGCCTATCGAAGTGGAAATTAAAACTTTCATTAGCATAAACAGAAATATTTACCATATTTTCATCTATTATATAGGAATAAAATCACATATAATCAAATGAATATATTGTAGAGATTGACTGATAATATGGCTTTATTTACAAGCTTGGTTGGCATATTTAAGGCTTGATTGCCATACTACTCAGAAACTACTATTAAATATAACTCAGTTTCAGATTTCTAAGAGTAAATTATATATATTCATGCTGTATTCAAAACTGCATGCTAAATTATTTCAGATACCATGGACAAAATTAATGCAATAATCGCACAATAAGAATTTGAGAAGTCAAGTAGGCAAGAGAAAACTGTTGGATATGTATCTTCCCGCATTCTGGACCACAGCTATGTGAAAATGGTCTGTGAGCTAGGCACAAAGGTGCATGGCACGGACAGCACTGTCACACCATAAATACCCCAGGTTTCTTTATTAATAACTCTCAGGAGCAGCAGAATATGTAAAGTTTGCTACAGAGATCAATTCTGAGAAGAGAAATGTTTTGAGAGAAGAAAAATCACAGCACTTCCCACTGTAGGCTACATCCCCGTTTTATTGTATCTTTTTATTGCAGAAACCCATCTGATCCTGACCACTTGAAATACAAGGATGCATAGAACCTATTTCACACCTGCTCACTGAGCCTGAGAAATGCTTTATAGTGAAAAGGAAAGGAGAAGAACCAGGAATACAAATGAACTGAAACACAAGCAGCTAATAAATTCCTCCTTTCCTTAAAATCAGTTCTAAGAATTCATTGCGAAACACATTTAGGCTTGCTCCACAGTAATTTTAATTCAAATAAACACGTCTAAACTTTTTCCATGCTTCCCATTAAAGGATTTTTTTGGGGCTTATTTTTTCAGCATTTGCCAGCAATATGCTCAATGC
>VWPU01005775.1:0-84403 GCA_013398955.1 Callaeas wilsoni | reverse complement strand
GGCCTGCCCGGCTACGACATCCCGCCCGGGGTGAACCAGCCGGCCAAGCTGCGCCTGGTGCTGACCGTGCTGCTCGGCACCGCCGCGCTGGTGAGTGGCCGTGCGGGGGGCGAGGGGGCGTTTGGGGGGACCGCGGGCGGGGAGGGGGAGGCAGGGGTTGCACAAACACCGGGAGCCGGGGGCGGGATCCGCGTGTCCCCGCTGTCCCCATGGGATGCTGGCGGTGCCGCATCACTGGGAGGGGATGCGGGGAGCACTCCCGATCGGGTTCTGCCCCGGGGTACCCCGCGATCCGGACACTGCCCCCCATATCTCCCGGTCGAGGATGCTGCCCCGGGCGCCGCCGGTCCAAACGCTGCCCCGAGCATCCTCCGGTGGAGGATGCTGTCCCGGACACCCTGGTGCGGACACTGCTGCGGGCACTGCCCGGCCGGGCTGCTGCGGGCAGCAGTGCCCGTGTCGCGGGCAAGCTCCGTTCCCGGCTCGGGAGCGTGCTGGGGCGGGTTAGCGGTGGTGGCGACCGGCTGATGGCAGCCCCCTGTTCGGGGCTGGGCTGGTGTTTCGCCTGATAACTGCCCGCACCTTCAGGCGAGATCACCTTGCACAAGGGAAGCTGCAGCCCTTCAGCCGCTCCTGCCGCGGCTGACGTTTATGGCACACAATCCGGTTAGGGCTGCTTTACTTAATCCCTGGACTCCTGTGGCAGCGTTGCATAAACGGCATTAGAGCCCTCCTCAGCTCTGCCTCTGTTACTTGCTGTCTTTGACTTTCTTAAAATCTTCAGTTTTGTCACTCCTTTAGCCACAGACATCACCCCTGCTATCACACAGACTTTGTTTTCCTCCACACAGATTCTTAAACCATTTACATCCTCTTTAAATTAAATTTACTGACAAAGCTGCCCAGCAATCCTGAACCCCACTAGCAGGTGACAAGGCAGACTCGCTGGGCATTAAAAAGAGGGATCTTGTTCAGCCAGTGAATGGTAACTGTTTGATTCCCAGCTTCTTGTTTGTTCACTTATTACATCAGATTTATATTCTAGCTTGCAAGAGCATTGGGAAAGGAAGCAACTTCATTTTGCTCAGTAGATGTGTTGTGCGGATAAAAAGCAGTAACTGCACAACACAGCTCGGCACTTTAGATTTGCAAATTCACTGAGTTTTATGGTCTAATTCGTGAATATTAGTTTCAGCAATGAGGAACTGTTTCTACATATGGTATTTCATTGTTGTTATCAAGTATAAATGAAACAAAAATGACCACAGATATGTGCAGGACAATGCTGATGGTTAAAATATGTACTCCAAGACAAGCAGTTCGGCTGATCTTTATAAAATTTCTGATGTGATGTTACAATGACATTGGATTTGAGTAGTGCAAGTAAATTTTTCTAAAGACTGCAGGATGTGAGAACTTGGGAAACTCGTTTCATTTCCAAATCAGAGTTCTGTGTTTCTTTAAAATTTCCCCCAAATAAATTAGATGTAAGTATGATGCACAGTTTTTATACCCTGGCTAACTGCAGACTTTTAAAGATGCCTTAATGTCTTTTACCTTTAACAGGGAAGGATTTTGGAGAAGACTGGGCTTTGCAGCCAAATCACTTTTGGCCGATACGTGCGGCAGGGACGGAAACTAGGGCTGGATCCAAAGCTCTTTATCCAGGATGTGCAGTTTAACAAAGTACCTGTGAGGGTTTATCAGCCTAAAGCTACCTCGGATGGGCCAAGGAGAGGCATCCTCTTCTTCCATGGAGGAGGCTGGGTATTCGGAAGCCTTGGTAAGATACTTCCTGCAGGAACTGTAGTAGTGTAGAAAGAAAATTCTCATCTGTTTAGAAGACTGAAATAAGACGAGGTTTCAGTGTGTGATTTGGGACGAAGTCTGAATAGAACTTTCTGGAATAGAAAGGCTGTCTCAAAGCTGAGGGCAATAGCAAAGCACTAACAACAATATTTCTTTTGCAGATACCTATGAAAAGGTGTGTCGCTACCTCTCCAGGGAGAGTGACTCGGTAGTTGTGTCTGTGCAGTAAGTGAGCACTACCCAGCTGTGTTTTTGGGAGATTATCGTTGCTGTGGGACCACAGCAGAGCTGCGCTGGTTTTGGAGATGTTCTTTTTTGGCAGAGGAATTTCCGTGGGATTCAGTCAAGTCCATAAAGAGAAAAATAGTGATAACGGAGATTTCACAGCCCTTAACTATTAATGCCCAGAGCTACTCCGAAAAGATACAAATGGAAATATTTGGCACACTAAGGAAGTCTATAAAAGCCAATTAAAAACTTAGGTGAAAAAAGTCTTCCTTGTGCTGAACATACTGTCATGTACTAAGATGTTCCAAGCAACTGGGAACTGTGGGAAAAGAGAATAATCACACTGAAGTACTCCCATTTTACACATAGGAAGCAGAGGCAAAAAATTATTAAATAATCTTGTCATGAGTACAGAGGGAGTTCTCAGCACCACTAGGAACTGTACGGTTCCTTGGTCAGATCATTAATCAGAGACAATCCTACTTCAGTGAACAGGGGGAGCACCTGTTTGGGGGCACTGACGATCCTAACCTAGAGCCAAACCACCCCAAAACGATAGGGCTGTAGAACAACATATGAGACCATTTCCTGGCTACTACCACTGACATTTCCTTCTCTTACACTTGTCTCCGTGTCCCAGGTACCGTTTAGCCCCTGAGCACAAATACCCCGCTGCATACGAAGACTGCCTGAGCGCCAGCCAGCACTTCCTGCAGCACCTGGAGCACTACGGCGTGGATCCTGCCCGGGTCACTGTTTGTGGGGACAGTGCTGGGGGCAACCTGGCAGCTGCTGTGAGCCAGACCCTGGCAGGCAGGTCAGACCTCCCCAGACTCCGTGCTCAGATCCTCATCTACCCAGGCCTTCAGGCACTGGACTTCAATTTACCATCCTACCAACAAAATCGGGGAGTCCCTCTGTTATTCCGGGAACGTGCTGCTTTCTTTGCTTTGCTGTACCTCAATGGGGATGCACTGCACATGCAAGAGGTCTTGGAGGGCTCTCATATTCCTCCAGACATGAGGCTGAAATACAGGAAGTGGGTGAGTCCAGACAACATCCCTGAGAAATTTAAGGTCAGAGGTGTGAAGCCACTTAGGCCCACTGATTTTATAGCTGAAGTTTATGAGACAGTGAAGAGGTTCTGTGAGCCCAACTTGTGCCCACTGCTGGCTGAAGACTCTGTTGTTCACCAGCTGCCAGAATCTTTCATCCTGACCTGCGAGTACGACGTGCTGCGCGACGATGGCTTGTTGTACAAGAAGAGGCTGGAGGACAACGGGGTTCCAGTGACCTGGTACCACCTTGAGGATGGATTCCATGGGATCATAAGCCTATTTAATTTTTGTGGTTTGGCATTTCCATCTGGGAAAAGGGGATTGGACAGCGTTGTCAACTTCCTGAAAAGCTTATAGTAAACATCTTAGATTCCATGAGTCTGTTCATGCCTCAGCCTAGGAAAATATCTTTTTAGGATATTTAATATCAGGTTATGGGTAGTCAATCAGGGGCAGCCATTAACAATGATAAACAAGGCTCATCAGAACCTCATTCCAGCTGTTAGTTGGAACATGGAATATGCAAACCTAATGCAAGCTTGTACCATGCTGCAAGCCCTTATCTTTAGCTCTTTCAGTAAAGAACAATTCTTTGAATGGACATCCTGGTTTGTTCCAGTTGTTTAAAATAAAATATATCTGTGTGAAGAAAAACTGTGTGTTAGCAGGTGTGTGTGGTGTGAGAATAAAACCCAGCTGACTTCAGTAGGTTATGAGCCACTGTTTTGGTTGACAATAAATAAATATGATGCAGTGTCAAATGCAGTCACTGTCACTGTGGACACAAGAAAAAAATGGTTCCATGGCCAAGCAGTTCCAACATCACCTGTGTTTCTCGGCACACAGGCAGGACTGGAGCCCCTTTGTGCCCCAGTTTTAGCACTGGACTACTGGGTAATGCTTCACCCACATAACTGGGTGGACTGGAAGGACAGTTCCATCAGCCAGGGAGGAGAGTGCTAGTGGGACAGAACAAATATGATTACATCACAAAGAGATGGGCAGGACTGGTGAAAAACTGGACCCAAATACTACAGCTCTCATTATAAACTGGCTGGAGAAGAGGACAAGGGAAAGATTGGGAGAGAAAGAAGGGGAAAGTCAGGAAGGTGAGGGCAGGAGCAGAGCAGGTCAGAACCTGTGCTGTGGGGGTAGTGCAGGGCTGTAGCTGTTAGCTGGAGCCCAGCCTCAGCTCCCAAGAGTAATAAGAGGGAGAAGGATAAGCATCTTTCTTGGCCTGTATTAATTCATTCTGTTTATGACCTGCCCTTCCTCTCCTTAAGCCAGGGCAGAAGCAATGCCCAAGCACAGGTTACACTGAGGGGTTCACACTGGATGTAATACTGGCCAATTAAAAATGCCCCTTTGGGCAGTCACTTGAGGCTGCTGTACCACTCACACACAACTATACAGCAATACAGACAGTAACATTACCAATATCATGCAAGAGAGACTTCACTAATCCTTTCAGAATTTAATACTTATTATGACTTGGAGGATCTTTAATAATCTGGATATTGGTCTCATTTGCTTGTAAAAACATGAGCATCTTTGCTAGCAGAGCTGCTTGATAGATTTCATGCCCTGCTTAAGAGCTCAGCAAAATTTTGTCATTAGACTTTTAACTTTGTCAAAACATGCCAGTTAGGTTCAATATTAGAGCTGTTCAAGCAGATCTTCCTGACTCTGCTAAAATTGCTTCCTTTAGATTTTTTTTTCCCTGGAACCAAATGCCAGACTGCGTTGCAGTCTGCTGCAGCAGAAGTAGAACAAGGTGTGGGGGGGAAGGGTTCATTCATCCTTTTCAAATGCTAGTTCCCATGGCAGGTGAAGATACTTCACCAAATTAACCAAACCACAAATAATTTTTCAAGTGCTATACAGTATCTTTTATTTACACTAAGGAACCAATCCAAAATTTTACACTGGCTGATTTTACCAGCTGAGGCAAAGAAAACAGACCAGACTTCTTCCCTAAAAAGCACTTGTGTAGATGAAGAAAGGAGCACTGGGACAGAGCTGCTGGGATTAGTGGGCTGCCTCAGCAGTGCTGAGGGTTGTGTATCTCTCACATTTATAAACTCAGCAGCATCTCCTACAGAACAGCCTCATCTGCTTCCCAGCTCACAGACCAAACACTAAGGACAACCATGATGGGGAAATTTGAAGTAAAGAACAGAAAATTCCAATGTGCGGCTGTGTGTGCCAGCATTCCAGGCAGCGATGATCTGTGACTAATACTTAAATCCTATTTTATATATCCTTAAACAACTGTTTGTGTAAAGGAAGGCACTGCAGCTCTGTGGCCATTCAAAGGCCCCCGAGCTCCCCTGTAGGCTGGATTGCAGCAGGAATCCTTCCCGAGGGAGGCACCCAGCCCACGCTGCTTGGGACTCCCTGGATGTCTCCCAGTCTGTGCCTTGGGGGTGAGCAGGGCACATGAAGAAAACCAGTGTGTTACTCCCACCTGGGACTGGCTGTTGTGTCTTCAGGGCATTCCCTGGGCTCTAATAGCAGCTTGATGGTAAAATAGGATTATTTTAATCAGCACACCTCCAATTCGTATAAACAAATGGCACTTCAATAAGGCCCAGATCTTTTACAATACTTTTCCCACAAGCATCATGTGCTAGAATGTCCCTTCCAGCAAGGTGCCTCTCCACTCCCAAGTATTGTTATTCTCTCTAGACAGGCAGCTGGAAGGTTGGATATGCAATGCTGCTGCACAAAACCCTTAAGCAGCACAAGGCAATCAGCTTTTCATTTTCAGCCTTCTTTAAATGTGTCTGCAAATCCATGATGCAAGTGTTGAAATCAGACTGATCAGATCTCATGACTTACAGATGCAGTTGCTTAAGTGGAACTTCACTTGAAATGCAAATGCCCTTATTTTCAGGGATTAAATGATAAGTAACACAAAGACTGACGAAGGTGTGTGATATCAGTGGCAAAAATGCAGTTTGGCTCAAAACCACACCACACCATCTGAGTGCTGTGCACAATAGCATCGTGTGCATCTCCTCTCAGGGCCTGCCACTGCAGCACTTTTCATCCCTCATGAGGAAGCCAGAAGCCAAAATTTAGTGTCAGATTATGCTGAGAACTGCAATGGACACGGCTACAACCTGTGCTGCCTCCCCTCCACAGCTGGAGTGCAAATTGGCCTGGATTCCTCAAAAATCAGATTTCCCTATTCTTGGTAGTTCTTGGCATTGTAAATTCAATGAAATGGAACATGGTGCAGTGGTCAATACATAGATTTAGAGACAGGAACCTCCTTCTGTTTAAATTCTGGAAATGGATCTTGTGGTGACTTTTGGCTACCTTCTTACCCACTCAGTACCTTATTTTTTGAATTAATAAAGTGGAAATGTTATTCATACAACAATCCTTATTCAGCACAGGAAGCAGTGAAGGAGAGTCTCAATGAACAGATTTCTGTCCCCTATCCAATATCAGCTGAAAACAAGGAGAGCTGTGGGATACAACTAGCAGGAGAATTCATGGAGTATTATTACCTTTCTGAATTTTTAAGTAAAAGGTACACCTGTGCTAACTTTTCAAATATCTACCAGAGAGGCTCTGAAGAATCAGGACTTCTGATTGATAACATTGCCGCATCTGTCAGCATCTAACAGTGATTTTCTCTTCCAGCCAGAGGGTAGACACACATGTCCTGGGAACAAAAAGATCCATTTTGTCCTTAATCTGCTGTCAAAATAGTACAACCATTCCCTGTGACGACTGTGGAGTAAAAAGACCTGGACCAAAAATTTAATTATATAATTTCTAACATTTCACCTTGTCTCAGAATAACCCACTCTCTATGGCCATCTCGAAGACCTGATGAAAAACTGCACTAGAATGAAGGTGAGAGATGTCCAGTGTCTGCCCCATTTCCTGTGAAAGCCCAGCAATTTCTGCTTTTGCTGCATGTCAGCTGCCACAACCACCTAAAACTCGTGACCTCCCGACCAGGGATATCTTCTCCCAAATGTTGGTGGAATCCTGGGCTTTGGAGGGGAGCAGAATATCTGCAAACCATCAGGCAACTGGTGAGAGCCAGAGGAGCCGGGGATGCCCCTGTGTAAACTGCTTAGGGTGATCTTAAGCACTACTTTATATAGCTTGTTGCTTGGGGGAGCTGCTCCATGCAGGAGGAATGAGAATTAGGTTATACAGGCACAGGGCTTTAGACCAGTTAGAACAAGTTGCTGGGTTACATCCTGGCCTGCAGGTGGTCAGGACTATTTCAGAAGATATTAAATCACTGAAAACAAATTTTTCGTCTCTTGGTTTTAAGTCAATAAATGGTTGCAGTAAAAAAAACCAAACAACAACAAAGCCAAAACACAAAACAAGTGGGATGGAACTTGAAAGGGCATAAAACTCTTAATTGCTTTGCCCTCTGTTTTTTTTTACTTTTACGCAGCTTGCTACATGTTTCTTTGAAGAAAGAGCAGAAAAGAACCTTGTGTTATTCCATAGTATGTCTGAAACATCCAAGAATAAAGCAAACACAGGAAACAGCTGCACACCCAAGGCCAAGGTGAAGCAAGGTCCCTCCCCATGCAGGCAGACCTTGATTACCCTTGGCTTTACATAGGGAACAGCAGTTAGCAGCAGATAAGCTGCAAAGCAAACTACATTAGCTGGCCTTGCATTACCAGAGAGCAAACCTGGAAGAAATAGCTCTGGGGGGGCCTTTCCACCGCTGGATAGGCCACCCTGAGACTTTGCTCCTATGTAAGAAGTGCTGGCACAAGTCCAAGTTCTTATTGCTCCAATATGCAACTTCTGCATTTAAATGACATTTGGCCCAGAGCAGAGATCTGCAAAGCTCAGCTGCTCTTGGGCTGAGGCTCAACAATAAACCTGCAGCAAGTCAAAGGCTTACATTCAATATATCTGGAATTAATTCAATGCAATTCATCATTTTTGCTCAAGATTAGCAATATTATAATTATTTTTAGGAACAACATAAAGCATATACCTTAGTCTTGGCATGGACAAGCCCCTGGCCATGGTCTGGATGGAGTTTTACCTCTGCAACATTTTAGTCACTGTGATTTAGATTTGCGTTTTCAAGGTTGGGTTTTCGAGTGAAGGACATTGACGACTCGGACGTGCAGAGCAACAGTGGCACCTATTGGCAAAGGGACTGTGGCTCTGAGAGACTCCCAAAACCATCTGGGGACAGAGCCCTCAGCTGAGTGCTGAGTGAGGAACCAGAAAGCAGCGTCCATAATGAAATCTTCCAGAGATGCAAGAGCCCTGGTAATTAGATAAGCATTATATGTTTTTTTTTAAGCTTCAAAGCCCCGGGGAGATCAAAGGCAATTAGAAAAAATTGAAAGCAAAATAGGTGAAAGTCACTGAATCACAGTTAGCTATTAGTGCTGTGCTATTAAACACATTCTCTTGAAAAACATCTCTCAGATAATCCATAAAGAATGAATTACAGTGGAATGAAAATCGGTGGATGCAGAAATTCTCGTATCCACAAGGAAGTTCTCCATATTAATTTTATTGCCAATGTAGTTGTTAAAAGTGTATTTTTCTGTTTGTCCCCATCTGCTCATATTTTTTGTGACAGTACCAATCAGGCATGCACCTCTATAGCACAACAGGGCCCAGATAATATCTAGAATACACCTTAGAAAATTATACAAAAGTAGCCTTAATTTCACACAACTCGAATCAGTTTGCTTAAAAATCTGCTCATCAATTATTCATAATTATTAAATATTTATAGCAAATGAAACATTTATGTTTATCATCTACTGTGCTTTTAAAAGCAAAGCTCATATATGGAAAGAAATGACTGGCTCGGTGTACAGGGAATTACTGAGATGCACAAGAACCACCTATGAAATTCGTATGAAAACATTAATTCAAAAATCTGAGAGCTCCTCAGCCACAAATCTGATCTGTTTTTATTGAGCAGTTTACAATCAAATATACAACCACGGCACCCAGGGGAGCCCAAGGTAACCTGGTGGAATGTGTTGTGGTGGAGAGCTTCTTGAACAGGAGGATGCAGAGCTCCACCAGACAGATCAGATGGGGTTAGTGATGCCCAGCAGCAAAACATCTCCTTTGATCTGTTTAACTGATCAGCTGTTTTCACCTGGAAACTTAGACCTTCCTCACAGGTGCCCAGCCAGCTTTGTGGTGAGCCCAGCTTCAGCTGAGCTCCTGGCAGAATAAATCCAGGCCTGAGCTCGGTGATGGTGGAACCAAACATCAACCAACCTGAAACAAACCCTGAATGTACCTTTATCTCAAATATTCCACACAGCAAAACTTCAGACAGAATATCTCTGATAATTAAGGTTTTCCCCTTCTTTTTTTTCCCCTATGAAATNTATCTCTGATAATATTTTATTTTTTCCCCTTCTTTTTTTTCCTACGAAACGCAGCTGACCTGAATTATTCCAGACAAAGCCCCCCAAGTCCCCTGAGCCACAGCTGAAAGCAATGCAGCAAACGCACAGCTGCACCAAGAACATCTCATTTCTATTTCCTTTCTGACCACTGTGAATGGGTCCCAGTCCCAGGTTCTGGGCCTGCCTGTCTGGTTTGTGCCCATAGCAGAGGTAAGTCTAGACATGATTGTTCCCAAGTTCTGCACTGCATTTGGCAGAAGTCACTTGAGCTAGGAAAGGCAGATAAAACGGAAAGATTCCTACACCCATAGCTTAGGGACACTGATTCTTGCTGAGGGAAACAGTGCTGTTTAATCAGTGACAAGAATGCTGTGCTGGAGGTTCCCTAAATAATAAATACCCTTGTTGTGTCTAACAAAACATTTCCCAACTCACTCTAATCTTCAGAAATTACAAGGACTTTCATTCACGATAAACCCACTGAAACAGAGGTTATTTTGCTTTTGCTTTAAGAACATGTAAATCTGAAAGACTTAAGATATTCACAGCTGCCACGGAAAAGAGGTGAGAAAACCTGAAATTTCATCATTGCAAGTCTGCAATAACTCAAAAATCCATTTATTAGTAAATAAAAAATGCAGCCAAGTCATGAAAATGTGCAACAGAAATGCTGGGCTATACTGTAATATGTTCCTTTTTCAAGAAGAGAAGATATTAACGAAGAAAATAACATAACCTTATAAAGAAAAGAGACAACTTGACACATGGTGATAAAACCTCTTGAGCTTGGAGACCTCTGAAAAGTGGATCAAGTTTGGAACTTAAATATGTTTCTCTAAGACAAGTAAATGGTCATGTTTATTCTGGCCCACTGTGATCTTGTAATTAATTTGTTAACACACAACAAACACAGCTCCTGAGAATCATTATTATATGCAAAGAGTGATGTTTGGAGGATGTGTCAGATTTATCCAAGCATGTCTTGAGAAATTTTTTTAATCTCAGGGCCTTGTAGTCACTCATGTCTCAAAAGCAAGAGAGCAGCAGGCTCTTCAATATTTTGTGGAGAAAAAGATGTTTGAATACAACTCTCCGTTATGAAAACGTCCCAGAGAGTCTGGACTGCAGGAAATCAGCCTTGTGTTTGAATGGGTGTGACATTAAAGAGGCAGCATGGTGGCTGGAAGTGATGCACATCTCTCCGAGCCAGCATATTTCTTGCCTCGGAGGAGACGAGTGTCAGCCTGGGTGAGCTGTGTACACAAGACAGCAGATTCTTTGGACTGAGCCCCTCACTCGGGGCTGGGGCTCCGTCAGGAGCTCTGATTGTGGCTGGCAAGGGCTGCAGTGGTTGGGAGCTGTGGATGCCTGTGGAGCGAGGCTGATCACAGGGATGGAATGGCAGCGTTCCGGGGGGAAGAGAAACGGGCTCTTGATGAGGGGTGGTTCCCATGGTCAGGAGGCCCCTTCCAGAATTACAAATATTCCTTGGAAGGTGCTTAAAAAGAGCTCTCCAAGTCAGTTTTCTGGTAAAACAGCCTCTCTGGTCTGAGTCTGAGAACTGCCTGATGGGACACAGGCTGCCAGTCCTGTCCTCCAAACCTGCACATCCCACTGCACTGATTCCTTTGGGACTGGGATTCAGACTCGTCCTTCTTCCATAGGAATATGAAAAAGCTTTCTCTGATGGCACTTACACGAGGCACGCATTCCTCACAGAGCTTGTTGTGTATTTAAATATTTATTTTTCGTATTGGTGAAAAAACATCAAATTGTCATTAGCAACTAGGCTTTCTATATATTTTTGTTCTGTTTGTTGCACTGACCTTATCAACTCTTCAAAGGCACCATCTTAAACCCATGCCATTGATACTCTTTTGTTCCCCCCAGAAGGCCAGGCAGATTTCACTTGCCAAACCCCTGTGATGACAATCTCATGACCATGCGGGGTTGAAACACTTCAGGGGAAAAACTAATTTAATAGCTTTTCAAAAGAATTCATATTTGGCCCTTCTGTTCTAGACTGTGGCTTTCCTCATATGAATACCATCACCCATCAGCAGGAGCTGCAGCTCCCATGAGGAATTTCATCAAACAGCAAATACCTGAAGCAAGAGCTGCATCACCCAGCTCTGCACAGGGGCACGTCCACTGATCCCAGTAAGACCAAGTTAACCAGTAAACACAGTAAGGCCTTGCTTACTCACCTGAACAAAGACTGTATAAACTTCCCCAAACGTGACACATTCTTTCCAGAAACATCTTACTAATTTATACTTCATCGTCATATTTCAAAGGAACCACTTATCTCCAAGAGCAGCTGAAAGCAACAGAATTGTACCAGCACATCCTGAGCCTGGTTTCTGCTACGAGCAGACTCTGATGAAAACATTCCCTCAGTTCTTTCCTTTTTTCTTGCTTTCTTATGATTTAAAACTTACACAAGTTCAAAAGTCTGTTTTAGGGAAATTTACTTCACAAACGAATAAGTTTGGAATACCGAAGAGGTGCTGCAGAATGCGATTACATTTTTTCATCTGTAACTGTGATGTAAGTCTTAAGCTTGTTGGTGCAGAGAAGAACTGCCCTGACAGGGTATAATGGGCATAATTTTGTAGTTGCAGTGATGGGGACATTGGCTCTGGGTAGGGAAGGACCCAAGCTCTATTCGACAATAACCCATAAGGAAATTGTTACATAAATACAAAAGTAGCTGTTTGGGAGCAATAAAGTTTGTTAAGAAGGGAAAAATCTCTGGGCACAGTCATTTTAGAGGGAGTTTCTCTTTATTGTCGCATACTCTTATTCTTTCAATTGCAAGAACCCCTGAGGACTGAATCCAAGAAATAGATCCCAGAAATGTTGCTCCCAGTTTTCAGGAGGAAGCTGGGCTCACTGAGCAGAACTTGCTGTAAAGAGACAGAGAGCCCCTGGCTCAGAGAGCTCCCAAACCTCCCAGCTCTTCAGTATTCCATCATCACTTTAAAAAAACACTCTGAACAAGCCAGTCCACTTCTTTAAAGTAAGAACCCGGGTCTGGCTGTGTAAATATGTACTTACCTGCTCCAGTGCTGTAAATATGTAATTTAGGCTGCTGTCTCATGACACATTTTGTGTCTAATTTAAGGAACTGTGTATTTGGACAGGAGGCTCTGGATGCCTGTCAGGTAAATATTACAAGCTGTAAATTTTCATAGCAGATTTAACACTAAATTTAGTTAGCACTATATATAAAGCGATCATTGACCTGATGGGAGCACTTGTCCTTGACAGTGGCCTGAGAGGAAGTTAAGGGTCCATGGAGGAATGAACCACAGTCTCCTTTAAGCTGCAAACAACGCCAATCTCCTGTGGCAACCTGAACATCCTTGATAGCAGCACCTGCAGCTTCTGCTGCCACAGAAGGTGGAGCCTTGACCTCCCAGCTCACCTCAAAGTGGGGAACGCTCACACCCAACGGGAAACTCCTCATGGAGAGGAGCCTTAAGGGCCAGGCACTGCCTCAGCTGCTTGAGTGCCTCAGCCTAGCAGGACATAAGGTGAAAATCTTGGATTTTCAGAGTTAAAAATAAAGCAATTTGAGTTCCTACAGTGATACAGAAGCTATGGCTTTGCACATGCTGGTTGCTGATAACTGCCCACGGAGTCAGGTTTCTAATTTAAACTTCTCACTTGGAGATATCTAGAGGGATGCTGGGAACCCCCACTGGTTTGTACAGGCAAACCTGCATTTTTCTTCTGTTCCCTCAAATCTTGAGCTTTGAAAGCACCTTTAGTTATGGCAGTCATAGCCTTAATTACGTCAGTGCTCTCACGGAACAGCCCAGTCTCCATCCTTTGTGTTATTAGTTATTTTTAGTCATTTTCCTTTAAAATGTGTACTTAGCACAATCCCAGGGTTTGTTTTTGTAAGGCAGGTGTGGACGTTCTTCATCACCTTGATCACTGCATGCTGCCGGGACAGCCTGCATTCCTGCTGTTAATATAGATATCCAAAGCAAAGCACTTAACTGAGCCCCTTGGGGGTTTTTTTAGCCTTAAATACAACAACCTCACTAGTGACACAACCTCAGTAAAATCCCAGCCAGGTTCGAGCAGAGCGGGGCCGGGTCCAAAGTGACAGAATCGGGCTGTAGGGGTGGAGGGGAGCAGCAGGTGGCAGAATTGGATCTGGTTTGTGTTCTGATCCCTGGACCCTGACAGTGCTGGCAGGAGCTGCCCTGGCCCGGTGCCCCTCTGACCATCGCTGGGCACCGAGGCTCAGCCCAGCCCTGCCCAGGGCCCAGGGGGCAGAGCCCCCTCTGATGTCAGGGAAATGAGTCCCCTCTTAGGAAAAAGGAATTTCTACATGTTCCTTCAAACTCTGCCACATCTCTGCTCAGAGGATGCAGCTTTTCCGATGTTTTGAAATCCCTGGGGGTGAAAGGTGCCATTGTTACTATTCTTATTTCTATTGAGAGTAGAAATGAGGTCAAAGCAGGGTCGAAAGTAAACTGGGCTTGATTTTATGCACCCAGCACAAAAGCAGCCCTTTTCTTTACAGATTAAATCACACCCTGCCCAATTAGTCAGTCTCAGCCTGGAAACGAGAGCTGTCTTGATGAGATTTTGGTGACAGATCTCTGTAGCACCACCCAATGTTCACTAGTCCATGGCTGACAGACAACGGAGGAGAAGGACTCGCTCTCCTCCTTGAATCATTTTTTTCTGGCTGTACTCAATGCCCTCACTACAGGATACGGGGAAGGCAACTCATGGATGCAGCCAGCCCAAAATGACCTGATAGGTTTTAACATGAAATGTTTAATTGTCACACAAATCCCTGTGATTTACACACTGACCACTTCCACCTTTCACACTCCATGATGTATTTTTTTTACTCTTTTTGCTGTATCAGAGAAATGGTGCCCTCAGTTTTCATGTGAGAGGTGGCCCTTTGTCAGTGACTAAACCACAGGGAGGGGGTGTGCCTGCAGCCAGTCATCAGGAGAAGCAACACAGGCATTTTCACTCTTATTTCCATATTTTAAACACTTGACTACACTTTCTCCGTGTGCACAGAGCGCTGTGCTGTGGTTGATCGTTCGGACAGCTCTGTCAGCCTGCGTTTCCATGAGCACAGTCAGCCTGGGCTCTTGGGCTCTACCTGTTCCCTGATTAATGAGCCCTTGCTCTGGCTGGGCATTTCACAGAAAAGGCTTATTTCCTATTTATAGGCACTGTTTGCAATGCCACCTCTGTGGCATTGAAATTCATAATCAGCAAACTGCTACAGGGAAAAATATGTTCCAATTAATATTAAATGGACAATGTGCTATTTTTTTTTTCCTTTTTTTTTTAAGAACTGATAATGAGGAAAATCAAAATAGCATCTTCCAGTGAACCAGTGACATATCTAAGGTGTTAAAAGTTTAAATCTGAACACAAAGCACTCTCAATCCCCCAAATATCAACGCTGTTAATGGGAAAATGTCAAAAATGCCTGTGAGGTTTCACATGGCCTTTAAAAAGCAGAACACTGGCACCAAAAACCTGAAATAATGGACCAGCTTGTTACCAAGCTGGAATAAATTTCGTGGTTTTTTAAGGTGAACGTAACTTTGGCTCATGGTGCTGGTTTGACAGTCTTAGAAATCACAGGCATCTGCTTCTGCCTCGAGCTAAGACAGCAGGCGCAGAGGCAGGGAGAATTTATGCAGAGTGCTCTAATTTTATTCAGATTTGTTAGAATAAAAAAGTGTATTTAGCTTCAGATGGCGAGAAATAGCAGCTTTTAAATCATGGGTTTTACAGAGATTACTGCTGTGGAATCTAAAGAGTAGAATTTGCTGGCTTCATCGTTAAAGTAACATTTTTCTTTCCTTAAAACACATTGAGTCATAGCAAACTTCCAGGCCTATTTTAAGGAGACCCACTGTTGATAATTATTGTCTTTTTTTAGAATTCTGCTGAAATTATTTCTTTGTTTTCCCATATCCTTTGGAATTCCTGTGTCAGGAGCACAGCAGATGGCCTATATAAGATAAATATTGACATGCAGATTTACTGCAGGATCAGCCAGGGTATGACTAAGCTGAAATACCTGAGCAAAGGTTTCCTGTGAAACCAGCATTTGTCATTGTCTTTATACTCTACTGGAAATGGCACCATAAAATATATAACACAGCAGGGTTATTTCCAGGGGAAAGTCAGGAATTCTACATCATGAGATAAATTACGTACAATATGGTCCAAAGTAAATTGAAAACAGTGGAAGTCTTTCAACTGGCTGTGAAAGACTTATAGTCAGGCTCTTACCACAAAGTTCTTAGAACTGGGATTCTTGAGGATAAAAATAATTCTATTTTTAGACTGTGGTGATTCCCAAGACGTCCCTCTTTTCTTGTATTCACTTCTCCCCTTGTGCTTCAAAGTTTTGGGGAGCAGTCTCCCCTATCACCCCACTTTTTCTATGTAGATTAAATCCCACTCTGCCCGATTCTCCCATCCCAGCCTCGAAACCAAGACCTGTCATCAGGAGATTTTGGTGACAGGTCTTTGTGTAGCACCACCCAGTGTTTTTCCTTTGGTTTCAGAGGAAGAGGCCCCTGGTTGAAAGCTGGATGCTCCCTGTGCCCTCTTCCCCTCCTTTCTGGAAATAGTGGCAAGATGTTTCACCAAAAGGCACCAAGTGTGTTTAAATACACGGGGACATGGGTGGCTCTACAGACAGGTCACTGACCCGAGCTCAGCATTAGGAACACAGCGACTTTCAAGGAGTTTTTCACAAAAAAACCCCCTCCAAGTCTCCACTTCCTAAACCAAGGGGTCAATTCCCTGCTACAGAGCACAGAGCTCAAGCCTTTTGGTGGTTTTGCAGCGTGGGCCAGGGGCTGGGCAGCTGCAGCCAGAGGGTTTCTGTGCCCCCAGGCTGGCTCACAGCTCCCACAGCCTCACGCCTGGGTGCTGTAAACAGGAGCAGAGCTCGCCCTGCCAGCTCCCACCCAGCACAGCAGCATTTCCCACTTCAGCATCAGCACCTCTCCCTCCAAAGCTCACAGGTGACACCCTTACCCCGGTGAAGTGAAAGTCTCATTTATCCAAATCTGCTGGAGATGCAAAAAGATCCCAAATTTGTCATTTCTTCCCCTTTCACAGATAGGGAAAGGCAGTAAATACCATTCACTTACACCGCAGCTTTTGCCACCAGGAGTTTGATTTCAGAGACAATTGCCTTTGGGCCTTACAGCAAAGTGCAAAATCGGTGCTTGCAGAAGTTATTTGAACACTTGTGCCACCTGGGAAACCATTTCCAGAAACACATGCCTTGAAAAAACAGCCTTTATAGAAGGACAGCTGTGGATGCTCCACATCCACCCCCAGACACTTGGTCAGGCAGCTTAAACTGTGACAGGCTCTGGCCACCTACTTGTGGCAGCTGTTTTCATCATCACCCAAATAGGTTCATATCACAGGGGAGGCAGAAGACAAAAAAACCTGCAGGTCTCCACTTAATAAACTAAGGGATCAGTTCCCTAACTCATCTGGGAAAAGTACCCAAAGGAGACTGGAACAGTCACGTTCCAGCCAGCAGATGAGATTGTATTGTGTGTGTATCCCAAAATAAAGATCATGTGAATGCTCTACTTGGCCAAGAAAATTGAGATAATTAAGAAAGGGAATCTTTTCTATATTGATCTATTGATTGACATGTTCTGCCCTAATGCAGTAAGATGAGGAAATTGCAGATGTTTGGGGGCTTTTTTACTTCTTTGCTGTTCAAAACCCTCATACAAACGAAAGGGTTTCTGCCTAAACTTCAGGGGCTTTTGGATTTTGTACCCACACTTACAGCAAGCAAATGTTTTTCAACCAATATTGAAGTTGTTCCTCAATTAGAGAAGAAGAAGGGAGGAAGAGAAAGAGAGAAATCTGAATTTGCCACACAGCTAATTTTAACTGCCAGGGCAACAGTGTTTGCCTGAGCAAAGGCAGCTGCTGGTATTATCAGTAATAAAACCAAGAAAACCAGTTAGAACTTTACCTGTGTTATCATAACCAATAATTTTATTATCAAAGTCTAGAAAAACGAGGTAATCATCATATTTATTTAGTAGGCAATGGAATAAGGCTTACTGCACTGTGAAAATACCTTGCTGCCCACAGGTGTGATAAAATCCCTGCTGTGACCGGGGCCCTTTTCGCCTGCTCTTTTTGATTTTGCTGCTTGAGTCATGCCACAAGTTTAAAAGGAAGGTGCTTGGGGCAGGGACAGTTTGTCTCCATGCTGTAACACCTCCTGGGGTGCTGATGATAATTCAGCAGGTGGGTCAGTGCTATTTTGTGTTTTGCACATACGCTTCTTTTATTGGCAAATTGCACACTTCCTAAGCCCAGAGACTGCCTTTTTCTCCTCCCGCTTCTGCTTTTGTCTTGATTTTGTTTGAATCTTGTTTTCCTTTTAACCTGGGCACTGTACAGGGATCCTGACCTTTGGCTGGAATGGGGAGGCAGCTTGGGAGAGACAGAGCCCCTGGAACCTGCTGCAGGGAGAGATGCTGGAGGGGAAGGACAACCTCAAGTTCATGATCCCTTTCCAGTGAACCTCTAGCAAACACATTTCACTGAGTCATTCATCAAAGAGGAAAAAAAAACCAACCTAAGCAGTCCTGCTGATCATTTTTTTCCTTTCATTTTAGAGACACATAATGCCTGGTTGGATATACTCAGCCAAATGTTTTCTGAATTGGGAATCTCCCAAGCTTTTTTGTTTAGAGAGCTCTTGATATCCTTTTCCAGTAAGTCAGCATTACTGCAGTAAACACTGAGCCCTTCATAACCTTGCTGAGTGTGATCCCCTCTGAAAGTCACTCTGCAATCAAATGTGCTGGGATTTCATAATAGTAATTTGCCACACTGTCAGAAATAGGCTTATCATGCTGCTGTCAGTGGTATCATGTGAACCTCGCTGAGTGTCTGTGCCCTTCAGATGAGAGCCAGCGCTGGAGCCAGTCAGGGAGAGAGGAAGAGGGGAAAAGAGGGAAGAGGAAGAGAACATTAACTCCTTAAAGTCCAGTACGGCCTCTGGCTGAAGAGGGGAGCAGAGAGCTCCTGTCTGTGGTGTGGGTACCTCCTTAAATGTTGGCTGGGTAAAGTAGCTGCATTTTCTTTGCACTTTGCCTGAGATCTCTGAAAATCTGCTCCCATTGTCTCTCATTCTACAGAATGTGGCAACTGCTGATTTCCAACACCACAAGAAAGACATTTTTCCCAGTGCCCACAAGCTATTATCAGATCTTGACTGATTACTCAGGTTTTAAAAATATATTTCCATCTTTTTTTTTTTTTCTGTTTCACAAATGTTTTTCTAAGTAGTTTCCTAAGCTTTTTGTGTTAAAAGTGTCAGAGATTTGGAATTCCCAAAGAGAGCTTTATTTAAAGAAGCAGTAGGTAACATTCTTTCAAAGGGATTCTCACCTGTACTCACGCAGCTGAAACTGTGCTCTACTCAAAACTTTCTGCTTTAAAGTCACACACTCATCAAACCTTTCAGTCATTTTCATGGTTGTGGCAGTGAATCAGGGAAAAAAAGAAACATCTTGTAGCTTAGATTGACCAAAGCCACTTGAGTGATAGAAACATGAGTAAATTTTTACAGTGACATATGTCCCTTACTGATCTGATTGATCTTAAAGATTGTCCGGAAGCAAATTTTATTGATTAAAGGGAAAAAAAAATATTAGCCTGGTCATTCCATAAATTCTAGCAATAAGCATAAACTACCAGTTTAAAACTGCAGGATTGCTTGGACTCTGGATTAGATGCATTGGGCCTGAAGAGGATAAATCTTGGTGGATAAAGCTTTAATCCTCATTGCAGTTCCAAGATATTTCTGCACAGCATGGGGAGAGAAAGGAAGAGGAAAAAGGACTCACTAAAGCAACACAATCCAAAGCCGTTGTATTGGCAATGGTAGAATGTCTCTGGTTATGTTTTTAAACACTTCTCCACAGGAACTCATATTGTACATGAGATCTGGCTTTCAGGCCAAGAGGTACTGCTAAATCTAAGATTTAGGATCTTTAAACACACTGAAGGTGTTTGGGTGCCTCCAGGCTTTAGCATTTTCCTGGCAGCAGGTGCTCAGCACGTTCAGGTCCCATTCCTCAGGATGTCTCCAGCTGCACACTCAGAATGTGTCGTTGCTTTAGAAAGTGTTTGCTTAAATCTTTCAGTTGTTTTAAGAATTGATTTTTTAAATTGAGACACCATTGCTTTGGGGGGGACTTCCCTGTGAATGAATCAGCAATTTAAAATTATCAAATTAATGTAATAGTTTTGACACTAAGTGTGGATGTCTCGTCCAGTAATGAGTAACACTTTTTGTTTAATTTAAACCTCTCCAGGCTTTTATCTGGAAAGTTTTAATTTCCTAAGTGACTCTGAAAAAGAGACAATAAAGATCTTGTGAGCTAATGATTGCATCTCCTGGAATAGCTTCACAGCACATTGAGGTGTGTGGGTTTTTTACCTTATTTATTTACAGACTGAAGAATCATCACGGTTCAGTCCCTGGAAGTCCCAGGCTGTTCCCCGTTGCTTTGGAGAGAGCACAGGTGTGGTTTGAGGTTCTGAGGTGGCACAGAGAAGAAGCCATCCCATTGCCCCATCCCTGGAAGTGTCCAAGACCAGGCTGGATGGGGTTTGGAGCACCCTGGAACAGTGGAAGGTGTCCCTGCCTGTGGCACGGGGTGGGACGAGATAAGCTTTAAGGTCTCTCCCAGCCCAAATCATTCCATGATTCTGTGATAAGGAAACCTCCTAAAACTACTGTTGCAGTCACTTCCCAGAGCAGAACAGCATGTCAGACACTGCCCCTCCACTACTGCAGAAATGAACAGTAATTACAGGTAATTACTGGTAATTTTTGAGGGGGTTGTGCCTGCAAAGGACAAAGAGTGTCAAATTTGCTTAAAAATGTTAGGGAAGATTTGAATAGTGTAGCATATATTAGGCAATCTGTTGAGATATAATTAATTGTTGGTTTCCATTTCCGTTGGCTGTTAAATATAAGCAGTAATATTTTACCATTAACGTAACTTCTGAAGGACTTAAGGACTTTATTAGTAAAATTTAGTATTTTTATCACTATTTTTGGAAGTTTTGGAGGGCATAGGGGACAGAGAAATGACATGGAGAATAATACCTGGTCATATTCCACGGACAATCAGCCTGAAATGCAACGCCAGGGCCCTGCACAGAAATTATTCATACCCAGCTCCCACGCAGGTGTATCATTACTGCCTCTCAGACCCAGGAAATCTGTTTTGTCATCACTGGTCCACTTTGGTTGTTATAGAAATGCCTTCAACTACATTGTCCAGTTCTCCTGCTCCTGGGGTTAAATTAATTCAAAAGCCTGTGGCCAGGAGAGAGGCTGAGCCTGTGTCAACATGTCTTTAGAAATGCATTAACAAGTTGCTCCACATGCATAATTAATTGGGACGAAGGAACCCTAGACTGTCACAAAGTCTGTTCTCCATCCCAGTCTGTCTGTTTTGCTTCTTGATACTTTCTCTTTTTTTTATGTTATTTCTAGAACATTGGCATAGTTCACTGTATATCACTCTTGGAACATAATATAAGCTATAAAAGCATTAATACCCTAATAAAACTATTTTGCTTCTTGGTGCATCTTTTATACAATCAGCTCCAAGTGTTTTAACAGAGCTTGATTAAAAATTAAGCCTCTGTCCAGCTGTGCCAGGCAGGTAAGTAGGATCATATCCATTTTACAGATGGTTAAACACACAATAGAGAGGTTAACTGCCGTGTCCGTGGCTGCTCACTGTGTTACCTGCACTGCTGGCAACGAGGGCCCAGACCTGAAAAAATCATCGCTTCTTGGTTGGGCAGCTGATGCACAAGTCAGAGAAATGGTCTTTTCAGTTTCACTAAAAATAATTTTCTTCTAGTGGCTTTTTTAACAAATGAGAGACACATAAACTTTGGTCAGCCGAAAAATTCAATTTAATGCAAAAGGAAATCGTATCGAGCTCTTTTGGTAAGCTTTATGTAAAGCTAAGGTGAGAGAGAAATGTGACATTTGGAAATCACAAGTTGTTTTCTGAGATGACTCAGTTGGAAATAATTTGTTTGACTGGTGAACGGGCTGGTACCTGGCAGTGCTCTGAACCACAGTGCTGAGCTAAGAGTGAGCAGGGACAAGTTCTTCTTCGAGGTGACAGCATTCGTGGGCTACGTTTGACATAGTTCATATTCAATCCAGAGTGATCCAGAAGTTCCTTTTTTTCTGAAGACAAGCAGTCGCTCGGCAGACAGGACCTCTGGCTCCAGAGTCCTTTTCCAACATCTGCAAACCCAGGCTGGCAAAGCCCTGCTGGGGATCTGGCAGGGGCAGAGACGGCTCCCTCCTGCCCGGGCTGCAGGCGGGTCAGAAATGTTTCTGCAGGGGTTAAAGCCCGAGCTTGCCGCGCTGCCTGCTGCTTTTGCTTGTTGGCTTAGGCAGCCACCCTCACAGGAGAGCGGCTCTGCTCCACACAGGGGCACTTCTGGCCCAAAGCCGTTTGTAACAAGCAGTCTCTGGGCTTTAGTTCGGTAGGAGTAAAGATAAGGAGGAAAGAGTTGGAATTTCTGTAGCTTTATTCTAAGTTTATTTTCTTGAAGGGGAGCTCACAGAAAGACCCCTTAACTCTTTGGTTGCATGTTTTTATAGGGTTACAAAGTGAGAGAGGTATAATAGAGACAGCCAATCCAAAGGTGACACGCGTGACAAAGAACTAAGAGAAACATCACAGGGGAGGAACTCAGCCTAAGTTACAAATGGTAGTACAGCTCGAGATAATCTTGAAACACACTGTCCTGCGAGAGGCTTGAATTTCTGAAATAAAGAGAGGAGGTAAGTATAAGTGACTTTAGGGGTTAAAAATTTTTATGTTGTGAACTCTTCTTTGAACTTATCCTCTGAGGCAGAGTTTAGTATAGTGAAATTAACTCATTTTGAATCACTTAAGATAGTCTAAGTCACTGCAACATGATCTCTCGCTCCTTCCTGCCTTGGGGCCTTCAGGGAGCACATCCCAGGCCGGGCAGGCTCCGTGCAGGGTCCGGGCTGTGCTGACCCAGAGGGAGAGATCCCTCCCGGCCCCGTGAGCCACGGGAGCATCCCTCTGCCGGGTCTGCGCCGGGGGCTGGCGACAGGGCAGAAGGCAGAGAAACAAGGGCAGGACTGTGGGAAGTGGGATTTGGCGGAGTGATTAAGTCTACAGTCCAGCTGGCAGACACAGCAGCTGTTGCTATTACAGTCCTGATAACATTTCATTTATTTAAAAATCCAATCTTAAAGCTTTAATATCCGATCCATTTTAAATCGCTTCGTTTGAAGGTGGCAGCAGGGGGGATCATCTAGTAAAGAACATGGAATAAAAGACAGACAAGTCTTAGACGTCACTTTATGAGACAAAGCTTCTTAAACTTTTCCATTTAAGATTGGATGTCCCTAATTTTCTGGTGCTGCAATAGAAGGCAGACCAAAATCCTGGAGACTTGACAAAGGCTCCTTTTTGCTAGCAGAAGGCAGGTGGAGAGCAATTTCATAACCCAAAAATGATTTCCATTAATGAAGTGCATGCCCTCACTGACACTTTCCCTTTCTCAGCCATCCTGTTAAATAGAAAAATGGACAGTTGCCATGAAAGTTTAAGAATGAAGTCTCAGGGATTTATGGTGACGGAGACACAGAACAGGCAGGGAGAGAATTTCATCAGGAACTGCAAAGGAAGGCTTGGGGAGGTTGGATTAGTGCTGGGTTTCCCCTGTTGCCTGTAGGCGTGGGCCAGGGTCCTCACCCCTTTGACATCCCTCAGGAGATTACTGTGTCATCCCTCTATGATTCAGCTGGGAAGCAAAACTGGTTCAGTTTGGTGCCTGTGCTCAGTCACACACGGCTCTGGAGGCAGCAGCATGAGGGACTTTACTCCCGGAGCTGGGTTAGCGTCCTGCTGTAGCCTGGTGGGAGGAGATGACTCACTGTTTGTTCTGTAAGACTACAAGGAGACACCTTGAAGCACAAAATGGCTTTGGAGTGCCAGCTTGCTTCCCAGAGCAGATGGCTGGGCTAGGCTGAGGTTAAAGATGTTCATTATAAATCCATCATCAAACTAGGCCAGCGATGGACAGTGATTACCAGACAGTGACACCTTCTGTGCCACTGCCAGAGCCACACAGGGCTGCAGCCGAGTTCTGGGGAGTGGTTCGGATTCTTTGACAGAGCAGAGAGCCCTGGATCCAGAACACAGCTGGAAAAGCTCTATGGCCTCTGCAATCTCCAAATAATGCCGCCTATCACCCTAAACAAAATTAGGATTCACCCCCCAGGGCAGATACCACAAACCCAGGTAACTCCCATGCACTCAGACCACCAGGACAAAGGGCCCACACAGGGTTATTTTCCTTCTATTGTATGAGAATATAGAGAATAAACCCCCCACCCCCACGACTGCAGAGCTCCCAGTGCCCAGGCAGTTTCCCCGTCAGGTAAACCCGGGTGTAAGAGCAGTGAAGGGCATGCAGCTGCACCACTCTCTACCACACATGATCCAAAATCGTTTAACAGTGAAATCAGGACTGAAGCCAACTGCAATCTCTTTTGTCACAACATACTCAGGTCAAACACAAAGCAGTTGCCTCCTTTGATGCACTCCCAGTCTCACAACCCCCCCGGTGCTCCGTGGTGGATAATCTGCATCCCATACCCCAAACCTGAAGGAATCATCCTGCATGGGAGACTTTCCTCAAAAACAATACCAGCTTCTCAGCCTAGTGACTTCTGTTCCCTCAAGGAATAATATAAATTAAATATTAGCTCTGTAGTCATTTCCCTGCCATACAGTGTAATAGTGATGAATTTATGGTTCAAACACTGCCTGCTTTCATTTAAAACCCTACACTGTGGGGTTTATTTTAATTTGATTGTTAAAAAAAGCCATTCTGGATGGAAAAATCCCTAAAGCAGCTTTTTCTTCCAATTTTTGTTTTAAAGAGAATTTTGTTTTTAAGATGGGAACAATTTGCACTCACAACATGATACCACTCTCAGAAACATAATTTAGAATTGGATTTTGACAATTTCCTGCCTCCAGCTGGAATGAAATACCTGATAATGCATTTCTATAACACTCTCCTGTCATCTTTTACCAAACTTCTGAGGTCAGTAAATATAATGACATTTAGGAATTGCCATAGGAAGAAATCAGTGAAACTACTTAACAGAACATTCCTTTTTCTGGTGAAGATGGAAACTAGGGGGTTTGGTTTAGGTTTTTTGTTTGTTTGTTTGTTTTGGTGGTTGTTTTGCTTTGTTTTTAAATAATACAATCATAAGACAACTGAATTATTTTGGACAGGCAGCTGTTGCAGGTTATTCGTCAGGACACTGCAAGTCTAAACTCACAAGCTGTGTTAATTTATAGCCACTATTCCACACTTCCCTGCCAGTCTGTAGTTTTTATCATCACCACGTGAAAAATTAAGGTAAGTACTCATCAAAGCAACCCAAAAATAATGTTCTTCTATGAAAATACAAGTCAATCTAATTATGCCTTGTTTTCCTTTTTAATGATATTTACCATACATCTCTCTCATCCTTCTGGTTGTCTCTGTGTTTTTAAAGCCATCAAACGCTGTGCTTGTAGGGAATCTTTTGGAGCTCAGAGAAGTGTTTCCCCACCTTCATGTGTACAGTTCATAGAGATAAAAAGGGCATCTCAATGCATTTGCTAAACTGACCAAAGTGACCTCGAGGTCATATTTCAGTCATTTCCTCCCTTGATCCAAATTCCCGTTTGAAGCCAGATTTTCCAAGGCTAAAGAGTGATGCCAATCGGTGAGAAGCATGACCAGGAGAAGAAAAAGGAGGAGTCCAAACCTAATCACTGAAACTCCAGTGATGATAATTCAGGAAGAATGACCTCACACTCTGGAAGGGTTGAAGCAAAACCTGCCAGCATCATTGCCTGGACGGACTTTTTTGACTTTCTCATTTCTGAGCCAATAAGAGATTTTTGTGCAGCCTTTTAAGTGACATCTCATATTCCACATTCAAATGAAAGCTTTTGAACAGGCAAATGGTGCTTTGGTTGGAGCACTAAACTTTGAGAATTCACCTGAGATGAATTTCTGCTGGAAGCAGACAATACCACGTACCTGGGTGCGAACTTGCCAACCTTCAGACCTCACCACTGCTCACAGAAACTGGTGAAAAAGCAGCTCTGAGATGAAACAAAGCAGCTTCGAAGCAAACTTGGCTCTGCTGAACAGCTCCGGCCCAAGTTGTTTCACTCCTTACTTGCTGCCCACCTCCCTGCAAGCCTTTCACATCCCACGAAACGAACAGTAGAAGCCTGCTCCAAAGTATTTACTGGTAGGGGTTTTGACAATACCCACAAAAGCACGTTTTGTGCTGCTCACCCAGAGTTACACAATTTCACATGGCTGCAGGGAGCTCTGGGTGGGGTGTGAGAGCTGCTGGGAACTGGAGAGACACAGCATAATTCAAGTCCTGCTTTGCGACAGAGGGACTGCTGTTGCTTTCTCTCTCTGTCAGCTCAAAATTCAGTATTTTTTTTCCTGCTAACTCTATACAATAGTAGTTGGGTGGTTGGATAGAATGTTGGACCTGTGGTTTTCCTGGTTTGGCTATTGCTGCAGTGATTTGTGTTGCTGGACTGTTTAAAGGAAGCACCAAACTGGGATGTTGTTCTAGATACAATTGTGATATGAAGATACAGAAACCAAGACATAAAGGGGAAGATGACGTCAATGTGAGAGTGTGACTCTGATTACAAAACCAGGTATTTTTGTGACAAAGCATCATGTATCACTAATAATATGTGGATGCTGAAATGCTGTTAGCAGGGAAATTTTCTCTTCTTGCATTCATTCTGTGAGAACTTTTCCTTTGCTGTGTAAGCTATGTAAACAATAGATAGGGTCTTTGTAAATAGCATTCATATCTGGTATCTTCTAACCTTGTATACATTATATTAAGAAAAAACATTTCTAAGTGGGTGTCTGAGATTTTAACCAATCACCCTAAGAGAAGTGTAAACACTGTTCAATTGCTTTATGAAACTAGAATATATAAATGGTATTGTAAATTTAATAAATAATCCATTCCTCGCTCTGACCCCTGCCTCGCCGCATCCCCGAACCCCTGCTTAGAAGCCCACAATAATATGTTTGTGGTGCTCCATAGTTTTCTACAGTTCTATGACAAGGCTGCATTGCTCAAGCAACATTATCAAAGCCCTGCTCCTTTATTTTGGGGGACGTGAGCTGAACTCAGACGGGCGAGCCCTGGAAACAGAGGGATTTACTCACGGAGCAGGTCAGCAGCAAGTGCTGGGTCAGTGGAAGGTCCTGCACAGAGCTGCTGCCCTGGGTGTGCAGCCAGCACGGGGGGACCTGGGCTGGGGGTGAAGGACAGGGCCCAGCTCAGGAACCCCCCAACTGCAGCTCCTCCCTGGGGCTCTACGGGGGCACAGCTACAGCGAGCTCCGGTATTGCCGCACACCTTCTCTGCCCACACAGGTGTGAAACCCTGCCCGCACAGGGGAGGGCACACAGTTCTTGCCACAGCTGAAAGACAAGCCCAGTTTTTGTCATTCTAAGTATGCCAGGCTGAATTTTAGCTGTCAGTGTACAATGGGTGTCTACTTCTTGTTAACTTGCATGTCTGAGCAAGAGCCATGGCAGCAGCTGCCTCAGAACGATGGTGGCTCACTGGGGATGAAGTGCTGGGTTTGGACAGTTGCTTTACATGATCTTTATTTTAATATTTTGTGGATTAGGGTTTTTTAAAACCCATGTGCACAGTTCTAAAAGTCAGGCTGTCTCAATGACATCATGCAGATTTGCTTTTTTGCGCAGGTTTTGGATCCTCACCCATCCCAAGATCCAGCATTTCATCAAGGAGACATACCTGCAGGCAATGTGGCAGCTGCTTCCTGGCTCCTGGAGCCTGCAACGCTTTATTTGGGTCATGCAGAGTATCTTTCCTTCCCCTTGAAGCAGGTAAAATGTCTGCTCGGTTCTGACAGTGAGAGAGAGCTCCACGAAAGTGAAGCTATTTTAGAAGGGAAATTGTAAATGAACTTTGCACAGTACGTTTCTAATCACCAACAGACAGCGCTGCTGGAGTGAAGGGAAGCTAAATTCAGCTCTCACTTGGCACCACTGTAACTTCTCTGATCCTAATGTGGGTCACTGCAGCCCGAGCAGGGAGTGTGGGCTCACTCCATCCCTGCCACGGGAACATCCCTGCACAGGAGCACTCCCCATGCCCAGAAACCTGGAGAGGGGATTAGCTCTGTGTTACACCTTCGTGGAGCTAAAACTGCAATAGTAACGCAGCCCTCAGGCTCTATTGATGATGAAATTGGCTTTCAGAGCTTTGCAGGGGATCATTACGGTGATCACTAGTTCTGGCAATATTCCAACAGGAGAGTGTTTTGGTCTCAAGATTCCATAAAATTAGAAAAATCCCACTTAGAACTAAATCCAAGTTCTGTCTCACTTACCAGCAATTAGAATTATGCAAAATCAATATTAATAGTTGGCAACTGCTGGTGCTTACAATGAATCAATATTTCTAACTGGAGGTGTTCAATAGTTCTGAAATGTACATTACTTCTAGGGAAAAATAGAATTTAAAAATATCATTAAAGCTTCTGATCCAGAAAAAAACCCCTACATTGCAAAATCTCTTTGGTGTGATGGAGTATCCAGAATAGCAGCTTCCCAAATCAAGCTTTGCCAAGCCTCGCTCTCCAGCTTGTGCTGTGCTGTGTGGGTGTCAGCTTGGTGTGCTCCTCGCTCTCCTCAGGGTGCTACGTTCCAAATAGAGCCAGGGCTTTCAGGGCTTTGTGTTGGGTTGAACAAAAAGCTACAAACTATAAACAAATCTACATCTTTCTTCTGAGGCGCCACAGTGGGGTGAACCTGTGAGTGAGAGCAGAGCCCAGTCAAAATATTTGAGTTTGATACGTGACCTCTGCAAAACTCCCCAGCCTTCCAGGCTAATGACACAAACCATGAATTCATCACCAAGGGCAGGGCGGGTGTTTGCTGAAACATCCACTGGTGACTCCTTGGGAAGTCTGGTAGAACAAATCTTTTTGCTAACTGGTTGTGAGTTTTGAGTCCATAATAAGTGTGACCCAGTTTCCTATTCCATGACTGAACAATTTGCACAGCTCTAAATATAAAACTGTTGATAACGGATCCGTATTTGTGGGAAAGGGAGGTGTCTCAGGAACTGCACTGGGCAACATGTGTTTCCAACCACCCCATAAAGCCTCCCTTATAAAAGGTGAATCAGGCACGGGTTTTGTCCTTTTTCATTCCCACATACAAATAAACATCAAACCCCAGGTTGAAATTAGAAATATATTTGTGTTGTTTATAATCATGGCACTACACAGTGAAAATCATGTCACTTCATTTTTCTTGAAGGAATCGGAATAGAATAAGACAGTATTGATACAGAATAGCCTCTCACTGTCCTACTTAACCCTGTCTCAGAGTGTTCTCAGAAGTGATGACCCTAACAATGGAAGCAGTAAGTGCATTGAATAAGCTGTCCAGCGAGCAGAAATAAACGCTCTCGTCCCGGTTGTGACCTCAGCATGGTGCGAACCCAGCTCAAGCCCCGTCGGCCAAGGGAGCAGCTCCAGAGCGCGGGGCTCAGCCGGAGCGCAGCCGGGACAGCCGCACAGGGCTGACCCCGGGGCACAGCGCTCCTCCTGCAGCCCCAGAGCGCTCCAGAGGGAAAACTCTTGGTGTGGGCTCACGTTATAGGGCCTGGAGCCGAGGCACGGACAGACCGTGTTTGCTGAGGCTCTTCCCGCTGATCCCTGCGGGGTGGGGATCACCAGGAGCGCCGATGGAACGCGGCTGCTGGACCCTGTCACCCCTGACCACACGGAGTGACTCCCTCCTGCTGAGCAAGGCAGTATTTTAACCAAAGAGTGCTTTTTAAAAAGAAATAATAGCATTTACAGTAGTTAAACCAATGCTACTTTTTATCAGCTCTAATTACTTTATAATAGCATACAGTCCTTAGCTTGCTTATTACTATGTTGTTCATTACTTTAAGCCCTCACAGCTACTCTAGATAACAATTTAAATACACAGAGCTTTAAAAAAATATTTCCATTACAAATATTTTAAAAATATACTTATCCTAAAAAGCTGTCCAGCACTATTCCAAAAATCTCTTGTAATAAATGTCTTTTTAAATTTTAACAAAAATATCTACCATCATATAGAAGAGCTCAAGTTTTGACAAATCTATAATACAGTCAGAAATATGTTGGGCCAGATTTCACTTTTGTTTATACAGTTGCCAATTTGAATCATGGTGTTCATCTCGTTTGGGTTATTCCAGTATAATCAGGAGCAGAATATAGCCCTTAGTGCTTTAAAATAGCTAAATGGACTGGATGCTTGCAACAGTTACTGGTGCTGAGCATTACGGGGAGGGAAATCCTTTACTTCACTGCATCTAAAAATGCAAAAAGATGTTATATTTAGTATTCGTGCCATGACCAAAGAAGTGCCAGGCATCTGCAGTGGATGACTCAGACCCAGAATCATATTCACTTCAGAAGTTTTTTTTTTTTTTGGCTGAATGGTGCCTGCAATTGCTGTCATTAAATGGAGGATGAATGTTTCTGGAGAACTTTTGTAGGGGGAAAATGCCAACCTTCCTCTCATGCTTTCTACAATTCTAGGAATCATTTTAATTGCATTTTGCTACTTATAAATTTGTGTGAGTTTTAATAGAATCTCCCAGTACTTAGATCTAGGAAGGATACTATTTTAAATTGCTTCTGTATTTTCCACCTGAAACATCTCCATTCATCCAGTCCTTTTCAGAGTGTATTTAGAACAAGCTTCAAGCACTTATAAGAATCTGCATCTTGTCAGGACAATCTGGAAACTCATCTTTTAAAACACTGGAACTTTTCTTTGGCTTTCCCCCCCTTTTTCCTTCAGTCTTCAAGTTTAGATGCAGTTTTGGTTAAGGACCATGGAAATGAGCCCGGTCTGATTGCAGCAGGGCACATGTGCAAGCAGAGGTGACAGTCTCAGATGTGCCATTCCTGGCTGTGACCATCAGTGGCTAGAAGGGATCCTTACACATTGGGAGTTTAACTCATGTTTAAAGCTTTTACTCTGCTTGTTTTCCTCATAGACTTTGGCTGATGATCTGGTAACTGATAAACTTAAGGACATCGACTAAGTTCAGTCCTCGCTGTCGTCTTCATCATCATCGTCGTCCTTGCTGGGAGCACACCTTTGGAAGCAGTGCACCAGCGTGGCCAGGAAGAAGCTGGAGAGGATTGCAGCGATGGACACGGCGACTCCAGAGAAGATGATGATAAAAAGATCTGTCAATGACAAACTGAATTTGCATTCACTAAAGCTGACCTCAGATAACTCATTCAGAAAAATCCTTCTGTTCTCCACGGGCAGGGAACACTGGATTTCATGGAGACCTGCAAGGAAGAGGAAAAGGAAACAAATCAGCAGAATATTGATGAATTCTTCTGTTGTTCTGGGTCAGAGGTTGAATGGCTGAAGAAAAGTTTTAGGGTTAATTCCAGGTTTATGAAATTGTACAGTATTCAGGGAAAAATGAAACAAAACCTGTCACTGTCCAAAAGTCATTACATAACTCCTTTAGGCAGCTCCTGGAAATTAAGTTATTTCACCTTCAGCCTTCCAGGGAACAGGTGTGATCTAGGATCGTGATTTGGAGGATTTAAAAGAGTGAATGTTGAATCCTGGGTGCATCTAAACCTGGAGACCTGAAAGCAATTCCCAGCTACTCCATTCGAATACAAACTCTGACTCTAAAACAGGGTAAGAGGGATACTGAAGTTCTTTCCACACCGTTCTACATTACTTTTTTCCATGTAGTTCCAAAACTACAGTTGTTTTCTTTTCTGGTCAAACAACAGTTTGGGTTTAATGGATGCTTGTTTGTCTGTGACCTGCTTCCACCTTTTCTCTCCGGCTGTCCTGAGGCCATGCAGATTGACAGACATTGTTCCTCCCTGCATTACTGGAGAGTGCCGAGAGCGGGATTCATTGCAGTGAAAGCAAAAACCCCCAGATTTAAGAAGTGGTGAGAATACAGCTGGGTCCTGGACGGTAAAAGCACCCAGCTCCCTGCCTGTGCCCAGCTCCCTCCTCATTCCCCGCGGAGGAGCAGCAGGACAGGGAATTACCAGCCTGGAATGGAACCGATACTGAAGTGAATTGAGTCTGTAGAGCTGCTGGCAAGGCAGCTTTTGTCTCACCAGTAAGGACAGGAATGTAAAGGGGAAATGTAAGAATTGTGTGTTAATGACACGAGAACTGCTGCTGAGTTACTTGATCCGCTTCCACTCCAGTGACGATCCCGGGATGTTCTCCCCGGTTTGGGCTCTGCCTCGCTGTGTGCACACAGAGTACACGGCATTTCTGAGCCGCAGCTCTGCCACGGAACCACGATGGCACTTTAAACGAGGAATGGTGATGATAAGATTCCTCCTGCATTTGTGAATCCCGTTTTTCCTGTGGCTGGATAGCTGTGGCATGTGATGTTTTACTGTTAAACCCGGGCTCCTCGGGTTAATGGTGCTGCCCTGGCTGATTGTCTGGATCCAGCCCAGCCCAGCTGTTGTGTTGATTTGAGAAGGAGTTTTAGTTAATTCCACTGTGGAACCACTTATTACCCTGACCTACTTGACCTTGCAATGACGGCTGTATTACATTTTGATCCCTAAAAGCCATCCTTTATCTCTCGTGTTTGCCTAAGTTCTGTTGTTTTCCCTCTTTCTCGTGCTCCTCTGACTGGGAATGTCCTGAGAGCTGCCCCAGCAGTGTCAGCAGTCAGCCTGCCCAGGGCTCGCTGCTTGCTGCAGGTGAACTGCTGCCCAAATCCTGAGCCCGGAGCGCGCTGGGCGAGCACAGCAGATGGTGAGCAAGCACAGCTTGCTCTGGAGATCTGTGAAAGCTCCTGTGGTTGGAACGGACCTGGAAGGGAGAGCAGCTACACGGGTTCAGACATCCTCTGAGACTTCTGGAGCTCTGACCCTGCAGTGTTCCTGTCATGTCTCTGCACGAGCCGCGGCCCTGGAGCAGCTGGGCACGAAGAGGCTGAGGAGGCACAAACCTGCCCTCTGCAGCCTCTGCCGAGCTCCTTCTACAAACCTTCCTACTGAAACAGCTGGGAGCTGGCCCCCAGAACATATCTTCATTTCAGGAAGGCTTGGAAGTAGCAGCTCTAGGCATTAATCAGAGTTAGCAAAATGGGGGACAGATGGATATCCTTCCCTACTCAAAACCATGAGAAATGAGGGAGGAGTGAAAAGCCATAGGCTGGAATTTCAAGACCTGTGTCTTTTAAGTCAGATTTTAAAAAGCAAAGATTTTTTCAGTAAATAAATATAATCCTGACAGTTATCAAAGCAGTTGCATGAGTGTAACATACTGCAAATTCATTTGAAGAGGAAATTTCTTGCTAATAGGAAAAGATCACTGCAGCATTTTGGCAGGAAAACCTGCACCAAGTGAATACAGCACCTGCACAAATTCAATTTTGCTTGTAGCAAGCACAAGAAAAAACAAGTTTCTGTACAACTGTGTTTCTGTAAAAGAAATCAATCTAACACAGGTTGAGACCTCCTGAGAACTGCTGTTTTCAGAGCAGCTGAGTCAAGCTCCTCAAAAGAAAGAGGGCACAAGTGACCATAAGCAACTCTACTTTTTAAAATTTCTGTCCAACTGCAAAAGAAATCTCAACTGCCAGCATTTAAAATACCCCTGTGCTGGAGTGATGGGATGGAATATCAGATCTGGATAAGGGAGGAAGTAGAAAAAGAATGTATTGAAAAAAAGAGAGCAGAGAAGACTCCAAAGGAAAACTCTTGTCCTGAACAGTTCTACATACTGCAGCCCTTAGCTTTAGAGCTAACCTACCATGGCAGCATTTGCCCAGGGTCTCAGACATGGAAAGGAGCTCACTCCTTCATTCCCAGCAGCAGTTCTGCCATGGATCAAACCTGAGCAGCAATTGCCCAGGGTCTCAGACATGGAAAGGAGCTCACTCCTTCATTCCCAGCAGCAGTTCTGCCATGGATCAAACCTGAGCAGCAATTGCCCAGGGTCTCAGACATGGAAAGGAGCTCACTCCTTCATTCCCAGCAGCAGTTCTGCCATGGATCAAAGCTGAGCCTGTGCACTGTGAGCTCTATTCCTGTTTCCCTGATGCTTTCACTTTGCATCACAGCACACAGAATGCAAACAGCAAAGGATCTGCAACACACCAAGGCATTTAGAGGGTATTTCTTGTTATGAGAATCAGTGTACTGTGAGGATTTTGAGACTCATTATACAATAAGGAGAAATAAAGATGCTCCTCTCCATGTAGCCATGGGTACAGGAATCTAGGTCATGTTCTCAAACCAAATAGGTTAGACGGGAATTTGCTAGTTGCTTTTTTCTGTGACAGCCCAACAGGCTTGTGTGGCCTCAAGCTCCTGGAGAATTCTTAGTTACGGGGAATAGCAGATGCCAGTAGATGAAACACAGCACCACAGAGCAGGGGCCAGTGCACACAGCCATGCTGTGTGTGCACCACCTCTTCCAAAAGCCAGGAATGAGCTGAGCTCTCCTATCCACACGCAGGGCAGCGTCCCAAAGCCGTCCTGGAAGCAGCCTGGGAACTCTGCGGAGCTGGGTGGAAGCACATGGCAGTGACTGAGGGAAAGGAACGTTGATCACTCCGACCCGTGGGGTGGATGTTTCTCTTCACTGGGTCGTGACACTGTTGAAAAACCCAACACAGCCAAACAGAAGCTTTTCTTTGCACTCCAAAGAGAATTTGGAACAGGCTGTTCATGTGGAACAGCAGTAAGACCAGCAGCTCTGTCTCTGGTGGCACAAGGAATGTCTCCTCCCAAAGCTGATGCAGTGGTTGTTGCACCAGAGCTTCCAGCTCTTCACCTGAAAATACCATCACTTGCAGGTCACACGTCTGCTAAAGATGACAAATGGACAAACCCATTTCCTCTGCTTGCTTCCACAGAAACACGGCCCTGGCTTTACATTATTTACAAGTAGGTTTTCTTGTGACCTGAGAGTCCAGAGAACTGATGGGCAGTACCCCGCCTGTCCTGTGCCATTGGTGCCCAGCCATAGATCCTTCTTTGGTCTTTCCTTGGGCAGGAAATAATTCCAGGGCATTAAACACCCTCTGCACGAACAATGAACTAAAGAATGGCTTCTAGAGCATGATCAGTGTTTATTATGGAGTGTAGCTTTTTTCCTTTGTGTTGCATCACATTCTGTAGCATCTAGACTGGCTCAACCAAATCTCTGTCCCCACACACAACCTCTAGAAGACAGGAGATGCCATTTAACCTCAGAGCTCTGCTTTCACACACTTTTACTTTAATGGTATTAATTTTTATAGTTTGTTTGGGGCTTTATTCTGTATTTTTTATTATTTATTTATTCTGTGGAATTTATTCTTTTGAAAGACCAGCCAGGATTCTTGTAAAGGGCATCTCAAAGTAGCTTGGTATTTAGTGCTTGGCTGCAGGAAGGGAGCCTTTGATGGCAGTTATATATATCTACCTCATTGCTCCCACAACATATTCAAGGAGTTGCTTCTTCATACCAAACAAAACTGTAAATGAAATAACAAGTGTGAGTGTGCTATAAATACACAGCGTGGGTTATTTTGGTCAGGGCCATCCCATTATCTGTAATGACTCCAGCTGTCCCAAGGACAGTGTCACACGTCCTGTATCCTTCTGCGATGTCATCAGGAGGAGCAGATGTACTGCACTGTACTGCTTTGACGTGCCAGGCAAGGCACAGGTGCTGGATTCTACACAGGCTTGTCTCAACACTGGAAAAATGAGGATGAAAATACAGGTCTGCACCCTGAGGAACAGATTCTCTAAGTAACACGGGAAGCGTGACAGTGCTGGAATTCCAAAACCACAATGTTAAAAGGAGAGGTGGGTTTTTAAAAAGAAAGAAGAAAAAGAAAAGTGTGTTCGTAAAGAAGTGATGCAGGAGGGTCCCAGGTAGAGTTATTTCAATGAAATTCCCAAATAGGTTTCAGAGCAATATGACTTTGAATGCCTTATGTTAGAGGAGTACATCTCCACCAAGTCCAGCACTTAAACCCTGCCTATCAATCACAGGCAATTAGGCTGCTGCCAGATCCTAAAAAACACTTTGAGTTTGTTTCTGTTCAGGAGGAAGCCCAGGCTGAAATGCTCCCCTGTAAAAGTGAACCTCCTAGAAAGTGGAAGCAGCCCCAAACTAGTCTGCCTGCAAATAATGAATAATTTCCTTGTAAATTACTGAAAAGGACCAACAATGCTGTAATGCCCCAAAGTTATAACTTTGGGGACTGATCTCACCATCTCAAAAACCCCACAAAAGCCCAGAGGCCCTGTTTTACCTGAACCCTGCTGAGACTTTGCAGCCATAACCCAGCCACGTTTCTGACAGGTTCTTGTGATCAGGAATTTTTACACCATCGAGTGCACTGGCATTGCCTGCTCCTGGCTGTGCCAGGGCTTTTCCCTGCATATATTGACTGTTGCATGGTGAGCTTTGGTTTATACTCCTCCAGAAAAAGGCAAGCATCAAGAGGCATCACTTTCTCCAGGTCCACTTGACTCTGTTTTGAGGGAGTCCTTGTGTCTTTCTGTCTCTGCTTATTTCTGATCCTTATGCTAAATACATCTTTGATTGAAGAACTTCTGGAATTCATTATCACTTCAGTGTTATGGTCTGTCTGCTAGCAGACAGAGATTTCCCAGCTATAATTTTGGATGCTGAGTTAAAAAAAAAAAGAGAAAAGGGAAATAAAAAAGAAAAAGAAGCCTGAATTCTTGTGAGGTCTTTTAAAGTTCATGAAAAGCAGGTAGCAGGAGAAAGAGTTTTCTACCATTCAGCAATGAGCAGCAGGATGAGATAGTGCAAAGGCACACTGGAACATGCACTAGGGTGTATAGGAAATACATCCAGGGAAATACCTGAAACCATAAAGCTTTAAATGAGCTGCATGCACATATTTTCACTACTAGGAATACAGTAAATGTAAGAGCACTACAACAGGCTTTTTTTTTTTTTTTAGATTAAAATTGGTATTTGCCCTTTTGGGTGGAATTTAACTGTTCCCTCATGTTGCTGAATGTAGTTGACACAGATTTGAAATGCTTAAATGTGGCATGTTGTTTCTTGTGTGGTATTTTGCTCCCAGCTATGGTTTGCCTTCGTCTCCTTAAACACTGGCTGTCACAAATGTATTAGATGTATTAATAAGCAGTGAGAGAGGCACTGCCTCTGAAGTGAGATGAGATTTCATTGAAAATAGCCTTGAGTGATCAGAACAGTAAGGCTTAAAAAATTTGAAGCCTAGATTTAGGTTCCTAAATAAAACTTCTATGGCCAAGTGCTCTAAAGTTTTGCAGAGCAGCTTCAGAGGGTACTTAGCAGCTTGTCTCAGTGGCTAAATACGAAGTTCAACATCAGGTGTTCACATCTGCAAATGCTGTCCTCACATCTTCAAATCCATGAAAGATGGAAGTACTCCAAATAACCTTAGGATGGAAGAAACAGAGTGAAAAGCCAGTGGCAGTCATATCATTTTACTGAAAATGTCTGGGAGATCAAATTATATATTTATATATGTATATATATAGAAACAGATTTGATGCGCTTGTTAAGGAATATAATTTCTGTGAGGAGTTTCTGCTTGAGCAGGATAAAAGCTGCTGAATGTGTGAAATATCTTAGGGCTTTTAATTCCTTCCCAGAAACACAGATCTTCTGTTCCGTCCTGGTGATGTGGGAGCATGTGCATGATACTGGGGGAGAGCTGATGGTTGCGATGGACAGAACAGCCTGTCCTTTCTAGCTGCAGCTCGCTCAGGTTCTAAATTGGTACATGAAGTTAAGGAGCCTTCTCTCCACAGCAGATGAACAAATAAGTGCTAATAAAGACGGATAAGTCAAGAGGACTTGTAAAATGCTCTGTTTCTTCGCTGGCTGTTGGTTCTGATGCCTTAGGATTTTAGCTTTTATATTTTCATGTATTTGTAATCCTGCAGTTCTTTAGTGTGTAACTCTGAGCTTCATGTAGAGTGTTAGCTACTGCTTTTCCCATTTTGGTCAGACACAACAATTCCTCTCCAGGCCTGGGAATCAAGAACACCTCACTGTCTCAGGGAAATGGAAACAAAAGTGAGTTGGGGGGAGCAAACTGAGAGAAGGGGACTCAACTACCTGAAGCTGAAATTGGACAATTAACCTCTGATTGCAAATGGACAGAACTTCTATCTGTCCCAAAAACGTGTGGCTGTGTCCATCCTGGGTGCAGTCTCTGCGAGACTCCTGCACTGCCCAAGGTGTGCCCTGGGAAGGCCTTTCCATAAATCCCTGCCCTTTAGCCTTTCTCTCTGCCCAGCCTCTGCTCCAGGTCAGCCTCTACAAGGCATCAGTTTAAATGTTAAACAATACCTGTCCTCTCATGTTGTTATGATGCTTTGTTTTGAAGACAATATTTCATATTTTCTGTAAACCCATTAAAGGCTTCGACTAGTGAAACGAGAGATTGTTTAATTTATAGAATAAGTTATGCAATAGATCTCATATTGGAATGGGATCGTAGAAAGGGCCAAGAAGCAAGAGATGGTGACCTCATGGCACAGAATGTCTAAACGGGCTTAGAAAAATCGTTCCATTCTTCTGGGTCTGGAGGGGTCTGGAGGGTGACTCCTGTGAGGGGCAGCTGAGGGAGCTGGGAAGGGGCTCAGCCTGGAGAAAAGGAGTCTCAGGGGGGACCTTGTGGCTCTGCACAACTCCCTGCCAGGAGGGGGCAGCCGGGGGGGTCGGGCTCTGCTCCCAGGGAACAGGGACAGGAGGAGAGGGAACGGCCTCAGGCTGGGCCAGGCGAGGCTCAGGGTGGACACCAGCAGGAATTTCTCCATGGAAAGGGTGCTCAGGCCTGGGAAGGGGCTGCCCAGGGAGGTTTGGAGTGCCCGTCCCTGGAGGTGCCCAAGGAAGGGCTGGAGGTGACACTCAGTGCTCTGAGCTGGGGACAGGGTGGGGATCGGGCACAGCTTGGACTCGATGGCCTTGGGGGTCTTTTCCAACCTAAATGATTCTATTTTATGATTCTCACTACACTGATTCACTTCTGAATCTCTTTTAGGACTGAATTCAGTCTGAGTTTACTGCTTAAAGCCTCGCTGTCACCTGCTGTTGTTTTTTTTCCTGCCTCCTCTCACTGTCATCCTTCACCTCTGTTCTTTTGTACAGACAGGCTTTATCTGGAAATATGCCACTTTTCCAGAATTTACCTGTCCATCCATACCGAAGAAGTCTTGAAAACTACAGAAGCCTTTCAAGTAGCTGAGCAGCATCTGTGTCAGCACTGACACTATAACCCTCTTGCAGTACCTTAAAAATGTGTAGCCACTGCCCACAGCTTTCCAAAATGGAGCAACAGTTGACCAAATGAGCCCTGAGTACCAGTCCTCACCTCAACGTTGGCTACTTCAATTTCAGATATTCAGAACATCTATTTTATTTATCACAGCACAAATCTATTTGGAATTCTGTCTCTGGTCGCTTCTGAATGAGTTTTTCAAATCTTCCTAGAAATACAAATGTACACAGGCTACCCATAAAAATGCCCAAAACCTTTGTTAAAGACTTTCTAATACTGTTTTTATAGAGAACAGCAAAATTCTTAATTCTTGCAATGGGTAGTGGGGAACTTAAATAACTAAACAAATAATTTAAATGATCCCAGGAACTGTATACAACTTCCCAAAGATAAGGGGAAGATAGGAAGTAAAAAGCAAAACAAGGGCAAGATGACAGAAAGGAGACACTACAGTCACACTCCAAGGAATACTTAAGCTCCAATTAAAAGTAATGTACAAAATTCATTAGTCATTAGCAAACAAGGTCGCAGGCCCAGCTGCCCAAAGCACGTTCACAGAAAATAAAAATCAGCAACAGGGATGTCAACAAAGCCCTTCAATGTGGCCATTGCAGATTACTTGTATGCCTTTGTTACAAGCATTTATCTGAATCCAGTCCCTTCATCCTGATGGGATCCTCAGAGAGATTCAAGAAATGTCTTTTGCACTAATTTTAAACAAGATGTTTCAGCAAAAATTTATTCCATCAAAGCCCTTTGTATTTAAACACTGAAATGGAAGGTTCATAACCCTCTGTTCTGTGGCTCATTTGCACCAGTGACAATCTTTAGCTGGCTGAGCCCCGAGTTTCAAACAGTAGTATTAAAAGAACTAGGTTAAGAGATAAGGAAAAAAAGAAAAGTGCATTTTTAGCCAAGATAAATGTGATGAACAACAAGCTCTGAAAGCAGAAGAAACCCGACCACACCGAGTGTATTTTTGTAGACCAACTTAGGCATTGGTTCTTTCAAGGTTTTTTTTTGTTCCGTGAGTTTTCATGGCCCCATGGAGTAAAACCTTCCATGAAAGTTTTCACAGCTGTCTTTGTAGGGATAAAGATCTTACAGCAACTTTTCTATTTCCAAAAGAATAATCCCATATTCTTAATACCACGCTCCTCCTGATGGGAAGGCTTTAATGTATCATTTGCCACCATGTGCCATTCAGATGCAACAAATGCCTACATAAGCAAACATTATTCTACAGAAAATCTTCACAAGTGTTGTACTTAACCATTGTGACCCACAGAAAACACTTTGTCTTCTCCAGGAAAAAGAACTTTTCTGTTTTTTCCACTTATCACCATCCCGCCGATCTTCACAGCTCCTTTGCCTTCTTTGCGCTATGCTCACTAATTTGTTTTTAATCAATTACTAACCAAATCAGAGGGGAAAACTGTAGTTTTGTTTTGCAGTATGATGAAAGTGCTGGATTTAATATCTCTTTATGGTAAAAAAATGTGTTTGCTGTTTTAAAGTGCGAGGTTTAATCGCGAAACTTATAGTGCAGTTTTTTAATAAGTCTGCCTGCAAATTTGCCAGGATGAGGGTATCATCTGGTGAGGGTATTCACCTAAAGCCAATTAAGCCTTTATCTAAAATTCAGGTTAGATGAATAAATGCTGAAATCTGTAAAATTGTTGAAATCCCAGCTGTTTGTGTGAAGCGACAAGTTGGATGAGCAGAGGCAGCTCAGCTGGGCAGAGCCTTTCCAGCCTTTCCAGCCAGCTGGGCAGGCAGGTCAGCAGAAGTTAGAACTTTACAAGCTATTTCTGGTATTGTGCCAGCAGGAAAATGGACCTGGCTCCTGCAAAACTAATGAGTTGAAGTACGGCTTTCGTTCAGATCACTGAGTCCTCCAGAGACCTTAATTACAGAGGGACAGAGCTTCAGGACCAGTTATCAAGATTTCAGTTCACAGTGACAAAACTCCCCTTTTTAAATCCACTTGGTATTTCTTTTGCAAAAGCCAAGGGCAGCTTGGGCTGAAGAGTTCCCTGCAGTGCTGCAGTGGGAGGTGGAGCAGTGGCTGGGCTTAGTGGATATTTCAGTCGCTGAGAACTCCCCTCAGACAGGCACAGTCAACTCCTTGAAGTGTCGTTCAAAGTGAGGACCCCAAATGAATGCCCAGAGGCTAAATCTGCCTGCAAATGTCCCTTTTCCAGCCGTGTGTGCAGGCCATGCAACACAAACCCTCGAGCTGCTGCAGAATTCCAAAGCAGAAGCAGCCAAAATCTTTTCTTGGGCCCTGGAAATGCATCCCTATGTCTCCTCCTGTGTTTCCAGACAGAAAGCCTGCTGCCCTACTTATCCTGGTGTGTTTGCTGCAAGAATCCTTCGTCTCCAGCTTTACAGCACTATCCCGGGCAGCCAGGGAGTCTGAGTGCTCAGTGTTTATTGAGCTGTCCTTCCCACTCTTCCCAGGAAAGGCCAGGCAAGTGTGGCCTTGGATAAGCATAGCCAGACAAGTAACACTAATTTAATCAGTTCCTAATGGGTATCACGTTGTGACATCATTAAAAGCTGGGTGTAAAATGCAATGAAATCGTAATTCTAATAATTTAACTCTGACTTTCCAGAAGTTGTTTTGCAAGGCAGGCAACTGTGGCCATGTACTTCAAAAAGTCATTTAGAGAGTGTTTCCTTTTTGGGGTCAGTTTTGGATTCACCTTCAAGAAGAATGTTTTGGTGCTCTATTAAAGGAGACAGCGAGTGTTTTTGTGGCAGCAGCCACACAAGAAGCCCTGATGCTTTTCTGCATCCCTGCACATCTCTCACTGGCATGGCTGGGTGCAAAGGGAGCAGGGCTCTCACTCCAGGCAACAAATCCAAAATCCTTGCGGGACAGCTCTGATCAAATCAACCACTTGAATATTTGCTCCTTCTCTCTTTGTCTTCCCACATCAAGTCTTAGTTAAAGTTTGGAAGATCTGGAAAAGCTAGTCATTTTTCAGCTGTTTGGCCAAAACACACCTATGGACGAGAGAAAATGCTGTGGGAAAGCTTCTCTGAGCTTGGAAGGCACTGGGAAACTGGCGGTGCTCTGGGTAAGCTCAGTCACTTGGGATGTCCAGACATAAGTTCAGATACAATTGAAAACACTGAGGGGGCGGCAGAGAAAGAGATAGGACAGACTCAAACTGAACAGACCCGGTCAGGATCAAGGGGAACAACCTGGAAGTTCACTAAAAGCCTGGGGAAAGTGAACTGCTGGGTGAGCTGAGGTTTAGCATTGGAGACAGGCAAATACTTGATTCAAACTGAGCAAACTTTAGCTAAAGCATCAGGAAAGGTGGGATAATAGGCCCAGGTTTGGTTTAGAAAGAATCAAGATCAAAGTGAAACTTTGATCTTGAGGCAGAGAGGAAAAAACCCAACACTTTTTCCTCAAATGACTTCTTTCTTAAAACAGCTGACCTACAGCTAAGAATATTCAGGGCAGCATAAATGAGTGTATCAGAAAGATGCTACCCAAGGTCACAAGCATGGGAAGAACCTGAATAACTGACTGCAGAGCCTGAGCCTGGAGTGACAGGACACAGGAGAACAGCTTCAAACTGACAGGGAGTAGGTTTAGATGGGATATGAGGAAAAAATCCTTGCCGGTGAGGGTGGGGAGGCCCTGGCACAGGGTGCCCAGAGAAGCTGTGGCTGCACCATTCCTGGGAGCCTTCCAGGCCAGGCTGGACGGGGCTTGGAACAACCTGGGACAGTGGAAGGTGTCCCCCTGGGGCCCTCCCAAAGTTTCCCTGCTCCAGCAATCTGCCTTTGGGAGCAGCTGGTGCTGCTCAGAGCCAGGAGTTTATGCCCTGGTGCTTGTTGGGAGACATGAACTGTGAGATGATCTCCTGCTAAAGCTGGATTAAGAGAGGCTTTGGGGTCTGGTGGGACATGTGGAGCAAGAGTCTGGATTCCCTAAACATGGCAGTCCTAACACTTTTATTTTCCCCCCCTGTGCCTTTCTAAAAATTACTGGTTCAAGTACCAGGATTATATATCTTGCATTTTGGGGGCTTCCGAAGCCACTTCAATTTATTTCTCATATAGGAAGCAGTGCTTTTTTAATGAAAAGAGCCAAAATCGAGATGCTGAAGTGATTCAAACACGGAGCATCACAACAAAATACTTCCAGGGAAAGGCTGACAATCACATTGCATAAAATGGGGATTTAACTCTTTTGTAGCAGCTTTATAACTGATCAGTAAAATGAGAGGAAAATCAGTTTTCCTAAGGAGCTGGCACAGAATATTTAGCTGCTCAAAGGACTTATTGTAGAAAATATATTTACCAGAGAGAAAATTAAGTCTGGAAGAGAACCAGCTCTGGGCTGAATGAATTTGAAAAGGCTCTTTCACTGCCTGTGCAAGTTTAGTCTATAAATCAAGATTATTAGGGCTTAATTTTTATTTCTTAACTGGGAGGAGGACCCGCTGCTAAAAGAAGCCAGCATGAATTTAACGGGCTCGTTTGTTGAAAGCATGCAATTACAGCCTGAGCAAACTGCAGGCAGCGCACAGACAATGGGAGCAGGAGCCGTCCTGCCCTCCCAGCCACACACAGACACACCGACTGCGCCGGCAGCCACCGAGCTTTACCTTTCTGGAGCTTGGATGCATTGTCCTGGATCCAGCTGAAAAGGTTGGCAAAGTCACAGTCGCAGACCCACGGGTTGCCCTCCAAGCGGATGGTCCGCAGGGAGGGCAGCGCTTCCAGGGCTGCCACGTTTAGGCTCTGCAAGTTATTGTCATTCAGTTCCAGCACTTGGAGCTGGTCCAGGTTCTCAAAAGCAGCCTCGTCCACATCCACCAGGTTATTGTTTCCAAGGCTCAATTTTATCAGTTTCTCTGCTGATTTGAATATCCCAGCATCGAGCTGTGTTAAATTATTGTAGCTTAAGTCTAAATACACCAGTTTGGTAGAACTGCTAAAAGTGCCCTCTTCTAAAGAGGTGAGGGAGTTATTCCTGAAGTCCAAATAGACTAGATCTCCATAAAATATAAAGAAGTCAGCTGGTATCGCCTGAATGTTGTTATCGGCTATAAGAAGTTTCCGTACATCCAGTGGAAAGGGATTAGGAACACTTGGGAGTCCTTGATCCCGGCAGTCTATGGTGTGGTAGTCCATACAGCTACAGACAGCAGGGCAAAGATGACCCCCGGGCAGGAAAAGCAGGCAGGCAAAGCCAGCAAAAGGCAGGAGGCAGGAAGGAAAGCATGGCAACATCGTCAAGGATCTGAAGGCTGTGATGAGCACCACTTCTAGGAGAAAGACATTTTGCTCAGCTGAGCAGGAGGGCCTGGTACTTGTGTGTGTGTGTGATTGTATCCAGGAGATCACATATCATCACAGATCCGATAGCAGCAGTCTGGAGGGGGAGGGAGGAGAGAGGGAGGGAGGCAAATGTGAGGATTTACACTGTCAGAATATTATGATGCTGTACGGGGTGAGGAAAGCGATGATTGGGTACACGGAGGATCTTTCAAAGACTCCCTTGCTTTTGTGAGCTAAAAAAAGCCCAGAGCCTGTTTGAATATTTGCTGTATATTCCAGCAAAGGGGAAATCACACCTGATCCTGTGACTCTGACAGCAACAGCTTCTGCTTAAAAAGCCCCTCAGGTAAAAATCCCTGCTGAGATCACTTACTGTGCTTCTCAGCAGGAGTCTCCATCGAGGTGACCAACAGCTGTGGAAATGCAAGCCAGGGTCAGGCAGTGTCATGGATGCCTGCTAAGGACAGTTCTCCCTTTTATTTGTAAAACAGGGAGCAGAAGGGGGGAGCCCAAAGACAAGGAACCTGCTTTGTGCTGTTTCTGGCTTCCTCAGCTGTTCGAGCAAGCCTGTTCACATTGTCTAAATATTACTCAGTATCTTTTAACAAGAAGAATAACCTACAGCAGCAGCAAGGAATACGGTCTCCAAAGTGAGGGGCTTTTCCTTCCTCTTTTAATGACCGAAAAACTACTTTCTACTACAGCACCAGTAACGTCTGTTGGGCCACATAAAAGTGCCAAATGTGGATCAAATCTTTAGCTAGTTAAAACTGAACTGGTTTTCTTCATTTTCGGGAGGTTGAAATATTTGACAGTCAATCTGCCTGTCTCCTGTGGGGCAGCAGAAATGATTTTGCAATGAGGCATCTGTGTTTTCCTGACATCTTCAAACCCACACCCACAAAGGCAAGTCCTCAGCCAGCTACACACTTAACTTTTAACTCCATCCCTCCCTCTTTGTGCAGAGTGTGAAAGCAGACAACGGGACTGGATACCTGGGATCACACCTGTGTGCTGTGGTGGAAGATTTTCCTAGAGACAGATGGTGTTTGGGTGTGTGTATCCTGATGAGAAGAGCACAAAGTCAAACACCTTTGGCAAGCTCATTCTTATGTCAAAAAGAGGCCAGAAATCTCGATTTAAGGTCATAATTCATAACTGGAGTCAGAGTATTTTTCATCCAGAGCAGGGGACAAAAATTTCCTTCTAAGACAGCCTTTCCTCCAAGATAGCTGTGCCTGAACTCAAACAATGAAAGCAGTATCACTCACCCTTCCTTTAGTACATACCTAGAAACACTGAACTGCTGGGAGGGATCAGAGAGAGAGCCACGCTGTTCTCAGCAGCACCACTGACAGCAAAAGATGAGATGGGCACAGACTGAAAACCATCTGAGCACAAGGAAACACTTCTCTTACTGTGAGGGTGGCCGGGCTCCCCAGAAAGGTTGGACATCACCACAAAACCCAACTGGGGACAGCACTGGGCAAACTGGCTCTGACTCTGCTCGAGCAGGGGACTGGAGAAGTCGATTTCCAGAGCTCCCTTCCAGCCTCAGCATTTCTCTGCACTGCTCTTGGGAAATGAACGTGCCAAGGTTTGCACCTTTGAGCACCTATCTCACATTTTGCAACACACCTTGTTTCTAATTCGTGGGGCTTTTAGCTAAACCACCTTGAGACAGCCTCTAGATCCCTCCCATAAAGACACATCCTGCTCCAGGTGCCTTTCCTGTCTTAAATTACTCTGAAAACACCACCCAGAAAGAAATGGGCACAGCTGCCTCTATAAATCACCAGAGCAAAGCCCAAATAAATTCCTGAGGTGATTATTTAAAATATTTACCTTTAAATTACAGAGGAAGTGGCAGTTTGACAGGCTACCTCTGATTAGAAAAACCCAAACATGCAAAATAACTCTTGTGGTCAGGATTCATTGAATTGGCATCAACAAGTAACTGCAACTGGTATTTCTCGTGCAGAACTGCTGCTTTTTAAACTCTTAGGGCTGTATCTTGCAAACAATTGCTCCTGCTGCAATCTACTGGTTTTCTACCCCTAATTTAACTAAGGCTTTAGGTCAGAGATAAAGATGTTTCTAACACAGGAAACTGATTTGATATCTTTAGCCATGTAATTTTATATGGAGAGATTCAGCTCTCTGTTACGAGCAGGTATTTATTCACAGGATTTAAGGGTCTCCTCCTCTGCAGACCTCCCCTTTTTCTATCAAGTGCACAGAATCAGGATGTGACATTTTCATTTCCAAGATGCCTCAGCCTTCACAGATGGGAGACTACAGACAATAAGGCATAATTTGTGAAAGTTCCAAGAACATGTTAGTAGCAGGGGTAGGAAAAGGACTCAGCTTCCCCAAGAATTCCACCAGCCCTTGCTAAAACTACCTCTCCTGTCTGTACAGAGCAGACCTGCCTTTTGCTGGGCTGCCCACCTGCAGCCCTTACCCGTCAGCCCTGCACCAAGCCCACGCTCACAGCACGTTCTGCACACTCACAGGCAGCTGCCAGTGCCTGCACAGAGCCTGTGGAGCTCTGCCTGAGATCTTCGTGGAGGGCTTGGCAGGAGATGAGGGATTACTACAGGCTCTGGATATTTTGGGATAGGTATCCCACAGGTTTGTGAAGCATCAGCCCTGCTCCCACAGCACCCAGAGAAACAGAGTTTTGCTGCCAATGTGTGCCAGCTCTGATCTGCTGTGGGAGCCCAGCTGCAGTGCCTGCCATGGGCTGGTGCCTTTCTATGCTGTCTTTGATTTCAGAGACTTTCTTCCTGACCCATCTTCCTCTGTGCAACATTTCCTGTTTAATTTTGTCTTTTTTAGCTTCTGCTTATTTCTGTTTCTCAGCTGTTTCCCTCACAGCACGGAAATTCTTTTCAATCTTTTCAAAGCCTCCTTCACTTGCCAAACATTTTGTGCAGTTTTGACTAGCAGGAAGAAGGCAAAGCTTTCTATGTAAAAAATACTAAAGCTTTGCTTTTTAAAATCGTTTATTTGCCTCAGTCGGTGAGGGTAGCCTGGGGGTTTGGCTGTGATGTGCTGAGTGCACAGCACCCTCTTGTGCCCTCGGACACTGGGCAGCCACAACTGCTCTGCTCCCTTCTGGTGAACTGTTAACGAGTTTTACCATATTTCTACAGCTTGCCTGTCTCTCAGCTTCCTTTCTTCCTCCTCCTATTAAAAAACCCCCAATAACTCTGTACAAGAAAATAAAAGACATAAATCAGGTGTTGTTCTTATGTGCTTCAGCTGACGCTGTGGTAAAACACAGAATTGCTCCAGTCTCAGAAATAAAGGGTTTTTATAATCTGTGCTTCTTCAGTGCTCCCAAGCAAAGGCCCACAGCTTTTCCACTTTTTTTTTCATACTTCCAGTACTAAATTTTAGTTCATACAGGTTTGAAAAAGCACAAACTTCCCAAGTGGAAATTGATGCCCCACAAAAACCCCAAATATTCTTCTTCCACAAGGGTGGGATCCCACACTGATCAGATTTTGACTGTCAGCTGATTTATCTGTGATCCTGCCTTCCAGGCTCTCCTAAAGGGACAGAATGGGTATGAAACACATGCTTGTAAATCAGGGTAACTATTCCAGTTCCAGTTTTAACTGTAGAGGAATTTGTTTTAAATCCTTCTGTGGAGAGCAAAGAAGGAAAACCAATTTCTCTCCACACCTTCCAGTAGCGGGAGTTGGATAAGCACAACAGCAGGCAGGCTTTGGACTAAAAACAATGATATGGATTTCCATTCTTTAATTTTTTATTCAGGATACTACCAGGAGAAACCTTGAAAATAAAAGCAGTGACAAGCCACACTGGTCCTGGATCCTTAGTGTGCCTGCAGCACTGTGTCAAGTCAGGCAGCAAGAAACTAAGGGAAAAAGCATTCACTTCTGACAGAGTTTCCATCTTTCCCTTGGAAACTTCCAGCCCTCCCCTTACAAAGTGCTCAAAACTTCCCCAAATAATTTGAGTAAAGGGTTGAAAAGGAAGAGCAGTCACCGTGCAGATGCATGTGGAGGATTCGGATCTCAGGCAGCAAATCCTTCCTTACGAGAGACTCCGACTGAAAGCTGCCCGTCCTCATGCACATTTTTGAGCAGCTAATTGAGCATATTTTTCCATGAAGGAAGTTATTATTCCAGGCTTATGCTTCATTGAGTTCAGGCACACGTCACGGCCAGGCTGCAGTACCAGGTGCACAGAACGATGGCAAAGGGTTTTCCTCCTCATTTTCGGATATCACAAGGTGTCCTGGGCACCACTGCTTGAGCCTGAGTGACCAACAGCATGTTGATCAATTCAGCAAGCACTGAAACCTAGTGCTAAGCAGCATCTCTGAACAGAAATCCCATTTTTATTCAAGTCTTTACCATTTTGGCTTCAGTGTTGTTTTTTTTCTCTTGAGAAGAATTTTCCTCTGCTCTGACTGGGCAGTTTTATGTCTGCAGCCAAGGGGTACCTCTGGGCAGTTTTCCCCCTGATCTTACATCTAAAAAGGACTGGAAAAATGCAAAAGTCTTAAAATTTGCAAGATGATAGAAACTGTGAGCTGAAGCTTTGTATTACACCTGCCCAGTCCTTCTCTGCTGCTGCTGCTGTGCCACTGGGAGGGAAATTGCATCAAAATTAATCAGCGTGGCAGCAGCAATGATTGAATTTGAAAACTTCAGACACTGCAGCTCAGCAGCCAAACGAGACCAGCCTAAACCCGTCAAAAGCCTTCCATCATCTGCCCCAGACAGAGTGGCTTGCACAGATATGTGGTCACTCCCCTACTGCAAAGCTTTTACAGTCACTAAATGCAGTCACGAGAGATGGAAGAGTGTGAATTATATTTCCTTTTTCTCTCAGTAATGAGTTTGTATTCAGCTGCTGCAGTGTAGTCTGCTCACCCTCTATATAGTTTATGCACTGGTCCAGAATTACCAGAGCTTTAAGCAAATTAAAGGCAGCTAAAATCCTCCTAAGATGCTGACAGAGATGTGCTCACATTTATCCACTGCTACTGATGTATGTAATGAGAGGAAAGGTGGTACCAGGATTCCTCTCAAATCACAGAACCATCTCAGCTGGAAAAGACCTCTGAGATCATATTTATTTGGTCAGATTTCCCAGTGGGTCTGTCGAGATCTGAAAAACTTCATGGAGATCAGAGATACAAGATTTTCTAAAAGCTCAAGAGTTTCTATAATAAAAATGGTGTAAGAAATCCAACACAGAATTTGTTGAGGAAAATTTATGAAAGTCATAGGCTTTAAAGCAGCAGCTGGAGCTGAGCACAATGTTCATATCTCAAACTTGTTTCAACCTGCACCTTTTTCAAGCAGTGAAGCTGAAGAGAGAAGGAAGTTTGAGCAAATTCTCAACTCCTCAAGATACCACAAAACTTAATCCAGCTCTGATGCAAAGTTTAATAGACTGGATTTTTTAACCCATGATTGCCATTATAAACATGGTCTATTTGTTTCAAAAGACAGGAAACTAATAACTCTTGGGAATTGCTTTCCTCCTGATCCTTCTCTCCAGCCCCTTCTGGAGGGAACAACCACCGAACACCCAGCAGAGCACTCGGAGGCTGGGCAGAGGGCAGAGCACCACAAAGGAGAATGTTCCAGTGGAAAGCAGGCAAGTTCTCCTCTGCTGGAAGGAAGGAAAAACAGAAATCATCTTGAAATACCTTCAAACCAGGTTTGTATTCTCTCAGGAGGAGGTGTATAGGTTTAATTTGTCTTCTGTGCCCCCTAGAAAACCTTTTAGGGTGTGTGCTCTGTTCCAATGAACAGCAAATGGATTTACAGTAATTAAAGCAGTTGACTAATGATTATGAAAATGCCACACGAAAATTGTCTGAGTATAAAGCCCCTCCAGATCATGAGGTCAGCATGGTACACCAGAGACTGTAAAAACCACAAAACCCAAAAAACCCAAACCAACCCCTCAACAACTAAAAGAGCCCCAAAACAAACCAAAAAAGAACTCGAATTAACTTTTCGATTAACACTGTAACATTGATGGGCTAAATTTTAGACCAAAGTGGATGGTGCACTTGAGAGGATTTCATTCAAATTAACACCAAACATGCACCCAGCAAGAAAAGTTCCATTTACAAAGGCACTGATGTAATTGGAGGTCAAGGTCTTTTAGTGACTCCTCAGTCTGCTTTGATAAGAGAATCTCACAAAGACATTCTGTGAAATGTCTTCTGTGGCTGTATTTATTTAACTTATATGTGGTACAAGCTATTCACAACAGGAGTTAAAAAACAGGCTGGATCTTCTAAACCTTTTTTGTAATGCAGAGAAAACAACTCTAAGATGGTCATTAGTACTTCCTTCCTTTCTCCCTTATTGATTATTGCTGCCTGCACTCCATGGATTTCAACATGCAGAAGGCACGTTTGTGTCAGTGGGAATTCCAAGCATCAGCTAAGAGGCAGAAATAATGGAGATAATTATTACACCCGTCTCTGTTGCCCTTTACCATAAAAATACTTCATGAAAAATAAAATTAAGTTCTTAAAAGATCAGACTACTTTCAAAATAGGACTTGAAAACTGCCCTTTAAAGTGCATCTCGCACTCATTAAATTATGTGCACCATTCTCAGAAGTGCACAATTCCATATTTTACAGGTTAATTCTGGACAACTGTATTTCTGCAAAATAATTACTGCACAAAAATGCGTCCATCTCTGCTCTAGAACCATAGAGCACTCCAGAATACAAAGGGACAACCAGCAGTAGATTAGCACTTGAGGCAAGATGAGGAACACGAGATTTTGCACTATGTTCAAATGGAAGTAAAGTGACAGGATCAGGGTGTGCAAATGTGTGTTTGTGTGTATGTGGCCATGGGCCCTTACACTTGAACTTCAGAGCTCCTTCTGTGGACAGATCTGTCATCCTTTTTAACCCTATACTAAATAAATCAAAATCCCACTCTAAAGTCAAGAATTCCCAGGTTCTTTTATACTACATGAAGAACAATCCCAAACAAAATGGTGACAGAGGTCCTTGAACCAATGGGATGAAATCTGGTGCAAAGGACTTGTTTCTACCTTTGAAGCATAAAGTAAATGTTGAAAACACCCCCTGCACTTTACTGTATGCAAAAAAAAAGTCTTCAAGATGACAAAAACTCATTATAGTTACCACATATACAACTGAGGCATCCACAGTCCTGCTCATGGCCGACCATCCCGGTTGTTTACTTATCTTCACTCTGAAGGGATCTTTCTACCCTCTTAAAAGTTTCTCTGGCTGTGCAGAAGTGGAGTGTCCCTCAGGGAAGGCAGCAGACTTTGACTTGATGCCTTCTGACGTCTCTCTCGCCCTGTTAATAAGCTGGGTGAGATGTCAGGTGGAATCTCGTCAGCGCGCGCAGCGACGCCCGAGGGAGCCGCGTGGAGCCCGGCCACGCTGCCTCTGGAGCCCCTTTCACAAGCATGTTGATAACCAAAGCTAATTATTACAATGAGTAGCTTTCATAATTGCCTCAGAAGCCACTCACCTCACTGGCAACAGACTGGGGGGACTTCTCTGGTACTCGGCGGTATGAAAAATTGCCTCCCGAATTTTATTGCATCCCGCTTGGAGCGGTGCAGGAGCGGTGCAGGAGCAGTGCAGGAGCAGTGTAGGAGCGGTGCAGGAGCAGTGCAGGAGCGGTGCAGGCTGCTCCCACACAGGATCTTTCAGCCTGTGAGGTGGTGCTGCAGCGGCACGTAGGAGTTGGACTACTGGAACTTCAGCAGCACCCTCGGAACGGGGAGGTGGAGGTGCCTGAGCACCCAGGAGCTGTCCCCCACCGAGCTGGTGCTGCTGTGCAAGCTGGGGTGACAGTCCCTGTGCCTGTTTCATGGCTGTAAATAATTCTGCATAAATCCTTCGTACACCTGCTTAAACTGCCTTCTACAGTTCTGGGGTCTGCCTCGTTTCAAAGACGCTAAAGCTGAGTAACATCACCAAAAAAAGGGTAAAACTCAGAATTTCCTCCCTGGGGAATGTTAGTGAAGTTAATGGGCACTTTGCAGTGTTCTCAGGCATCACAACCTGAGATGGTTCTACATCTTTTTTCTCTTTTTCTTTAGTAGCATCAAAAATAAATCCATCTCACAAGAAAGGAGTAAGCGAAGTCTCTTAAATCTCAAATTTGAACGGAACACAGAAGAGAAAGTAAGTTTGCTTCAGGCTCTTGTAAATTTTTCAGGAAGTTAATGGCACAAAAAAAGAGAATATGGTAAAAATATTGTCCACGTGGTAACATGTGGAATGCACTGTCCATTTTCTCAGGCAGTGCTACAAGCAAAAAGACATTTTTAGGGATTGTGGAATGGCTGTAGACTAAAAATAGAGAAACCGAAAACGTCTAACGAAAAACACATTCAGTAAAAAAATAAAGTTGAAAATTACTTTTTGTTGTATTGTTATTCTTGGGTCCCTAAAGGTAGGACCTTTCCTTTCACCAAAATGACATAAGAAGCCACATATTATCCAGAAAAGGAACTTTCCTCTGGCTCCTGTCCCAGTCAGGTATTGCATGCTGTTCCATGGGATGGTGAGAGCAATAGTTAAAATTGTACCAATAAGAAGTGTTTCTTGTCCAGTTTTTGAGTAAGATGAATCAGCCACTTGTGATGCTAAAAATTTTCATCCAATACAGGATTATTAAAGCAAATATTCAAGGAAGCCCTAACGATTTCTAGTTTCTTCTAGACTTGTCACTTTTCAGAAAATCCAGTTTGCTGCAATATTGTCACCGATAAGGTGGCACCAGACCAGACCCCGGTGTTCCTTTTCAGAGCCCTGCCTGCTGCGGTGGCACATTATCATTCCCTGCAGTGAGGGGGCCAAAGCAGGAGGAGGCAGGGGCACCACCGAGCCGAGAATCCCTGGGGAGCTCCTGGGGACATCTCTGTGCACGCAGCTTTGTGCAACATAAGTGTTCTTTACGTTAATGAAGTACAAGTCAAACTCTGTGGATACACATTGTGAGGTTAAAAAATCCATCTCAAAGCTGGAGTTTAACTTACACTCAGAGTGTAATATCTTGGGGCCTCAGTTTCCCTTTTATAAAATGGGAAAGGGTAAAACTGCTCTCAGACTTATGGGCTATAATACAAGATATTTAGATCTAAGTCACTCATTTTAGGAGTAATCTTGTTTGCTGTGAAAGATACTGAATTATCTGTAGTGCTTGCAGGCAATTAAAATTGTTAATATTCTTTGTACTTGGTGTACAGCTGTCTACGCCTACAAATCCCTGAATCATGGGCCTCTAATTCAGTTTCCTGCAGTGAAAGTAAGATATTATTAACATTCCGATAAAGAAAACCCCTCTTAATTCACTGCTTGTATTTAATGAATTGATTTATAGAACAGAGATGGTGTTGGCACTGGAGAGAGAATCTGCAATACTTATTTCCACTCCTATCTACTGTATAACCTTGGGAAAGTCACCAGAGTGCTCAGCACCTCAGTTTCCCCACCATTTCATATGGAAATAACTCGAAGCAGCAACAGGATGGAGCTTTAAAGTTAAATGATATGCACTGCAAAAGCTTTCAGCATTTCCATGTTAAAAGGCCCTGGCTTTTAAATATTTATTTTTTAACAACACAATAGTGCCTTGATCTGAAGACGTGTGTAGATGGCTTGGGGCTATTAAAGTGCTGAGCCGGCCTCCAAGAGCACAGCTATCTCCTTCTCCTTTGTGTCCCAGGATTACTTTATGCAAGACAGGTCTTGCAAATACAGAGCAAAGCATAAAACATTCATTCCCTAATTTAAAGCATGAATTAACCTACCCCTTAGATAGGAAAATCCTGCATTTAAACTGCCTTCCCTTGTCTCCCTGGACTGACAAGCTGCTGTCACACAAAGTGATCCCGGGCAGTGCTTGGAGTAATGCAAAGATAAGGTCTGTCTTTGTGAGCTCCCTTTAATCGTATTCCTCGAGGTCGGCCTTCTCCTCACAGCTGGCACTACCCGCTCCCAAGTCATCATTTCATTTTATCCAGACATAAATGATTTATGGTGTAGTCCAGGCAAAACCCAAACTCTGAATCTGATCATTGTTTTAACTATGATGAAGATTCATTAAATTTTTTGGTGTCCTGCTCTTGTTCCCCTTGCTATGACATTTATTCACTTTGTTTTTCAGGAAAACAGTGCAATATTATAAACGTTTGGCAGAAATGTTTGTAAAGCCATGCTCTTAGTCTAGCATTTCTCCTAGACAAAGCATTTGCAGTGGCAGCTGAGCCTCTTTGTTAATCTCACTGCTATAGAATTTCATTTTAAGGGATTGCAGTGCATGATTCAGCGACACGTCAGTGCAATAACATGTGAATGAATCCAGATTTTGCAAAATAGCTGAAACATCCATGATCTCTGCCCTGATTTCAGTCCTTGGATGCATTTTTAGTGGATTGCCTCTCCCTGCTGATCCAGTCCGGAGCTGAGCTGGGCTCGCCCCGGCTGCCACTCGAGACAGCCGCGGGTTCTCTGCCGTGTCACTCTGCCTTGTTCCTCTCACCAAACCACGCACTTCCATCCCCATCTGGACACGTAGCTGGGGTGGAAAACCGTGCTGCTTCTTGAATATGTGGCAAAAAAAATTGCAGCTCAAACCTCGCTTTTCTGGAGTGTGTTTCTGGGCTCGAATTCCTCCCTGGGCTTAGGGAAGCGGTGGAACCCAGCCCTGCGCTGAGGGAATTTCATCCCAGCCAGGACCTGTGAACATCTCACTCCCTCTCGTGGCCGCAGGAACTGAGGAAATGGTCTCTTTTTGTTTATTCACTTACATTGTTTGCAGATAAATCGCAGTTACAGTCAGGAAGGGCCACTGGAAAACGCCACTGTGTCCTCGCTCCTTCCCCATATTCCTGAGTCTCCATCCCCACACGGACCTGCTTTTCTGGCCCTCCCCCATTTGAAACACAGCTATTCTTTCCACCAGCCTTTGTTCATTTGTGCACTTCCTCCACGAAGCTGCTTATTCTTGGGAACATGCTTTGTACACAGAAAGGGAGAGAAACCTCATTGTTTTATACGTGATTCCTCTCTAAAATCCGAGTCAAAATGGGAGCTTTTTCATGGAACTTCGTGGGGGTAGTATTTGTCGTTTATTCATTCATGTGCATTTCATTTCTTCTCAAAGCCTCACAAGTTCATTCAAAGAGACAATCAGTCCTGTAATGAAGAGCTGGCTGTGCCCTTTGCAGTGTTTGCCTCGGTCCCTCTCCCTGGAAACCCAGGCAAGTCCTGCTACACCTCGAAGGTGCCCAGACAGCTCCTGGCCGGCTGTTGGGACACACCTTGCTTTCAAATAGTCCAGGGGCTGTCCCAGGTTCTGCTGAAACTTCCAGCAGGTGAGATCTCAGCCACCTTGTCAGGATCTCAACATCTCTTGCTAAATTTCCAGCACACTATCACAATGTGTATTTTTAAAAAATTAGGGCATGTAAATTCCTACTGACAGGCATTTGCTTTATCTGTATAAGCTCGCTCTCAAAGCAGCGAAAACCTCTGAAAGTATTAACAAACTCCTAGGACCATTCTGCAATAAATGAGACTGAGCACACAGCCTGTGTTTTCCCCTTCTGGCTCCATTGCTGTGTTGCTTTCCTTATATAACTATTCTGGTTAAAAAACACTCCTGACCTAAGAAAACCTGCGTCAACCTTATAATTTTTTGTTAAATACATGGTGGTCAGTGACAGGTTTAAAAGTGGTAAAGAGTGGGCATTCCATATTTAACTCTGAGTCACTCCATTGTATGTCACGTAGAGACAGCTGCTGGCAGACCTTGAGAAGACTTTTCTGGATAAAGAACACACTGACAGAAATCCCAACTCCAGGGTGTCCTGAGGAGCATTTCCACTCCCTACAATCAGCTCTTAATCTGTTGAACTCCATGAAATTTATGTTTCCAGGACTGTGTCTGCTGAGGATTTCTCTGTGTCTGGAGAAAGGCTCATGGAGGAAACAGCTGAAAGCTCTGCTCCAGGGTCCTTATAGACAACCACCACTCATATCCTCTGCAGAAAGGCACTGCAGACCACCTGCCAAACGTCTCCTACTCCCTTCACACCTGTGTTTTCCTTCGGGGGGCAATGGTGTTGTCTTAAATAAAAAATATAATTCAGGCTTTTGTGTTAAATGGCCTGAATTCATCTACTTCTAATGAAATACCTTAAAATATGAACAAAATCCAGTTTCAGCTTTGAAACTTCAACATCAAATGACAGACTTTGAAATATCATAGGGAAATCTTGCCGTTTTACACAGACCAACTTGCTGTACATAGAACTGCTGTGCAGTCCTCTGTGCCCTTTCCCTCTCCCAGCACATCTTAATCAGTTCTTTTCAGGACTGACTAAAATGCCATCATGGACAACAGCAACTTGCTCAAAGAACATCTGCCCATAAATCTCAAATGAAACTATTTAAAGTGTAGAGACTTTCTCCTTTCTCTTTAAATGCATTTATTTTGCGAGTCAATTCAATACATCGAGATTTCCTGGCTAGGATGGCACCTGGCTGCCTCAGAATTTCTCTCTCTCCATCAGCCTCCTGTGCAGCCTGGAGGCACTGGCTCAGTGTGTGCCCATTCCTCAGATCCTAAAATATTTTTGGTTTCGTCTCTGCCTGATAGATTGGAGGACTGGTTTGTGAACACTGGTATATATTGATTTTGGTGAAACTGATTTTACCAGCTGAAAATGCAGCCCCATCTCTAAAACTGACTGACAAATATCATCACTGTTGTAGCTTAGGGACTCCATCCTCAAGCATTGTTGCAATTTTCTCACTCACAGTCTCCCTTCTCCACATCTGACAGCTTGGGCTGCTCACAGCTCTGTGCATTTATTATCCTGTCAGGAGCACAGATGGTCAAGGAACAGGGTTTGATTTATAGCTGCTTATCTTAAAAAAGGTGCATAATATGCATATTTGAGTTTGTCAATACTGAGACCAATCCCTTCCTATAGGACACATTTTACTTTTTATTCTTTTACTAGCAAGTCTCACTTCACATCTCAAGTGGTCTCCCTGTCAGTCAGGAAAGGCTGCCTGAAACACAGACAGGATGAAAGCAGCACCTTCCAGTTCTCCTGTTCCCTGACACCTGCCCAAAGGAAAACTTCAGGATTGCCATTTTAGCAGCTAGAGGCTCCTGGGTGTTCTCATCTCTTGCGTTCCAGAAACCAGAAACTAAACCCACAATGACTCAAACCCAAAATCTACAACCAAGTGACACACCTTAAAGGATTGTGCAAATCAGCGACAAGATATGATGGATTTGAACTCTAACAGTTTGGGAATAGGGGCAGGTAAAAGCCATTCCTGAAGGCAAGGATCTGTAGTTCTGCAGAAGCCACCCGCAATCCCACACAGCATAATCTGCGGGAAGATCACCTCACAGTAAAGCAAAGTTGCCCCACGGAAAGCAGATAACAAAACTTGGAGCTATCATCTTGGGACTCCTCCTCTTTCAAGTAATTGAACTTTTCTTCAGTCTGAATCGGGTGTTTCTGTATTTCAGTACCTGCCAAAAGGGGTGGGTTTGGCTGGAAAGGGAAAACAGGAAATGGCTTGAAAATTAATAAAGCTTGCAGAAAACAGCTTTTATGCTTCTGACCAAATATTGCAGGGCCCACAGCTGCCCCCAGGGTACAGAAACAGGAAATTTGGCAACAGAAAGAGACAGTATTTTTCTGAGTTACAGAGCAGATTTGTAAAGGATGTCATCAAACGGAATGCTTAATTTACACTTTTCGAGTGTTTTTACTGAAAGAGTAGGAAGGGAAAACATGGGTTTACTTTGTATGGATTGGAGATGTGAGCTAGGATTTCACTTGTCCGGTGATGATGGATGAGATGGTTCCATGGAAAGAGAAACTTTAGCAGCACATGGAGCTGCACATTCATGAAAATTTCTATAATAAGTCAGGCAGAATTCAGGACGTTCAAATGTGTCCCCGTGCTAGAACCCGTGCCCACTCGTGAGCCTTTGTGGGGCTGTGGAGGGGCAGCCGGGATGTTCCCCTGTGCAGTGACTTTTGTGAGCCCTTCCCGGCGTGCTCTTAGAGAGAGCTCATCCTCGTGCGTGGCTTCGGTCTGAGTGGTGGACATTGAACCGAGTGAGGATGATCCCGTTCCCATCTTATGGGTTATGTACAAGAAGCCAAAGCCCTTTTGTGATGGGGGAATCTGTGAGTGGGTTCAAGCCCCGGGTTCGTACAGCGACACTGGCTGAGTCAGGGCAAACATCCTCCCACACAGCTTTGCCTGTGAGGCAGAACGAGTTGCAGGATACAGCCACCACTTCTCTGCTCCTCCAGCTCTGGTTCATTCCTTGCTCTCACTGAACCAGGGACAGTCTAAGCCTCTCACAAGGCTCTGCAAACCACTGATAGAGTGAGACGGAAAGAACAGATTATGAAACGAAAACATAAGTGCTGAGTGTACTTGAGACCCTTTCCACCTCCTCCCCTAAACCACGGGGATTAAAAACACAGACCTGCCTGGCAAAAAAAAGAAAGAGCGACCCATGCACTCATATCCTGGCAATTTGTGGAAATTGTCATAGCACACCCAGACCAAATTACAACATCTCTGTGAAGACCTAACCCGCATTTCATGACAGAATTCGAGCACACGTGCAGATCCACTGCCAGGCAGCACAAACACACACTCAGGTGTGTGCTCACTCCTGTTCTGACACAGGCACAGGACTAGGCACTGCTTTAAATGCAGATGAATTGTTAAATCAGAACCTGGGAATAACTCCTTTATTGTCACAGAAACTATTGGCTTAACAGAATTACAGACCGGTGAACCACAGTTTCATTGAACCCCCTTAAATTGGCACAGTTCAGAGGAAAACTGCTCCCTCATCTCCCTGGATCCATCCCCTCTGCCAAGGGTATATTGGCTCTTCTGAAAGAATTCTGTTGATGTTTCCAACCAGAGGGCTCAGCTGTGACTCCCAGCCTTAATCTCCTTACACAGCAACACGCTGTCCCCATGAAGGCAAGTTCCTGCCCCTGCTGTCCTTCAGGAACAATTCCATCCCAAGATGACAATTACTAAGACATTTCTAGCTTTTGCTCTAACTTATTTTGCGTCTGTGGGAACATTTCTTGCCCTTTGTTGCGCTATCATACCATGATAGAAGCTGATTTTATCAAATTCTTCATAGTGCAATAAATTTATCTAAGGAGTTTTCCTTTCAGGAACAGGCTGGAGCAGGAGAAATAGGCTGGTATAGAAGAAACTGTTCCTTGTTAGGAAGAATAATGAAAGTATTGAAAAGTGTTGGAGTAGCCACTGGAACCTGGATATCTCCAGTTCCTGAAAGCTCAAGTGCCTCAACTCTATACCCAGAATACAGCACAGTTTAAAGGGAGAACTTATATTCAGCAAAAAGCTTCTCCTTTAGAAAGACTTCTTCCTAAACAGGAGACAAATTTGTTTATATGAATAATCATAAAAGTAAAAGGTCTTCTGAATACTTTTGAAAATTTAATGAAATTCTAAAAATCCCTTCTTTTTACTCCTTTTGAGAATTTGTTAACATTTAAAAGTCATTGTTTGTTCTGGTTTGTCTTTCGTAGTGTACTGCATTAATTTTTTGTTCTGAAGATGCATACAGAATTCCAAACATTCCATTCTGATAAGGTAAAAAAGTATTTGTTTCAATCTTTCAAAATAAGTTCCATTAAAACTGACATACTCCCATAGCAAGCTTCAGTTTCCTGTGAGGACCATTTCCCCAATAAGCAAACATTCTTTTAAATAAATTTGAAGCAGAGTTATCAAGAAATAATTAATCCCAGATTTTAAGACACTGAAAGTTAGTACATGGCAATGTTTATTTTGCTGTTTTCCTGAAGACAATCAGCCAATATTGCCTGTTGTTTCTTTGCATTGGGACCAACTATTTTCATCCTACATTCCTTTTCATCACAAAGAACACAATTATAGCACCATGACTGATAGCTAACCAATTCCTTTGGCACCTATCACTTCCAGAAGGAAAGAAAATCCCTATGGAAGGTGTTGCAGTCCTCATCTACAGCCTTTTTACATCAGTGCTTATGTTTAGACTTGTTTTGGGCGTTTATAGCACCAAGTGCTGTGGGGTCTTTAATGATAGCTCTGACTCACGATCCCTGAGCAAAAAAATCCAGCCCTGGTTCAGGGGTTTCTTTTTCTGTTTGGTTGGACGCAGGGTGTGTGTGTGTGTATTCAGGGAAAGACAAAAGCTGTGCCACAAGCCTGCCCCACTCTCCTGGCAGAGGTTCTTGTACAGCTGCGGGCAGAAGGGAAGGGGATCCGTGCTGCAGCCGGGTGTCCTGGCACTGCGGGAGCTGGGGACAAGGTCCCACATGTCCTCACCCGGCTCTGGCACTGCCACACTTGGCTCACACGTGAGCCCTGGTTAACCCCACTGCACTCTTCAGCGGATGTAACTCAGATTATCACTTGCCAAGGACAAGGCGAGGTTCAGAGAAGGGTTGACAGGAGGCATTGCTCCCCGGGTCTGTTCAGCCCCAGCTGGTGTCCCACAGCCGCTCTGTCTTACACCTGCTGGGGCTCCCCAGCCCCACACTCCTGCCCTGCAAAGCTGGTGCCCAGAAACACCAACAAGGAAAAGCGACCAGTCTTGCACAGGCTGCTGTAGGGGCTGCGCTCCCAATACTGCACATGAAAAGGAAAAATCCTCTCTCTGAAGGATGATATCTCTCCGAGGCCAGTGAGCCTGTGGGCAGAGAGAAATGGTCGAGCACAGCCAGGATGTCACTTGAGGACACAAGCTGAGAGACACAGACACACAGGAAAATTCAGACAGTATTTACAGGCGAATTAAATAGCCTGTCCTAAAAACTATTTCAGTATCCCTAAATGCACATTCAGTACCACACTTGCTTAGATAAACATGGGGGCTCACTTTGAAATGAAAAAAACATCAGTTCACTGCTGGAAATAACAAGAAAAGTGTCCTTAGTGGTGTTTCTTAAGGATTTTTTAAAGACGGTTTGCAGAAGGGAGGGAACACCTCGCTTTGCCTAAATTCCTTTTCCTCCTTTGCTAAATAAAAGTCTTCTGAAAGCCACAACAGGTCCTGTAACTTTAAACCTGAGCTGAGATCATAATTTTGGTCCTGACCAAACAGCGCGGGGAGGGCGGGCCTGGCAGCTCATTGAGGACCACCTTAGGCTGCTCCCACCCCTTGGCTAAAGAAAATAATTCTGACTCCACTCAGTTTTCTTTAACTGTTCAGTTATCATCTGAGAAAACCTCCCCTCTTTACGCTACAGCAGCTAAAGGAATATTTGGAATACCAAAGTATTTTTTTGCAGTGATTTCTTTTTATCATCTCAATTCTCTGCTGCCTCTAAAAGAATTAATCCAAATTTGGATCCGTTTGGTTTCAGGATTGGAAAGCAGCTCTCTAAGGAGATCGAATATGTTCATTAAAGTTCCATTCTTCATCTTCGTCCTCGGGAGCCTGCCTTTTGTAGCACTTGCTCAAGAAGGTAAGGAGAAAGTTTGGTTACAATTATTTCCAGTCATTTCCTGTAATTTAACAGTTTCTGTGCTCTCTCATAAGTTACATAGTTGCTCTGTTCTGTTTGTAAAACTTGCTTTGACATTCTTAAACTGCAACTGGGCATCTGCTACAGTTGTGATCTGGAAAGAAACACAGCAAAAGTTTTCGATGGGCTGAGTTTGACTCTATCAGGAAAGAATTTTCTGTGTGTCTGTAAGGGAGGGAGAGGGGTACGGGAGGCAGGGAAGGCTTTCCCTGCACAGCCCTTGGAAATGGCTCCAGTCTCACTGGAACACACACGGCGGACTCTGCAAGCAATGATTTAGTTTAACTGACATTTAGGGGTATAACGCTGAAAGTAACTTCTAAATCTTCTTATTCAGAAGTTCAACTTCTGTGCTTAGAGACATTACAGACTCAGAATTTGAGCCTTAAGCAGGGCTTTGCTAAGCCTAACTTAACCATAAGCAATATATGCAATAAGGGAAACTAAACCAGGGGGAATTATTGCCAAAGACAGATTTGAAAAGTGTTATGTACCAAAAAGATTAATTTGGAAAGTTATTTATTTTGAATTTTGTCAGAAAGATACAATATACGCTTTTAGGTAAAATAGACGTTCAGGTTTTTCACAGCTAGAGAAGAGTCTGATTTGTTAACAGTAAATCAGAATTACCCTGACCAGTAGCTGATTCCAGGAATGTCACTTTGAAACTCAGTCTTTCTGAGCAGTGTTTGACTCGTGGTGAATGAGTTGGCCGTGAGGCAATGTGGTTTACAGCTGCCATTGCCATGGAACGAGCTCCAAGCAGCAGCCTAGCAGTTTCAAGCACCAGTGCTCTGAATACAGTAAATTGAAACTCAGCCCACTGCTCTTCCAAAGCACAGCTCTACTCATCAGGCTTAGATTTGGGGACCCAAACTGAAAAAAATTACCTGATTTTGGCCTGATAATCAGTATCATCCTGCTGGAAAGAATGGAGTTATATTGATATAGACTATGTGTGGATGTGGACTTGAGACTTCTGATGATGTTCTGTATATCAGATATGAGGCTGAAATCTGGAGTTGTGCTTCAAGATTTCACAGAAAAACTAAAACCAACAGATATTAGACAAGTGACAAAAGTTGTTTTCTAGACTCATCCAGCCACTTTATTCTTAAAAAGCATCTGTATTAAATGTACCAAAGTTTAAAGCCATTAGAAATGAGGCAAAACCACCACTATTTTATAGAATTACCTTAAGCAATCTAAGATACCAGAATTACAGGTTAAAAAGTGTTTCATCTTCAGGCTTTTGGGAAGTTTTTAAGCATGTTTTCTCTCAACTCTGAGAGGAGTCCAGCAATGATCAGGCTGAAACCCTACTAGTCATAAAATATATAAAAATATTTCCTGCTTGCAAAATCCTTCCTCTGCTTTATTACCTGTACAGTTTGCATTGAACTCCAGAGCTGGATCAAGAATGTGGTTTACAGTATTTAAGGTTTTCTGTGCCTGTTTAGGGTTTGTGACTTTTTCTTTGCATGGAGCCACTCATTTAGGATAACTTCCAAAGGATACACCAGGAAAATGGACTCCAGATAAAATAAGTCTGGAGTATTTAGTGTGTATCACTGCTGTTCACTGATAACCATCAGCAATTGCAAGTCAGAACAGACAGGAAATGACAATGCCACCTTCAGCAGTCTCTGCTGGCTGACAGGGAGCTGGGACAAGGCTTGACCTGTGCAGTGCTTGGTGGAGAGGGTTTATCCAGATACAAGGGAACACAGCGTGGCCTGAGGGTTTTAGAGGAAAAAGATCTCCTCCTGATACCTCTTAACCTGAGAAAGGCCATAAATAAACCTGCAGCTACCCTTTTCTTATGGCTGGGCACTCCAGGTTATGGACTGAGACCAAATTGAGAAAAGCAGCTTCGTTTCCATCAGGAAGCATATTTCCAATTTCCAAAAGGATGATGATGATCATGATGATGATGATGATTATATTATCAGATACATTTTGGCCCTGCTGATCATGTTCAGCATGTCAAAACTCAGGCAAATCTTCACACATGGAATCAGACCAAAGGAGTTGAGATGGAAGTTGGCCTGAACAAGCATCCAAACCAGTGCTTTGCAGAGGCAACACATTTTCTGATTCCAAACCTTTCCCGTGGTGCTGTACCATTCCAGGGAAGGAGATTGCTCTGTTGGCTGTCACATAACATGAACAAAAATTAACATGATTGTTTAACAACATACCACATGTCACTTGAGCTGTATGAACTGTCCATGTGCCTCATCTTACCTGGAGGCAAATATTAGATTATATCTCCTTATGCAAGTCAGGTTTATACTAGGTCATGTTGCGTTTGGTTTGGACTGAAAGTAAGAACATGGACAGGACAATTTAGATAAAAAGTGTTTATATGATAAGAAAGGAAATCGAAGTTTACAGTCAGCTATGAAAGACTAAAAAGTTTTCTGTTTTTCAAAATCATAACAAAGAGAATTGACAAAATCATGAGAAATGATTGCTTCAAAAGAGTCCTGATTTACCCAAACTCTGTCAGTATTTCAGTGGCAAAACTAAACAATAAAATCAGGCAACTCTAAAGTATTTTGAAAACCAAACTCTGTAATTGCTGGTTGTAAACAAAATGTACAAGCAAATGGAGCAGTCACATTTGACTCAAAAGGGAACCAGTTTTCTACAAAATAAACACTGCACAACCTTTCATCCTGCATGAAGAATGATGAGTACTCTTACACGTCCCATATATGCCTCTTCACAATATGAATCTAACTCTACATGTCCAGTACCCAAAACAATTATCACAGAAAGCAGAAAATCATCCAGCGGAATCTCAGTTAGTAGGTCTGCAAGTTAGTGTGTCTGTATTTTGCAGTGTCTTTGTGGAAGACCAGTAGAGAAAAAATAAAATTCGCTTTTTCCTCAGCTGGGCAAGCAGAGAGATTTGCACATCTGTATCCCAACAGTTAGTTTTTGAATCTGTAACTTCACAAACAAAGAAAATAGTCATATTTAAAGGCTTACAAGTGGAGCTTTCATTAACTCAGCCTGCACACTAAAACTGGAAATAGAGAGGCCAGATTCTCAACTCCTGCAATTCAGCAATTTCCACTGAATCTGTGCATTTACCTCATATCGAGGACTTGTAAATCATCTGCAAAAAAACCCAAAAAAACCCCGAAGCAGCAAAGAACCTGGAGAGCATTTTGGAAAATAATGAGGCAGTGCAGGAAGGTTTTCAGGCTGTGAGGCTCCAACAGGACCGTGTGGTGTTTCTCCATGTGTCACTTGAGGTGAGCCACACGAGGACCACAGAAATGCCCACTGCTGCTGCTCGCCCGGCTCGGGTACATGGGCTGGCTCAGTGGCACGTTGATTTTGTTGGTTTGTTTGCTTTTTGTCTGGATGTGGTCAGGGACTACAGGATGGAACCCAAATGCTGCCAGATCCTGCCACTCGTGGCCTCCCAGACCCTCTCAAAGGGCCCCTCTGATTTGTGTGTGCACAGACCATCCCCTCCGTGGGGATTAATCCCACAGCAAAGCTCAGAGCTCTGCAGTGCACAATTTGTTACACAGAGTTTCAGAAAAAGATGTGGGATTGGGAGTAAAGGTATACTGGGATGTGCTAAAGAGAAACAAATGAGGAAAAATAAGAGACAAATGCACTATTGATTTCCAACTCTCCATCTCAGAAGCTTGGCCAAAAGCCCTCAAAGGACATAGAAGCTGATGCTGAGCACATTCTCATGTTGCTTTATGACTTCCTCATGTTTTTTCCGTCCTTGTATTTGTTGATTACAAACACTACAACATCCAGCACAAACTGCATCAGAATAATCCTTTGTCAGGGCACAATTCAGCTGTTACACCACCACCATTTCCAGGCAAGCATGTACTCTGTTAGGAGAGCTTGAGACACTACTAAATCTGTAACGGGGACACACTTAACTCCAAACCCATATTAAAATGGTTTTATGACTATGAAACCCATCCAAACATTGGCTAGTCTTTTGTTAGTGGAGTATAAAAGTCAGACTAAACACATTTGAAAGGAACTTGCCTGCTGCATGGCAATATAAAGTAGGTAGCCAAAAATCACTGTGTGAACAGAATTAACACCTAAGAGTTTCCAGTTCAGTGTCTGGCACGAGTATTTCAAACAAATGAGTTGAGAAACCTGCAAAGCGTTCTGCTTGCAGATACAAAGGGTTAGTAACCTACAACAAGGCAGCTGTGAAAGGGCACACGGCTCTAGCCTGAGAGTCCAGGGAAGGAAGTCATTTAGGGAAAAGATTAGTTTATTACTGTGTTAGAGGTCATTTCTTAATTCCTTTTGTTTGCATTTACATATCCCAGTATTTGTATGCAGATGTCTGCTTTGTGCTGCACATCTGCCCAATTTGCTGGTCTCTTACACCAAGTTTTGTACTTTTCTCCTTGTCTTGGGTGCAACTCTCCTTCCTAGTCAGCCGTGCAGTGAAAGACTGAAAGTTCTATGATTCTGCACTTACAGCAAGATACAAGAGACATTTACACCTTGATCACAAGTCCAGCCTTGTTTCATCCCTCACTGCTCAGAGGAAACAATCAGACTGTTAGTGAAACTGCAAACAGGGAAACAGGGTCACAGGGCAGCAAATCTCAACAAGAAAGCAATTTTGTCCCATATTCATGGGATAGCAAGTCTGAGGTCAGTGTATGTAGTTGACAAGAAAGCAGAGGTTGACACAGCAACATTATTAACAGCATATATTTAGAATACTCATCTCTAGTTCTGCAAGGAATATTCTAAAGGAATATCCTGTAATGGAATTTGTCATTTCCTTCCTAATGCCCACAGCCGTGTGGCTGATTTTACCATGCAGAAGACAAAGCTTAGGAAGTTTCCAGCTTTTCCTCTCCTGGCTGTGTTTTGTGACTCTGCCTGGGGGTCATTACACACACCAGGCACCTGAAGAGCAGTTGCTTCTCTATATCTGCTCAGTTAAAGTACATTTTGGTTTGCTTTTCTGTCAGTAGAATATTGTAACATTCAGAAGACGTGATTTACTTGAGAAGCAGCCGAGTGGTTCTTTGCCACTTGGCACTGTCGGTTTAAACTCTGGCTTTGTTCCTTTGGCTGAGCCAGCCCCAGCAATAAAACCCATCTGTAGCAGGGTGTGGTGACCAAAGGAAACGTTTCTGACAATTCAGCAAAGCATTGTCACCACGAGCTACAGGGAATACCTGAACAAACTCAGTCATACTCTAAATAAGGCTGAGCTAAATCCTTCCTTGTGCTTCATGACCATTTTCCAACTGGCAGATACTTTCCGAAGTTTCTGGTATTCTGTCATCCAGCTTCCTTTGTTATATATAGCAAAGCTGTCAGTCTTTGTCTAAGGAAACTGCAGAAAGCACTTCAGGATTTAGACAGTACATACTTTCTCCTGAACAACAGTCTAGACACTTAAATACACGCCAGGGGATTTTTAATGGCATGACAGATTACTCTAACTTCCAGAAAGAATTAACAGAGCAAGAAAATGCCAATGTTGTGGCCCCAAACAGGCCAAGGACACAGAGCTCTCCAGATACTGCAGATATGATATTGCAGGAGCCCCAGGTACAAATGAGAATTTCAGTTCTCATTAACAGACTTCCCTGTTTTTCTAAAGTCTGAAAATTTTAGCTGTCCAAAGATTCAAACTGCAAAATTCAAACCCCAGAATCCAGTATATTATATTCTTCAAACCCTGGCATTTTCAAAGTACAAAAAATTTTGTGGCTTGGATTTGGCAGTGTTGAACAGTTTCACAACAAAAAAGACACCTGTATACTTTTTAAAAATATATCCAAAAGTATAAAAATAATGGAAAACTATTCTCAGACAAAATTAAGCTAATGTTGTAGGTTTTGGACATGACTCTGGAATACGCTCAAATTGAGGATGAAGCCAAATCATAGACAAAACTGCTTTTGAAAATTACAGAGCTGCTGTATTTAAAAGGCAGATCCCTTGCAAATGACGCATTTTTGTTAAACCTCCACCACCATGAATAGAAGTTTTCACTGAACTACAACCGAACTAATTCCAATAATGAGATACTGACTAAGACTCAGCTTGCTCACAATCAAATTAAGGTCTCTAAGTGAAGAATGCTTCCTCAGAAAGGAAATTCCTGCACCAGGACATAAATGCTGAATAAAATGCAGTCAGCACAGGATGGCCAACACACACATCCATACACAGTCCTTCAAACAACACCACTTGGTCTGGAACAATTCCGGAAGCAGATACTGAAAACCATCAGTCAGCTCCAGATGTTTGCTCAGTTACATCTCCAACAGAAAAGTGATATGTCCCAAGCAACCCATCCTGCTAAACTCTCTGCTAGCTAATATTTTTAGCTGTTATAAATAACTGAAGCTGGTTTTCTTTTTTTGTTGGGTTTTTTTTTGTTCCAAGTAGAAGCGGAGGGCAATGAGCAAAGGATTATTGCAGTTCTTGCTGGAGGGAATCCTTTAAGGTTTACCATTTTTATCTCCTGGTCTCTTATCAGAAACGGAAACATTCTATTTTGAGGGCTTCCTATTTCAAGGACTAAGCTAAAATACAGGCTTACAACTGCCTTTACCCACTAGTGTTTGGGTTTATTCAGGTTTATGTGAGGAAAGCAACAAGATCCTACAACGTTTTTCATCTTCAGAAGAATCTTTGTTGGTTTTGGAGATACCTGAAAGAAATGCTAATGAACAACAGTTTTACAGCTCCCTCTCCTTTCCAACACAACCACTATGCTTTGAAAGCAGCCCTAAGAGGTTTCTCTAGTAAACTGTCACTCCGTGCATGGAAGTACTGAGCTCAGCTTCCCCTAAGTGGGTCATGGGATGCTTAAGCACAGGAGGTTTTCAAAGTAGTATTAAACTTTTAAAGACATCACATTTTGTCCTGGTGTGAGAAGCTGCAGCCTGAGAGCAGCTGGGGCTTTGAACTGAAAGGCTCCCAGCTGGAACTTTGGCAGGAAGGGATGCAATGATTAATTCACATCTGCAGCAACGTATAGCTGCAAACAGAGGAGGCTCCTTGGAGACAGACCCAGCGCTGTGAGGCAATGTTTTTATTTACAACCTCCTCTAAGATAATATTAAGAACACATGCAGAAGCACCACTTAACCCTGACTCTTGCTACATTTGGCCCACATCAGATGAAACCAAGAAATGACACAAGCACACACCCCTTAAATCCTGTTTACATTCCCTGTGATGACAGTGGTGCAGAGCCCTGCACTGGGTACAGTGAGGGAAGCTTGAAGTCCAACAGTGTCTCCCAATTTCATTTCAACGTTTGCCTTCATTATGACTTTCTCTGACAAAGAGCTGTCTAGTATCCAGTGTTCCTTCCTACAGATGCAGAACACAGTAAATTGCCTCCCAGCCTTTCTCTGGGTAAGAGTTTGGTAAGTGTCTGTTTAACCACCACCCAGGTACCTCCACTGTCAGTCCAAAATGAACCTGGAAATAGAGTCCAGGGACTATTCTGCATCAAATACAGAACCTGCATCAAATACAGAACCTCAGCTGGAACAGGGCTGGGGCAAGGCCTTCAGACTGACAGAAAGCAGATCAGTCTGAGCTTTGGGCCGTTCGTAGGGGAGCCACATTCCAGTTTCACTTTGCAGTTAAGGAAAGGCAGCGCTACCAAGGATGACCCAAATCTCAGGTGAGCTGAATTATCTTCTCGAGGTATTTATTTTTCCCTACAGACTATAAAAGAAGATAAGGGGAAGCGGACACTTTATTTAGGTGCCTTTATTAAGAACCTAAAATTAGGCAAGATTAATCTGGGCCACCTCCTTTTGTCAATCACGGTACTGAGAGGGCAAAGGCACTGAAATAGGTTTTCTACATACCACTCATGGCCAAGAATCTGCAACAAGCATCACACAAAGAAAAATTATTTTATATTTCTTTGTGACATTCACTAATTTTCTACACCTTTGCTGTGTGACATGCTTTCCTTTCCTGCCTTCACTATCAGGCAACTTTTCAGGGCTGAAAGCCACTGCCACGCCAGGAGTATAAGCAGCTTCTCCCAATAAGCTGCTTGTTGTTAACATACAAAATTTATTTCACCTTCTACTGAGGGATTTTCCTCTAGTAATTGGTTTTCTCCATCTGCGCTTATTTTCAACTAGTGAATAAAGGATGTTTCTTCAGTTCTGTCTGGGATTACAAGGTAAACTGATCCATACACATTTCTGTTGCTGTGTTCTATTGCTGTTTCTTTGTTCACCCTTAACATTTACATAGCCATGACTGTACATCACAATATTGTATTTTAAAGATATCATTTTACAAGCAAAAGATAAGGATTATAAAGTAGTGCTATATCTTAAATCGCACTGATATTTAGAGATTGTCTAAATATACAACAAGCAGCCAGCCCCTTTTATGCTACTTCAACAATACCTGGGGTATTTCAATCAAAAATGACCAAACCATTATTTTTACCATCTAATTTGGAACTCTGATTTGCCCTGTTCTAGTCTTTCCATGGGTTATAAATTGATTTCTGGGAGACTGACTGGCTTAATTAGCCACTACATTTGGCCTTGTGCTGGAAAAACATGAATATAGTTTCTTCATCTACTACTGCCTAAAGTACTACCTGCACACTGTTCTGGCTCCTAAATAGAAACTGTATCTGTATTCAGGCTTACAAGGATACAGAAATATAAAATTCTATTTACTTCAGTAAACATGGAATTAGAAATCTATGTTTAGTTCAGTGTTTGGTCTCTTGGCAATGGGATAAAGCTCTCAGTCTTACATTGGTGGAGATGGGTAAAAATTTTCTGGTTTGTTTCAGAAAACAGTTTTGGGAGCAAAGGAAAAATATTTGCAATTTTCCAGTAGAATTCAAATGACAGTTTTGAGCAAAACTGGATTTTTTTCTCAATGACAAATCATTCCTCTTCTGCATGAAAAATTGCCTTTAAGCTGCCAGTACATTTTTTACCAATTTTGAAATTAAATATTGGCTTTTTTATTTGAAATAACATTTTTATATTAAAAGGGGCAGGCAAAAATGAACAAAAGTTAAATAGAACTCATGATGAAAGAAAAACAATTTCGGAGTGATATCTGCACAGCTGATCCGAAGAGATTCTACCCTTTTTTTTCATTTTTGACTGCTATGAAGCAAAATTCCCATCCTTTCTAATTTCAGCCACAGAGCAAAAGCTGTTTACTTGCCTCTGTATCACATGTAAAACAAGTAGGGTGCCTTTAGGGGTAGTAAAGTTTTCCATAAAAAGTTCCATTTGGAACCAATCTAACAATTCAGAAATTGTCTAACTTCATATGCAGAGCAGATGAGAATGTTTTTAGGTCACTAAATAAAAAGTGTAATTAGTAGAAAAGGTGTTGCAATTTAATAAAACCAAGAGGTTGGGAATATTTCTCACACATGAGATATTCAAATGGTACAGTAATTTTCACTTTTTAAAAGAACTCCTGTGAATTCTTCTTCTTCTTCTGATATGATTTCTTTGATAAATAAAAGTTAGATGCAAAATTTGAATCCGGGAAAGAATTTTTCAGATATTTTTGGTTCTTTTTTTGCCTCAAGTACTTGCTCAGGACATCTACTGTTAGCTCTTTGCTTAAGTTTAACTTTAGTTTTAAGATTTGCTGAAGTTTCCCTGGTATCTGGAATTAGCAGGACCTTTATGCCCCAGGTAGCAGCAGGACAAGCAGCCTCACCTGGCTTTGTAACCAGCAGGAATTACAAACTCCCAGGAGATCTCACACCACATTAACATCACCCTCTGCCTGTCACAGGTTTATGAATCAGCAAGAAATTGAATTAAATGATACTTAGGATTTCAGCACGTTCTTGGCACTGTCAGTTATCTCCACACAGCTGTATCTTTCCTGTTCTACCTTGTTCCAGCTCATTTCCCTACTGATGAGTTCTGACTGGAATTGTAAATTAACAGCACTGCGTGGGCCAAAATCTAAATATTCATTTTATCAAAGTGCACAGATGAACTAGGAGTCTAGAATAAAAAAAAACAAACAAACCCTTACATTGTTATCTAAAAATTCAAATTATGGCAACTAAGGTTTGCAACTTTAGGAAAGATTCAGGACTGATTTGTGTAGGAATATTTCCAAACTATAGCTGCACCCATAAGCATTGATGGCAGCTCTAAAAATAGATTGCAGCTGGGACTGAGCTGAAAGATGAGAGAAAGCTTTCACTGTTTTAGAAAATGGAAGATGCTTGAAGTAATCTATCCCAATACATAAGGTAATGCTTAACTTGAAATCTGGAATCATCACGTCCACTTTGGGGAATCTTTTTGTAATAAAAATGGAAATCTTTTCTTGGACGAAGTGTTGGTAACCAGTATGTTTCAGGGTTGTGCCACAGTTCAGTGATGGGTGCTTCAGCTTTTTGTCCTACTGCTTTGGACAAGAGTATAACAGAATTCAAACTTATTCCAAATAATTTCCCATTGCCATGTGAGCAAGGGTGGGGGGACAGAACAGTACACAGAGGTCATGTTTAACAAAGTTTGTGTGTCAGAGGAGCCAGAACTACCAGAATGTGACTACCAAGTAAAATCCTGACTCATTTTCTAAACTTTTATTCAGCAAGCTCAGTTCTAGAAGGAGAAGAAAGTGCAACAATTGATTTCAGAGACAGAAATGACACAGAATTTGAAGAATTACCAACAATGGTGAGTATATAATGCTAAATAAAAGATTCTTTGTGCTACCTTCTTATTCACTGCCACCTCCCACCTCTTCCAATTCAGTATCTCTCAAACAGTTTCAGTGAAACTAAACTCAAAAACTACTTTAAAAAAAAACACTGAAAAAGGCAGGTCTGCAGAATTCTGCAGCGTCCTACACCTTTTGCAGTCCTACCAAGAGATCTCATGTAGAAAGCCTCTAGCTGGGAAGACAAATTGGCTTATATTGGTTTGTTTTGGTCACTGTACACGTGTCAAACATGAGAGGTGACAGCTGAAAAAGCACCCACACCTGACAGACCAAGAAATTTAAATGCTACTTTATACCTGTAGACTGAAAGTACTGAGGTTTTCTTTTCCCTCTTTTCCCCTCAATTCTTGTAATTGCCCACAAGACTACACAGTGTAACAAATCTCTTGCAGTTTGGAGACCTGAAGACCACAGAAAGTGCCTTTGTCCTGGATGGAGAAAGTGAAAATTCTACTGCTTACGAAGTTAACACAGAAAGTATCGATGGTAAAAATCCCTTTCATTTCTATTTTTATATATCAGAGTTCTGCTGTCATCTACTAAACAGTATCTGGAAATCTCAAATACTCTCTCAAGCTTCATTTTCTCACTTTCTATCAAAAGAACAGCCTCAAACCATTGTGACAAAGTCAATAAAAGTTTTCCTTGGATATAGCCTTTCACATTGGAAGGCAACACTGTACAAAGCAGAGTGAGTAATTATCGTCTTTCTGGCTTCACAGGTGAACGGAGTGGGGAACCAGAGAAAACTGATGAAGGTATTAAAGAGATGATTTGCTTATAAAGACAAGGGGGAACGTAACTGCCAGGCAATTCCCCTTCCAGCAGCCCTTCCTGTGCCCATGGCACTAAGTAAAATTTCAGGGGAGGCACAGCCTGCTCCCTGAGCTGCCTTCCCTGGTTCACCTGACCACTGTCTCCATACCCCCATCCATCTTGCTGTGAACAGCCCAAAGGCACGTTTGCAGGCTGCTGAACATCCAAACCTACTTCAGAATTCCCAGGATAGTAAGAAATTTCCCCAAGGAGTGGAATGCAGCAGAACATCACGAGGTCTGTCAGTAGCCTCTTATCAATGGTCTCCATGAGATACATACTAACACTCCCAATTTCTTCTTTCAGGTGGTCTGGGAACAATTGCACTGGTTGGAATAATTATTGGAATCGTTGTTGCAGTTGGAATCCTTGCAGGAATAATAATTGCAGTTGTAAGGAAGATGTCAGGCAGGTACTCGTAAGTAAATTGCTCATCAGGCTTTTTCAACAAGAGTCTTCCTCTGAGCAGGGCCACAGGAATCGCTTGGGAAATGTCTGAGGTTTCTATTTTGACAAAACAACCTATTTTCCTGTTATGCAGTGCCTCAGGCACGCTCAGCAAGAGCTGCCCATGTGCTGTGGGGTGTGCATGCTCTCATGTGCTTCAGAAGAACTTCCCAGATAGCGTGCATGTGCTGTTACAGCATCGGGTGCTCGGGGCTGGGATTACTCTGTGCACCCAGAAATTCACTGGGAAGTACTACAGGACTGAGTTCCAGAAGTAGTGGATAACGGGAACATTGGGAAGTGATCTCTACCTTATTTTTTGGTGCCACGCAAATCTAAAGAGTTTTACAAGCTCTGAAGGGGTAAGAAAACTCTAGAAAATTGAACAGATACTGTGCACCAGGAGAAAGGAAAAAATAGGAACTAGGAAGACAAATAAAGAGGTGATACGAAAGACAAAGAGAAGGAGGAAAAAAGATCATGTAACTTACATTTGGGTAATGATGAACAATAAAATGTCTGCTTTTTGTTTTCCAGGCCCTAAACACAGTTGAAACGAGCAACCATGCCATTCCATGGGGAAAAATGCAAGTGCTTCTTATTTTATACAAAATAAAGACTATTCCTGTATTTGTGTGAGAAGATGATCCATGGAAAATATAGTCAAAGAATTTCAGATCTATGGGGATACCACACAACTCTAAGGACCACCCTCATACCCCCCCTTGCACAGAGCATGGAACGTTTCATAGGATTTTTTACTAACCAGAATTTTACTAGAAGAAAAAGATTTTGCAGTAAGAAAAAACCCTGCAGCAAAGAGATGTACATCTGAAATGTGATTTGTAGGTATTATATGCTTGGGTTTTAAGTGCTACTAAAGATTATTTCACATTACATTATATATATTCTTTTAAAACAAAAAAAAAGTGGTTTTGGCTGGTTAAGTGCTTCTGGCATGTTTATCTACCACATGATGTATCAAAAAGGAGGAATTAGCTTCACAAAGAACCAGTTATTTGCAAATTAGGAAAATACTGGATATTGGAAGCTAAAATCTTTCCACTACTGATACAGATATTCTGCTCTTGATACTTATATTATTTTGTGGCAAAATATGGCAGGTCTGGCTGGAACTGACCTACCAACTGAAAGCTTGCTCATCTGACTATGGCATCAGGAATTTCCTGCCTTCTCTTGTTGCAGAGACATGCAGGAATTGAAATACACATCCTGAATTAAGGGGTGCTTGGAAAATACCCAGTTTTGATGGGTCACTTTAGAGCTGACGTGTAGAAGTTTTTGAATTAGTGTACATCATTTTTTTCTTTATGCCTGTCCCATTTTCTAACTGTACAGTTGATTTGTTTGACAACGTGTGCAACACCAGGTCAGAATGTGTCACTGAGGTAGAATGCAGCTTTGGAGTCTGCAGCTTTTCTGGGGCATATTTAGAGCAGCACGACCTGGATGTACAGAGCTCAGAGCAAAGGCTTTGCATGTCAAATGGCTGCAGTGCATCAGGTTTCCTAAATTTTATGGCACTTCAGAGTTTGGTGTAAAAATCATGATAATCAATATGGTCATCAATTGCTAAATTTGTCAGCTTATCTGTGTTTGCTTTTCTGTTTCTTTCATGTGCCTTGAACTATCATATCAATACAAGCTTTGGAAATAAAAATCATAATATAAGCTGTATTATTTTACAATATTTGTTCTTGATTTTCTTTAAAAAAAAGTAAAACGTCTTAAACCTCCTTCGATTTTCCTGACTTATTTTGCTACTTGTCTTGTCAATGTAATGTCTACAACCAACTCATTTGACGCTGATAAATAAACTATAATTGCAAAAAAACATAGGAGAGAAAACTAATTCAGAAGTCTTTAGTTAGTTCTGGAGCTGATGTGATGAGACCCTGTAACCAAGGAGTAAGCTTAAGCTTTATTTTTGTGTAAATTCATAAGAAAGCAGGAAAATTAGAGTTTTCTCTTCTTGCAGCAAAAGAATATTAATTTCTGTTAGCCTCAATTTGACAATTTCTTGTCTGTACTGGGAAATACCCCATAAGGTGCTTTGATTCCTGCTCAAATGCATGGCATATGGAATTATGAATTATTCACCCGTTGGAGGGAATAGCACAGATGTCACAAGTTTCTTCTGCATCAGCTCAGTCACTGCTAATTTGCAAATATCAAAACGAGGAAACGTTTCTTATGCTACCCATAGTAACAAGCCCCCCATTTGAAAAATGTATAGCAGAGAACTTTTCTGGGCTGTTCTGAGTTTCCCTGGATCATGGACAGAGCAGCTGAATAGGCAGCATTCTGCACAAGGACACTGTGCTTTGTTCCTACTCCAGAAGCCATTTTAACTTCATATAACAACTACTTAGTTCTTCTGGCCTTAACTGTGCCTTTATGGTCCACTCTCTTGTTTAAGGCAAGTTTTTTTAATCTTAGGTAAAAAATCAAATGGCCCATGCTCCACTGGAACATTTAGGGGGCTTCCAGCACTGGAGACTCAGTACTAAATATTGTGCTGTACTAAATCTGACCTACAAAAACATGAAGACAATTTCCTTCTGATTATCAGCTGGAGCCCAGGATACTCAGTTATGGCTAAGGAAAGCAAGGCCTCTGAAGAACCAGAAGACATCTCTTATTTTGAAAATCCAGCCACTGCTGCTGCACCGATACATTCAATACTCTGATGATTCATACACCTTGCTGCCTAGAAATCTCAAGTGTGGAACATTCCAGCCAGCTTCAAGCAAACCTCAAGAAACAATGGAAAATTCATCAAAATCTTGCACATTTGTTATGTATCTATGTGTTACTGAATCCTTAATTTAATTAATCTGTGATTTCATGATCCAAATGTTTTGGAAATGCAGACTAAAGATGCACACAGAGGTTTGTGTTTCACATGAATCTACTGCAGCATTCTGTGAGCTGTCATTGTCTTGCATCATCCAGCTTCCCATTACTAGTTCAGGACCTCAAAGGTGGGTTGAACACAAGCTATGAGGGTTTTTGGCAGAATTTCTGTGGAAGAAGGACCTTTTCTTCTTTATGAGAAGTCAGACAGCACATTGTCCTAGGGCAAATCCTTCTGTGAGCTGAAATGAGTGATTGGTACACGCTTATACAACCAAGGCCCAAGGTCAGGAGACTTCCTACGCATGAGAACACACAAGGAAACAACAGCTCCATACTTTCACCAGCTGGCCAAGCTTGACTTTCATTCAGAGGGAACAACACTCAATAAATCAACACTTGCTTTTAACTTAAAGTCCTCACTCCTGATCATATTCATTCCTTTAGAGTTAGTAACAATAACGTTCCCTTTTGCAGCTTGGCTTTGAGTCATGAATGTGGCTCCCCCGAACAGACAAGCAGGCACCAGGCTTCCTGTGAGAATGCCAGATGTCACTAGAAAATATCATAAACATCGTTGTCCCCTTGCATTTGTGTCTGTGGGGAAGATACACAGCAGTAGCAGCTATGCAAGCAGCGACTCGATGCATCAATATTTATAATAGTTCTGGACATCAATACAGCAATTCTTACAAGAGTTCATTTAAGGGGTGCTTTTCCTGTAAGAACAGAAAATGTCAGAAGAATTAATTCAATAAAACCAACAATAAAAAAGTGTGCACCAGAAGAATTATGGAGATTGACTTACTCCTATAAATTTAAGCAGTGTTGATTTATAGTTAAATACCAATTAAAGCATGCAGCAATTGCTTATTGTTTTAGGAGCACTGCAGTATGCCATTGCAATTATCTTAACCACATCTTATTTTATTAAAGAGTAAGGACACCCTGCACATTAACACCTCTGTAAAGAGTTTAAGCTCAAAAGCACTGATGCATTGTTCACAGGAGGATGGCAATTACTGCCAGATGAAGTGACTTGTCAAATGTTATAATACAGGTAAGAGAAAAGCCACTAACCCAGGAAACTTTAAACTTTAAAACATTTGTCCTGTCACAGCTTCGTATTAGTTCCAATGAAGTGATGTTCCATTACATTTTATGGTAACATTGTCCTTAAGATTCTTTACTATCAGGTAGGAACAAAGGATACAGAGCAAAAAAAGCACCTTACTGAATCTCCAAGACCACTCAGGTCAGAAGTGTGCTTGGGTTGCTTTTGAAGAAGAACAATCTAAAATTAATTTCTCTGCCACCAGCTGAAGTCCTGCAGTGTTGATGCTGCTGAACCACTCTAAAGCTTATTCTTATCTGGCCTGCACTGTGCCTGAAGACATTGCTACACCTACTTGTACTCACCTACTTCACCAGCTGAAGTGTCAGATTGGCCATACCTATCGTTCTGCAGACAGCTTTTTTAAGCTAAAGGATTAATCACACTGAAATTCCCAGCATTTTGTTTTGTTTGACAACTCCTGATGGAAGCAGAAGGTAACAGGGGATCTGTAACTCGACACCAGGTGCCATAATGAGACGGCTGAATTAATGCTTTGTACACTTTTCACAGCTGCAGCACGAAGGTATTTACGGATAAATAAACCGAGCATCACACTGGCCATGTGTCTTTGTCCCGGCCTTGTGGATTTAGGCATCAGACCAAACCCACAGCTCCCCCTGCTCTGCAACAAACAGTTGGGCTGCAACACAAAGATCTCCATTCAATCATGGAGCTTGTTCAGCTCTTCCAGGCTTGAGAAGTCAGATTTTCAGACTCTGGTAAATGCTAAACTGGCAAATGTCTTAGCAGGCAAGGAGTGCTGCACATTCCATGCATTTTCAAAGCTGTGCTCTGTCTCCAGAAGGCAGTTGGCAAGGATGAGTGATTATTGAGAGTTCAGAACCAAAACCAAACAGTGACATGCACAAAAAAGAGAGGAAAATGGAAGGAGAAGGGAAAGTAGAGAACTACAACATTTTGTCTTCACTAAAATTTAATTTTTGTTCACATTTCCAGCTTGAGCTAAATTTGAACAATGGACTTGCCAGCCTGTGGGGCTACTTCAGATGTTAACCCATATCAGTACTCAGATAAACTTGCATCAGGGAAAAAAAAATCTTAGAAATATTACAACCTTATCTTCTGATAGGAAAGGCAGTAGGAGTGATACTGATGGAACACAGCAACAAGTCCAGTAACAGCCATGTAAAAAAGCTGGGTTTTGAAGGGGAAGATGGTCCTATTGAAGGGGATCTGTCCTATTTTTCAGAGAACCCTGGGGCTTCTTTCTCCTGTGCAGAACTGGAAGCTATTGATGTTCTAAGAACCTGGATTTCATTGTACTACACAAGCCCTTCAACTAATTTTCTTACAATTACCAGTAATAACTTGAAGGCAATACTGACCAGAAACTGAGTTAAGTCATTGACTAGAAGTGGATGAACCTAAATCCTTATTAAAACACTCCCTTCTTCCCTCCAGAATGACCAAACATTTTCTAACAAGGCAATTTAAAATGTACTGATGTTTGTCTTTGGAAATTAGTACTGTATGTCTCATTTGAGCTGGGAAGCAACTCCATTTCCTGCCTTTATGAACCATATTATCCTCAAATAACACATTCCTTTGAGTCCTGTGGTTGTTTTGCCTCATGACATTTGATTCATCCTATGCAGGAAACAGGGGAGGAATTAGCAGGTTCAGCAGGTGTGCTCAAGGGAAAAGAGATAGGAATGTCAGCTCTTCCTCATTTCCTATCCACCACAGGAATAAACCCCACAGGAGTTGAATAAGCAGCAATAACTGAGCACAGTGTAGTACATTCCAGCTTCCTTCTTGAAGGAATGTCCTCTCCTGTACATCAGGCACTGAGGCAATTTACTGAGAAGTGAGGCACAGCCAAAGCTGTTTTCTTGCCTACACCCCTACAAACTATTTATACAGAGAGAACTGAGAAAAGTCCACTTCTCACCACTTAGAGAGAGCTTTAGATATAGGTGGTACAAGAGATTTTGACCTAAAAGCCAGCCCTTAAAGGCCAGTCATATATAAAAAGCACAGCTCACTTTTACAGTAGAGCAAAGGCTGCCTGTTACAAAGTAGTGGAAGAATTTACTTGGTACAAGTTGCTGTTGAAAGTTCCCTCCATGATCCAGACCTGGACTTAGCCTGAGGAAACTACTCCTGGCACTAAGATCTGTGTCTTCATAATAGACAAAATATTAAAGAGATCACGGAAGCATATGTTACTATTAATCACTTTTCACAGGGAGGCAAACCCTGCCACCTGTTCATTTAAACCTGGAAGGGCTGAAGTTAAGAAATGTTTAACTCATAACTATGAAGCTTCTCCTTGAGAACAATTTTCCTGATGAATTCTTCTAGCTCATTTTGTCATGATTAATACTTAACTTACTAACACAATAAGCATGCTTGATTGAGGGGAAAGTAGCAATAGAATTATTGAAAAGGTAAACCATGGTTGAATTTCATGCAGAAAAGTGAGCAAGAGCCACAAGAATGACTTCAGATTTCATATACCTGACAAAAAACAATGGGTAAAGAAATGCATGAGCAGAATATTAAAATTAAAGACTCCTCACTGCAGGCTGATGTAGATGCACGATAACTGCACACTCAGTAAGCTGTACCTGAGCCCCAGCTAGTGGTGGGAATTACTGATGGCATTTTTACAGGAAAGATGAACATGTTCATAACAGAAAAGCTTCAGATTCTTATGTATTGCCTCCTACTCGTCAAGCCTGGTTTTATTTTTAAAATGCTTCCAACAAAACAAAAGCTACACATTGGTTAGTCATGGTTTGCCCACACCATCTATACAGCACCTCAGTGGTTCTGGTTGATCCAGCTGCTGGAAGTTGGAAGAAGCAGGAGTGCAGACAACGAGGTGCTTTCTACATTCTCGGTGCTGTTTTCATCCTCTGAGCCAGCTTGTCACTACACAAGTAGTGGGCAGCACAACCAAGGGTTGAAAACTATTCTTACCTGCTTTTCCTTCCATGGAGTATTGCCAACATTTTCTCCCAACATAAATATTTCTTGATTACGTAAGTGATTAATTCAGCTACAAAACTCATGACCATCAATTTTCTGGACCCAATCTTGTAGCGTTCAAATCGGTTTATAGAGACAGTCCCAAAATATCTGCTCTAGTTTGCAATGGAGATTGTCCAATGTCATTGATAAATTTACATTTTAGTGAACTTTATCTTTACCCCTGTGACACTGTTGGTGTAATTGATATAGATTTATTTTAGACAGTTAGTGTGAGTAGTACTCAGGAAATGGCTACTAAGCCCATCTTAGTACAACTGCCCCATCCCTGGAAGTGTTCAAGGCCAGGATGGACAGGGCTTGGAGCAACCTGGGATAGTGGAAGGTGTCCCTGTCCATGGCAGGGGAGTAGAACTGAGTAGTCTTTAAGGTCCAATCCAATCCATTCTATCAAGTCTTACAGAATTTACCTGCTGGACCAAAGATCTCAGCAGCTGTCACATTCTGGAGAGGGCAGTGATCAGTCTTGGACAGGAGTCATCTCTTGTGTAGAACAGGGTAAAGGTCTTGGGATCACAACCTGTGATCAAAAGGGAATGAATCACCATAACTGGCTTAACACCCCTCTCCTGCCCCATCAGATATCCTGGTTACCCTTTTGCTGAAGTCAGTCAAACAGGAATTGTGGGAAAGCCCCCTGGAGCAGGATATAGAACCCAAATATCTAAGACTAACTAGGTATGACCTATGATCAGTTCCAGAAAGTGGTCCTGAAAAGGGAGCGCTCCAGAGCTGTAGGAAAAGCAGCACTTGTGGGTCAGCAGGTGAGGAACTTTTGTACAATGTAACAGGTGAGTGACAACACAGACAAGAGCCACAACCAAACCATGAGACATCTGAGTCACGTGAAAGCTTGGACATTGCTTTAAGCTGTAAAAAATCAGATTTTTGTAACAAAACCTGCTACTGGTGCCGGCTGTAGAAAGCAGAAATGAGGACTGTGAAGGACCTTGAGGTTAGAAGGGCTCATCTAAACCAGCAGGAAGTGAAAGGAGCAGGAATACTTAATGCTTGAGTCTTAAGAGTCCCATTCCCCAGGACATTTTGAGTACAACCTCCCGAAATATCTTAGCAGTTCAGATGATTCTTTATCTTCCAAAAATACACTTCTAGAAAAAGATGGTAATATTGCTTAAATTGGGAGCTATTAATAACCAGTAACCTGAGCAGTTCAGTCTTTCCCAGAGCCATAACATGCAGCACACTGTCTTCTATGTTTGTAAGGACTAACCAGAACAGCACAGAAAGTTATGATAAAAGAAACCTTGTCCCATTTAACAAGAGGAGGACTGGCCATACTGGTATCACTGGAGTCCACCTTCTTTCAAGGCTACTGTAGACTTTCTGATAAAAAATCTTTTCTAGAAATGCTTTTTCCTGCCAAGGCTCACTAAGATTTTCACACACAAGAAGTTCATTTTCTCTAAACCACGAGTCACCTTTTCAGTCACCCTGAATATATTCAGTCAAACGCCCAGGATTTACAAAAAGGTTTTTGCTAGTATTTGTCTCTCCTGTGTGCTTACACACCTCCAAGTAACCAGAAGAGCTTATTCATCATTTTAGAGAGCACAACAGCAGAAATACTGATGTTTTCAGAATACAAAAAAATTAAGTGTTCAAAACTTTAATCAAGTAAAGATTTGTAGGCTTCTCTGACAACCGAAAGTGTAAATTGAAAGTGCAGGTCCCCTGGAACACCACCAGATGGTAGTTATTCTCAGTATAAATGCAGGGAAAATAAGGATGGCTTGTACACACAGGTGGAGAGAAGTTACCATTTCTGTTATTTGTGATACTTTTGGGAAATTTTATACCTAACCTTGAAGGTAGAAAGGTTCATATTCTAGCTAGCTGGGTATGTAATTTGTTCTGTTTTAAATTTTTCTGTTACAGATATAGGACTCTAACATGTTAAATGGGAACCTTTTCTTAAAATAACCCCCAAAGTTACACAGGTGTAACTAGTCTAGCTTAATTATAAAATTAAATGTTAATACAGCTAAATTAGAATTAATTTAGTCTAATAAGTCAAAGTAGTTTAAACATATTTGAGGTTTTCATACTACTAAAATTAGAGGCTTCAAAACTGATTATGGTGCACCTACACAACATTTTGTATTATAAATGCATCCTGAGAGTTCCAGGTGGAAAAATCACCTGTCCTATTATTTTTCAGTCTGCTGTTGCTTGCCAAAGCTTAGCATCACCGCAGAGGTGTTCAAATTCCCTGGCAGTGTGTGTCTTCCAGATGTATGAAAGGTTATGTTTGTAGCTGTGTTTCTTGGTAATACGGTGGATTGTTTTAAAAAGCTTTGTTTTGATAAGAGTGGGCAGACAGGTGATTTGCTTGACTGCTTGCTGAGGAAACCTTCCAGCTTCGTGGAATGGACTGGGATTCCTCTGTCCTGATGTTATATGAGTACTTTTTGTGTCCAGCCTTACTGACAGTTTTATTGTAACTCATTGATGTACATAATCAAATAAATGTAAAACATTTCTGAACTTGCTCTTATCTGTAACTATACTGATGTCCTATGGGTTTAAGTCGGGGATTTTCCTTTGGGAAAATGGCAAATTCTTAACAATTCCAGGTGAAATACAGTCCTAGCCTGGGAGGAATACACCTTTGACTTCATTATGAGTAAAACATTCAGGGAAGAGAGAAATTAAGGGCAGAGACACTGTTATGTCCTGCGGTACAAATACAGACATCTCCCAGGAGGTGATTATGGAGGTTTTTTATCCTCTCAGATACTTGCTCAGAAATTGCAGTGAGAAAAACTTGGTTTAGATGGAACAATACAATTTATGTGCAGCTCAAATGGGTCCCAACCCAGAGACAGCCTGGGCCCCTCAGGGCTGTGAGGGTCAGTCCCCACATCACCTCAGCAACCCAAATCATTTCCCCTCAGCCACCTTGTTGGCTTTTTTTTTTTGTTTTGAGTCACAGGTGAGAACCTCGTGGAGCTGCTTTACTACAAAAAGATGAAAAAGACTAAATGCAGTGGGAAGGAGAACCTGGAGAACCTGTTGACTGTCTGGCAAAGGGCAGTGGGTGGAGGCGGCTGGGGCATGTAGTGTGATCTGAGGGGAGCTCAGGGGATGGAGGGAGTGGAGGGGATAAAGGCGGCAAAGAGGGTGAAGGGGGTGAAAAGGAATGAAGGCGATGTTGGGGATGAAGGCGATGAAGGGGGTGAAAGGGGTAAGGGAACGAAGGTGATGAAGGGGAGGAAGGGGGTGAAGAGAATTAATGGAATGAAGGCGATGGAGGGAACAAATTGAATGGAGGCGATGAAGGGGCTCTTGTGGATGTTGGGAGTGAAGGCAATGTAGAGGATGAAGGTGATGAGGGGGGTGAGGGCGGTGAGGGCGATGAGGGCAGTGAGGGCAAGATAGGGATGAGGATGCTGAAGGAGATGAGGGGGATGAAG
>VWPU01005774.1:0-219303 GCA_013398955.1 Callaeas wilsoni | reverse complement strand
CCGCCGCCCCGAGCCCGCCCCGCAGCGGTTACGGGCTCCCGGTACCGGCCCCTGCCCCGGGCCCCTCCGCCGAACCCGGAGGAGTCTGCCCGCGGAGGGCGCTGGACCGCCCGCTTCGGCCGCTGAGAGGAGCGCCGGCGGGCGCTGTGCTGCCGGGGGGCCGCGCCCCGCTCCCCGCCCTGTAAGGAGACACCACTCCGGCCAGGTCGGTGAGGATCCTCGCCTGCGTGTCTTTGCCAAAGCCGAAGTGCAGGCTAAGGCAGCTCAGCTTTTCAGAGGAGAGCCAAAAGGCTGTATTCCCAAAGCTTAGTGCTTGGGAATCCTCCACTTCTCCTTCCCTCTCTCACCTCATCCTCTTTCAACCCGCCTAAGATGATGCATGCTGGAAGCCAGACCTACTTTCCTTGAATGAACAGGTCCTGGTAGAGAAGGTTTTGGACAGTTTTTCTTCTGAAGGGAAGGAAAGGAGGTTTTCACATTAAAGCACTTTTGTTATTCCAGCCGTGAGAGGTGGGCAGATGGAGTTCATACAGCTTTTTCAAAAGTGTGAGAATCTCACCTGAGCCGCCAGGTATCTTGAGTACAGATTTTGGAGAGCCAGGGACGATGCCAGGATACAATGTAGTCTTTGTGAGTTTTTTTAAAGAAAGCTGCGAGAACCCCACCTCTGTCATCTTGTGCTTTAGGGGAAGTATCAGCTAAAAGCTAACCACTTAAAAGGCAAGGAAATTAACAACCAACCTATTTCACTTGAGTGGAATAATCAAGGAGGAAAGTACCACTGGTAACCTTGTAGATGACCAGGCCAGTCACAGAAACAGCATATAAAAGAAATAAATATAATTAATTTATATTTTTTTCTTTTTTTCTTTTTTCTTTTTTTTTTTTTTTGGTGGCTTTCCTAAATTTGTTTTTTTGGTGGTATTTTTACTTCAAGAAAGAGATGAACACTTTCTGTAGCAGATGATTGCATGCCTAAGACCATAGAACATCAGCCAATTTGCCACCTATTACGTGGGCAAAAATATGGAGCTAGTAATATACTACCGGGTGTTGCTTTTCAGGTGTTGCTTTTCATGTCAGCCTCACCTTTGATTTTTTATTTCCTGAATCAGGTAAGAGTGTCTAAGAGAGTATATAACACTGTTATAGCAGTGGTAGGCTACCCTTAGGCCTCATATGAACTACTAAGGAATTCTGGATCGTTCTCTTGATCCTTATTGTAATGGTACACTGTGCAGAATAGCAATTTCTGTGTATGCAAGAGTTTTTGTAAGCTCAGGTGCTGAATTTGAGTATATATTTTAGAAACTAAAATTTAAAGAAGTCACTTGTATTCAAAACCATTTCTATTTGTCAGTAATCAGATATGCACTGAAATTATTTATATTTTAAAACATATTTGTTATATAGAAAGGTGTTCACAACACACATGTGTATGAAAAATTATTTAAAAAAAATGTCTCAGTCTTCATCTTGACATTTGTAACTTAACATAAAAATGTATATAAATGTCTGGCATTTTAAAAAGTGGAAGAGGACTTGATGAGACTATTAAATTTCTATGCCTGTAAAGTCAGTTTTGTGATGCTCCTGTCTTCTGGAAAAGGTAGACTTGAAATGTCTGTATTATTATAAACATAATCTTCTTTTTTCAAATTTCAGGTTTCAGAATGGCGGGAGTACAAAAAAATACTAAAAAAGGTTCAACCACTGGAGAAGATGTAGCCAGATCTTTTCAACCTGCTCAACGAATAGCGAGCCTTTCCTCTTCTCAAGGGTCTCGTTCTTTTGGAAGTCAAAGTTTGTCTAAGTTTTACCGCCCTAGTGGAGTTCCGAGTGTGCAAAGTTTCAAATCAAGAAAGGTTATAAGTTTCCGGTTCTTTCCTCAGATTATTAAATTCAGTTTATAGTAATCATTAGTTTAAATTATTTATTTATTTTCTTTTTGTTTAGACTTAGTTCTTTTACTAAATTATTTCTGGCAGAAAGTGAGTCTTTTTTTTCATGTTTGTAATATTTTAAATTTTAAAGTAATAGACATAGGAAGCAGGAGGTATTAACTGAATAATTTACATTGAAGGAAAGCTGTACTCAGCTTAGTTCCTCCAAATATTTATGCACCCTAGATACTTTATTTTAAATGGATGTTTTAACATTTATATATTGATTTAATAAATTGAAATTTTGATTATGAACAAGAGAACCAGCTAATGTCACATAAAAATCTTAAAATCAAGCTGTACTATTCTTAATGTTCGTTTTTCCTCGACATATCCTCAGATTTGACTTTACATCTAATAATAATAATTTGTTCTTCTGTTAGCCTCTGAAAATTTAGGTATTTGTAAAGATTTAGGGCATTTTGCTGCCATAAATACAAGACAGTAGATTTCAGCATTAGTTGCAAGTTAAGTAGCATGTCATTGTTGTGATTACTTTGTGTATTTTTAGCTTGAAAGATCTGTTTAATGTTTTAGATTCAGTATGAAAAAGCAAGAGAAAATCGAAGAGCAAAAGTTAATGCTTCATATAAATACATATTTGAAGTTCTCGGTGCCAGGGTAGGCTTAGACTTACCAACTGTGGAAGAAATGATGTTGGACGTCCCTTCGGTGAGTCTGTCCTGTGTGCCTGCTGATTTAAATTATTAGTTAAAATTCATAGCAGATTACCCCTTTGATATGAAGTGTTATCCATAATTTTGGTTGTTTTTGCCAGAAAATGTGATTACTAAGGCACACAATTAATCTAAGAGGATACCTGACTAAATCTTTCAGCTAAGTTTCCTGGCAGATTTGCAAATATCCCCAAGGTTTTTGATTGTGGCATTTTCATCTTTCTTACCTCAAGGAAAATATAAGTACTGCTGTTATTTTGACCAAAGGGTTTCTTTCCACATTTACCAGTTCCAACAAGTTTTATCCATCTCAGACAGACATTATCATGTTCTAATTATGATCACTTTTGTTTGCTAAGCAAGTTCTCACTGAAATTCTGAAGGTTCTGCAAAAATGTGTAACTTCATGAGAACATTTTAAAAATTAAGCGTGTTGTTAGTAATAAGAAGGAAGATTAATCCTGCACTACTTAAATACTATAATTATGTTTGAAACACCGACTCAACCATTTCAGTTTTGAGTGCTTTATTTATGGTTGGATGTTTAAGAGATTGGGTTAAGTGGGTTTGTAGAGTGTATAGATCCCAAACCTGTGGAACTTCTGAAAGCTTTCATTGTTTTTGTGTCTTTAGTCTTTCATGATGTTTCAAAGTGATGAAACAAACAGGAGGAAGCAGTTAAACTGTACTTTTAGTAGATTATCAAAACTCAGTATGGCTGTTATGAAAAGATATGACTCGACTTCTCTGATTGCATTGTTGTTATCTGACTGTTGTTGCATCTGATTGACGTTATTTTTGTCTGTTAGAGAGACTTGACTTAGCATTTAAAACTCAGCCAGATAATATCTCCTTTGATCAAATGAATCAATTCTTAGAACTTCAGTTGTACAGTTACAAGCCAAATTTAGTCTTAATCAAAATCAGTTTGATTTTTGTTTGTTTGGTAATATTTTTATATAATAAAATGTACTTAGCCTCGTTTTTTTTTCTGCTTACATAACACAGAGGTGTGCTAGCTATTGTCCCTTTTTTACATTTGCAAAATGATACATAGTTTTAAATCATTCTGATTTAATGTGAAACTGCTGTTCTACACCAAATTTGACTAATCCAGACACTTGAGAAATTGAGAAATTTTGGGTTCTCAAGGTTTTTTTTATATTTTGTTTTGGTTTGGATTTTTCTGTTTGTTTATTTTTATTTGGTTTTGTTTGGGTTGGATTGGGTTTTTTTCAGCTGTCACCAGGAGCATCTGAAAAATTTTTGTGGTTGAATATTTTCCTGCTCCCAATTTTAGTTTATTTGTAGACAGTTTAGGCTGTTGGGGCAGTGTCAACATTGTCCCTCAACAAATTGTCATTTAATAAATCACCACATACATAGTCTTTGATATCCATGAGTTAGGTTTTGCCCTTCAAAGTGTTAGCCTGCATATATATTCACACAGTGGGTGTGAGAGAACCACATGGACTTGAAACAGCAGCTCTTTGCAGAATCAGTAGCTGTGGGGACAGGTCACATCTTACCTTCAGTTTAGAATCATAAAAGCGCAAAACTTCCTGTTTGTCCTCCTTTTGCTCACAAGATGGAGTGCTTTTTGTAGCAGTGATTTTTTTCCTGCTTTTTGTCACTGCACTTTAACAGTTCTTTATTTCACTATTTTGGGAGTTGTTTTTTTTAATGTATTTTTCTCTCTTTTAGCTTAGTTATTCACTAGTGCTGTTAACCAAAGTGAAATGCACTTCTAGAACTGGCTTGCTTTTACTTCTTTTATTTTCATGCAATGTTGTCTTCTCACAAGAGTGGCTTTAAATTCTGTCCACCTGGGTGTCACACATTTTCCTATCACTGTTCTGATTCAGCTTTAACGTTTGTTTATTTTGGGGGAAAAAACCATGCTCATAACAAATATACCACATCTAGAAGTGTAGCCTTTGTCCCTGAACATCTCCAGACAAACTCACTTGCTAAACTTCTGACCTTTTATTTTTTGACGGGGAGGAAACGGGCGATCTCACTACCAGAGCTGAGTCCTTCAGCTGGACACGTTCTATCTCCTCACAACATTTCAGGATAAGCATTGCATGCCAGCAAAACTTTAAACAATAGCATGGTCAAATTAGTTTGGCACGTCTTAAAGGCACATAAAAATATTCCAAGTAACAAGTATTCACTCTTTGATTTAACAGTTAGATGCCTTTGATTCCTTTCTTGCCAAGGGAGGAAGAAAATCACTGAAAATTTTCTATCAAGAAGGAGATCCACGAGGAGTAGGTAAATGTTTAGCAATATTAATACAGGCAGATGTAACAGTGCATTCTATTGCTCATTTTGTTTGAGGTTTCTCAGAATTAAATCTGCTTTTACTTGCTCAGAATTTTGCAACCTTTTGCTCTGACGACTGAAAATTCATATTTTAAATGCTTGCTTCAAGTTAAATTGTTTAGGGAAAAATAAATCTCAATTTTAGCCATTCCTGAAAGAAAGGCTATAAGAAGTTCTCCCAAAATAATGAACTGGTTTTAACTTTTTCAAAAATGTGTTTTGCCCCCAGTTCATTAAAAAGAACTTTCATAAAACTTTTCTCTGAATTTGCATTTATTAGAAATACTGGAAATTTTTCAGGTTTCATACATGTGGTAGAGAATTAGAACGTAATGTCTGAAATCCCTAATGATTCTCTAATCACTGCAAATATTGTTCTGTTACTTATTTATATTGAGCTATCGAATTGCATAGGAATATATTCACAAAGGACCCAAAGCCATCTCATAGTCTCTATTTTCTCACTTAGACCTGACATCTTTTTTGATAGGAGAAATGAAAATAAAGTGCCTTAGTCACCAGCAAATTGTTCCAGAATGATGGGTCTGAGCAAATTCCCTTTTCAGTGCATTACAATGTGCCAAAATAAGTTTACAAGGTACATGTTATACATCTGGTGTAGATTTCTAATAGTGTGATTAATTACAGTTACAAATTATGCTGATTTTTGTTCTCTTACAAAAGAAGAAAATAAATTATTTATATGTACAATTTTATTTTCTTATATTAATTTTAAGCATTTTATAATACCTTCACTTTTAAAAAGAGTCATACCTATGAAATTCTTTTTCAGAGTGTGGTCGCATAATTCCAGGTGTTGAAAAAGGAAGTAAAATTTTGCAATTTTATGTGGAGAAGACACCAGACGAGATCGCAGGACTATGCTTATATTTTGTGCGCTCTAAGAATGACACCGCCATAAATGAAAAAACTATACATGAGGTACTCTCTCATATATTTTAAAAGCAAAAAGCTTTAAAAGCAGCTATTTTTTGTTTCATTATTTTTTTCACTGTTGTCACGTAACTAAAGTTACTGGTAACTGCTTTGCTCTCCATTTTGGGTAAACAACGAATAGCTGTATTGCTTCAGCAAATACTTGTGAATTTAGTGTCTTACAGGATTCCTGTTAAAGAAGTAAGTATTAATTTCTCATTCTGCTTGATATTTTTTAAGAGGTTAAAGCCACTAAGTATATTTTAGTTGTGATCAAAATCCCTAAACTACAAGGAAACTCTGAGAAGACTTTATTGCAAATACCAGGAGACAAAAAGTTTACCTGTACCTTTGTGGTTTATGTGTCTTTGATAAATAAAATGCAAAATACACATTTATCCTGTGTAAATTTTGTGGCATGAGATTTTCTGCTTTACAAGACAAATTCTTATATAAAGTGTGGACTTCATTATTGTTCATAGCTACATGTCTTAATATTTGGGCAGTGCTTAAGGGACTGTAAATTGATAACAAATAGTTTTACATATGTATCTTGTAATTAGTATTATTTCAAATTCTTCAGACAGAAAATCCATTATTAGTTTACATGCTTTATATTTCGTATTAAAATATTCCTCTCCTTTTGAGAGCTAAAAAGGTGAAAGAGAAAAAACACTATTAGAAGTAATATACAAGGTCTGTCTTTAACAAGAGCCTCACTATTGGTCATAAATATTACTTTCGCATCAGATTCCTTCCTAATTAATTCCAAATGCTGAAGGGATAAGGAAAGGAAATTTATGTTCTAGGAAGTTTGTTACATGATGTATGTTAATACTTGCTTATTTGAAGGACATTTAAAATACTTGAATATTAGAAATATTCAGACCTTGTAAAGTTTTGTTTTGGACAGTAGGAAAAAATTTAACCTGGTTCAAAGTTATATATAATCAGTCAGATAATTGTTTCCAATATAATTTCAGATAAAGACATTCAGAGAGCTTTTTGCTACTTGCATTTCATGAATTAGTACCTAATTGTGGGTGAGGACAGTTTTCTACTGTTTAAAAATTTCCAAACTCTGTGTGGTAGGGAGATAACTGACATAACAAAGGCATAACCTGACAGCTTTTTAAAACTGTATTAAATAATTATTGACTTCCCTTTTTTATTGAAAGTACTCTCTTATGGGCACACTGTAGATGTCTTTTGTAATGATTTTCTCTTTTTAAATTAGAGTTTTGTTTGGCATATTGGAGTGGTTTTATAAAAATACACCGAACTTACAATACTGTTTCTAGTATAAGTTACTGCTTTGATAACAATAAGTTTTTAACACTGCAGGAAATTTCCTTTGGTGTTTTGGATGCCACTGATGGACTCCTACGTGGTGTAAAGGATATAATAGAAAAGGTTTTTCTCCCTGCTATCCTTGCAACAAGTAATTGGGGTACTTTAGGTCAGTCCAAAGAGGATACAAAAGACAAGCAGAATTTTGTGGAAACAATTAAGAAATACGTTTCATTTTTAGGAGGTAAGCATTGCATTTAGAAAACAAACTAGAGGAATTCTACTTAAGGATTTCAATTTAAAGGCAGTAGTGCATAGATACGGAACTTTTCACATTCTGCAAGGGAAAAAAAAATTATCAATTCCTTTTGTAGTATATACATGAGCAGATTATTTTCTTAAGAAAATAGTGATACCTTTCTTTTAAGGAGTATCACTGCATTTAATTTCTCTGCTTCATGTGAGTGCAGTAAAGTGCTATTATATCTAAACAACAGTGACTGCAGATGTATATTTTCAAATTTAAATTGCTTTGACTGGTGGAAATTTATTTTAAAGTTTTTATTGGTTCTATATTGTAATTGCCCTTTTCTCAGGTGCTGCAGCAAGCATTGAAGGAACAGTTGAGTTGAAAAAAATAGATTACATTAATTTTTCTGAACTCCAGACCTTTGATAAAATAGCTGCAGCTGCTGACAATTATGACACAGTTCACCAGCTAGAGGAAGTACTTATGACGTGGTATAGACAAATTGAACATGTAAGTTGTTTTTTTAACACATCAATTCAGCATGAATATGGATAAATATTTATAAATTACATGTTTGACTTGCCTGAAGTTAGCCAAAGGCTTCAGCTGCATTTCCACCCAAACTAAGACAAGTGCTCTGCTTCTATGCGTGAGTGAAGTTAAGTAGATGGTCCTTATGCCTAGGAATTTACAGTCTAGCAACAATAAGAGTTTCTGAACACTTAAAACACAAACAGTAAGAAGAGAACAGAGGGTTGCAGGACTAATAACACTGGTTAGGACCGCATATGTATATAGAGCATACCTAACTGTACATTACCTGTTAAGTTTCTGCTGCCACTCACGGTGGGAAATACTGCTCTTACAAAGAAATTTGATCAGGCTTGGCAGGGCATTTTTTATCCTGTGTAAGTCTTGCATGGTAAGGTCTCAGTTATCCAAGAAATTAGTGTCTGAGACTTTCATGAGAAGGAGAGAATCCTTCAGCAAAATACACAATCTGTGTAGGCAGGGACATACTCTTCTTACAAAGCATACTATGTTTAGTGTGTTTAGCTCACAAGAACAAAAATGTAAAAGACATAAAAAGAGCTGACTGCACATTTATCAACATACAAATGGGTACATTTATAACTGGTATCTAATATTTTTATTAAACTAGTCCTTGATGTTGTGGACAAATTAAGTTACATTTGGAGCATTTCAATCCATAGGTTCTCATTAAAGAAAGACATATCTGTATATACTGATATAGGATATGAGAACAGTTGATATGCTGCTATGTATTAATATGTATTAATTGCCTCAATTTCCATTTAAGAATGTGATTAAGTGCAATTCAGACTTAGAATGCTTTTCCAAATGGGAACGATTTTCATGTGTCAGTAACTGCAAGCTTGTTCCTTTTTAAGTGAGTTTCCTTAAGAGTGTTTCTTCTCTATAATGACTTGTCTATTCCCTGTAGTAGACAACTGATTATTTTTTTTTTTATTTTCAAATGGGTTGCAGGTTCTAATTGAGAGCAAGCAGCTAAGGAGAGAAGCTAAGGATTCAGGTCCACTGACGGAACTGGAGAACTGGAAATATACATCTGCTAAATTGAACTTTATTATCGAACAGATCAAAGGACAAGACTGTAAAGCTGTTATTAATGTTCTGAAAGTTGCACACTCTAAAATACTAAAGGTAGTTTTTCTTTTTTATGCTGTTTTTTACTATAAAGGTTATTGTTTGGGTGGGTTTTTTTATTTCATCTAAGAGAGATTTGCCGAGGAGAATTAAAAGAGGAAAATTTAGATATGTTGCTGGTGGATTGAATGTATCCAGACAAAGAACAAGACATTTCAGGAATACAGACAAAAACAAACATAAAATAGATTATATGTATAATAAATACAATAAATTCACTTTTATTGCCTGCTTTGACAATGCCTCTTAAAAATTCATTTACCAAAGTTTACTTCTGGCAAATGAGTGCAAGTTAAAGAAACAGTTCACCATGTATGAAGTTTTTCACAGTACTCTTTTCCCACTAGACATGGCAAGAATTAGATGGCAGAATCACAGATGCAGCAAATGAATCAAAGGATAATGTGAAATATCTAGGCACACTTGAAAAAGTTTGTCAGCCACTTTATACCACTGATATTGTAAGTATGCTTTTCACCATTCTTTATGCATAGTTTAGGTACTTACATAGAAATCCCAGAGCAAAATAAATTTTCCCTTCCTTATATTTACTTAAAAGTAATTTTTTCTAATTTACATTTCTAATTTTTCTGATTCTTTTTCTTAAAGCTTGTCAAGCTAAATGTTGAAGCATTAGTTTATTATATATTTCATAAAATATAGTATTTTGAAATACATGTTTAGTAAATAAGCATAAATACATATGATTGCCTAATAAGTCATTCCTGTTGCTGGTATTATTTTTTAAAGCAATTAAACCAGGTACATATTTTATAATACAAAAATCTACAAATATGTCTTCTCCTGAAAATTCTGTATGTGTCAATGATCACACAACTGTAACCAAGGTACCAAAATTTCAATTATATTGAAAATAATGAAACTTTGTGAGGTCCTAAATGGGCAAAACATTGTTTTAATATAGAATACAATCTTATCTGCTTCTATTTGCAGAAGTACCAGCTAGTCAGAATTCAGATAATTGGTTGTCCAGGTACACTATTCAGTGCTAGTTCAAGATATTAGTTATTTGGTATAATAACTATGAATTCTTATAACAGGTGTATTTCCCTAATGATTATTGCAGAATAGGATGAAAGGAGTAAATACCCTAGAAAAACAACGCTCATTCTCCTTTGATTTTGAGTCCTTCATGTTTTGGTCCTATATGCCTCCAGTCCTCTGTTAGGAAGTGCTACATTTCTTTAGAATTTCTGGTACCTTAGAATCCTACTACAAAGTTGTAACTGAAGGGACGCAAAAGGAGTCTGATAATATATGACATAGAGCTCATATTGCACTGAATAGTATAAAAGACAAGTTTGATGAGCTGGATTACCAAGCTATTTATCTTCAGCTCTTCAAGAAATCACTAGAGGGTGCCAGGTACCAGGCCATAATGATGAGCTACTTCATAGGTGTTATGAAGATAAAGTTCTTTGTATCATAAACAAAGACAGACATCAGTGGGTGCAAACCCATTAAAAGTTCATAATTTTACTAATACAGGATAGTTAATTAGAGTTCTTGGTTTAGTCTGGTACAATTTGGATACATATGAATTTCTGTTTAATCGTGTTCCTGAGATCAAGTTAATTTAGGTAGGATTTTCTATGATATTCAGCTTAAGAACAATGATTTCCAAGCTAAATATATCCTGTTCTAAACAGACCTTCATTCTGTGTAGAGTTGCACTTAGGATCTGGTATGGACAACTCTTTTATATATTAGTGAATAAGGAATGATGTACATGTGGATTTATGATGATATTTGATGTGTGCATGAAATATGACATTTAGTGTATGCAGTATCACACAGTGACATTTGTAGCTGAAGTAGGTTAATGTATGAAAATTCAGACTGAACATTTACCTTGAGGCTTTGAATCAGAGAAATTTCTACATAGTCCAGTATTTGGGGTTTTATTTTTTGTCAAGAATTGAAAAAGAAAACCTATAGAGGCAGAGTGTCCTGATTCCATTCCGTTGGTGATGAACAACGTGGACACAGATGATTGTTTTTATACCATATAGCATTTCTTTCACACTCTTGCTAAATGCAAATGCCTTCTATGTCTATTCACAGCATGAGTTTGAGTTTGCAAGTCAAAGTTAATTACAGAAGCTTGACTCTGTTGAGGGGTGACAGCCAAAATTACTTTCTTGATGTTCTGAATTATAACTTTGACAAGTCCCTGATAATGTTAATGAATTACAATGTTTTACCGTTTCTTTTTTTTTCCCCCACCAAAATACTTTGGAAGTGTTTGAGTTACTAAGTACTTATAATGCCACGGTATGATTTTAACAACATGAACATTGATTTCACAAAATATGTGAAAGATTTACGTGTTTGATATGATACTTGAAGGAATTAGGCATTTGTTAATGAAACCAACATTGTGACAATTATTTCATGAGTTTTCTGAAGTGTCTGAATGAAACACTTTATGTAAAGATTGTTATCACAATGAAAGTACATTAGCAGCCTTACCTGAAAGAAAACAAAAGCATTCATCATAGGCAATCGCTGTCAGAAAAATACTTCCTATTCCAGCAAAGAATGCAACCTGCGCATTTTGAATCAGTGTTCGATTTTATTCATCAAAATAGGATATTACAATTATTTTATCTTGTAGCATCTTTAATCTGATTTCTTAGCCAATGATCAAACTTAGCCATTTATTGTTCTTGTTAGTTGAGATTTGATATATTATTGAGCATGGTTAGTCTTTTCTTCATAGGAAAACTTTTGGTAAGATGCCATAGCATTTCAAAGACTGATTCATGTGACTTAGGGAAAGATGTAATTTAGAAGTTGTCAATAGAATGGAAATATAGTTGCTAAGAATAGGAAGTAAATTTTTTCTTGAAACTCTGCTTTTAGGTATTAATGACACAGGGAATACCAAACTTGATAAAGACTGTACAAATGATTCACCGTGTTTCAAAATATTACAATACTTCTGAGAGAATTACATCATTGCTTATAAAGGTAAGTATATTATGCAAAATAATAATTTCAAAAATTGTGTGATTTCTCAGAAGAAAAATTTTTTTTGTATCAGTAGAGCATTTGTTTAAAAATGATGGTAAATAGAGGGGTTCTGCATGGGAAAGGAAGAGAACTCTATTGATCAGGAGAGGATTAAACTTGGATTACAGACTTGTCTTCTGAAAGGAACTTTGTTTATTTTTGGTTTTTCATTGCTAATTTTTTTGTATTCTTGATTAATCTTCTGGTCTGAATTAATCTGATCAGTTGTTTCCTAAATCACAGAATCCACTAAGGTTCTGTTATTCTCAGCCTTGAAGACCTAATGGCAGATGGTCATCAATCTGACTAGGCTGTTCCTCCAAAAAGTGTGAAAGACAAAAGGTTCCTGTTTTCCAAAGAAACTCATACTTGAAAAGTTAATTGATTTTCAGATCATAAACTTTCCCTCCTTAAAGAGAAAATTAAGTGTGGCTATGTGTTTATACCAATGTCTTTTGCAGAACCCAGGTATTCACTGCCTGCAAAGATGGTTTGTATAATGGTTTTATAACAAAGAAATCCTTCATCACTAAACCCCACACCTGCAGTAAACATACAGGGGAAATTCACAATAGACTCTCATTTCACAGACACGCTTTTTTTTTTTTCCTTACACCACAGGCTTCAGCATAAAATTTTGTTATATTTCAATGTGAACGACGATATTAAGAAGTATGTGCTTTTTTGAGTCTGTATGTATTCATGCCTGTGGCTGTTTTGTGTATGTCACGTTAGGTATATATTACCTGTCATAAAATGGGTTTTTGCATGTTTGTGTGTTCACTCTTATTAGTGTCTATTATTTCATGGTCTAAGGGAGTGAGCATTTCACTACAGAGGCTAATAACAAATTGGTTACATGAAGCTATGCCAAGAAATAGCAAGGAAAAATCTGTATTTTAGTGCAGTGGTTTAAGGTCCCCATTTACTCTTTGTTTCCACTTAATGATCACCAGAGGTGACACTGGAGGTCCTATCTCCAACCTCATTGGTCAATTTCTTAAAGTTTGAGGCTGCCTTTGGTGTGGCAGTTTTCAGTCTCTTTTCCATTAGGGATACTTAAGACCTGCTCTACAGTACTCTCATGTCAGGAGAACTGTTGTGAATTGTTCATAGTTTTTTAACTGACAAAAAAATGAACTACCTGTAGCTGTTCTCTGTGATATGTCTTCTCTATCTGCACCTACTCCCCTCTCTCTCTATGTCATTACTAACTTTGGATTTTTGTGGCTGAGAAGTAGAAGAATGTTTTCTCCTTTTTATAGCCACAGGAAATCAAGGTAAAGACATACTGCTAGGATACAAAATTCCTTAGGGGCAGTCTTTAAATAAGTGCTGCAAAGTGTAAAGACAACAATGTAAGAATAATTGGAATTCAGTACATTCTTTTTGTTCTTGAATTTTGATTGATGGCATTCTGTGTTTATGTATATGTATTGCTGAACTTATAGAACTTACAAATATGTCCTGGGACTTAAATGTACTTCTGGGAGTGTTCTCAGGGTTTTTATAGAGTATTTGTTGTATATATTGCGTATATTTAGCCATTGTTATTTCCACAAGTGAAATTTATTCCAAATCTGATAGTACTAATACATGTATATGAGAATTTTGTTAGATTTTGTGAAACAGGCAAATTTCCTGTTAAGCTTGAGACCTACTTTTTTTCATTTGTCTGCCCTAGGTTACAAACCAAATGGTCACAGCATGTAAAGCATATATTACAGATGCTGGCTTGAATCGAGTTTGGGATCAGGAGACATCAATAGTCATTGGAAAAATCAATGTTTGTATTTTGGTGTTTTATTATTTGCATGTCAAACCTATTGATTACCTGTTGATATCATAAGGAAGTCCATATCGATATGTATCAAGTGCTTCATACCTCTTGGCTTTTTTTATTTCATGATGCTTTGAATGTTTTCCCAATTCTTAGCCCATGGGCATTGTTGAAATTAAAATGGCCTCATCGTTATCAGTGTGGTCTGTCACTGACCTTGGAATTGGCATCTTTGCCATACATGCAACCAAGGAATTAATGTTCCACATTTTTCCATCTCGAGGAAGAGGGGCTATGGAGGACAGTACGCCTCTGATATGGTGGCATCTTCCTCTACCATGGGGAATCTGGTATTTAAATAGACCCTGACTTTGTCACAGTAGTTGCTTCCATACAAAATTTCCTTGGCACACCATGAAAGGTCAGTGCTAAGATAGTCTTCCTTTTCTTCATCTGACAGTGACCTGTTAAGAACAAATTAAGCATATACAATATGTTATGGCAAAATAGTGCAGCTGTGGGAATACTGATTGCCAATGTTAACTTCATTTCCCCCTTCTCCTTTTCCAAACCTCAGTTACTGAGTTCCTATCTTTCTCAAAAGGCATAGAATACAGGGCAAGAAACACCTTCCTAGTCCTGCTGGGCACACTATTGCTGATAGAGGCCAGGATGCCATTGGCCTTCTTGGCCATGTGAGCACACTGCTGGCTCGTGTTCAGTCTGCCATCAGTCAGTACCCCAGGTCCCTGTCTGCCTGGCCACTGTCCAGCCGGTCTGTCCCCAGCCTGTAGCACTGCACGGGATTTTTGGCCTGTCCAGGTCCCTCTGCAGAGCCCTCCCACCCTCCAGTAGATTAACACTGGCACCCACATCTGCAAATTGGCTGGTGGTGGATTCAATCCCCTCATCCAGAGCATCAGTGAAGATATTAAACAGAACTGGGCCAAACACTGATCCCTGGGGGACACCAGTAGTGACTGGCTGCCAATTGGATGCAGCACTGTTCACCACCTCTCTCTGGTTCACTGTACTGTACTATTGTATGTTCGTTCGTATGTTGCAAACACTTTCTTCAGATACTGGAAGAAAACCACTGTATTGAAGTTGTTGCCTGTTGACTGAAACCAGATTAAGTGATAACTAACGGCTTTGGAATGTCAGTAGGTTTGAGTACTCTAGTCCCTCACTCATAAGCATAGCATGAGTGTGGTGTTTATTCCTTCACTTTTTAGGAATGCATATGTCTGTTGAAAGAATATCACAAATGCTTCCGTGAAGCTAAGCAAGAGAATTCAGGAAATCTAGGAGAAAAGGCATTGGAAGTATCAGAAGTGTATATTTTTGGAAAATCTGAAGCTTTTTGTAGGAGATTAGAAAAAGTGAGTATATTGTGTGCTGTTATTACTGGTAAAGAAGAAGTGTCTCTCCAAAGAACAGTTTACAAAGTGGGCGCTTGCCAACATACATGCTCTTAATCATCCTATAAAGGAGTTTGTAACTCTCTACGGAGAGAAATTAGGCACTTCCATAGAGTGAGTGATCCCAATGCTTGATGCTATTACCTCACAATTGCCTTCTCGACTTGTCAATTTATCTCTTTTAACGTGGAGAGAAATAACCTGATTGATCTAGACTTAGATCATTATTTTAGGAAGTTTAAAATTATGTGAAAAATAACACATTTTTGCCTTTTTAAAATTACATTAAAAACTCATGTTTACTGCTAAACACAATTCTTCAGATGATTCTGCTGCTTGGTGTGGTCTTAACATTTAGCTTGGTAATGCAGTGAAAGGATTTTAAATTAACATTCTTGGGATTTGTGTGGAAAAGAGAATAGGTGCTTCTTGGTACAGAATAAGGTCAGACAAGGGATAAGATGATAATCACAAGGTAAGAATTCTGTGAGTCTTTGATGTACTTCATCACTAAATATACATACTAATCTGTAGGGTTGGTTTTTTTTATTCTTTGAGATATCTTTTTGTCATCAGTATGTACATGCCATGTTTTAACTCCTTTTCTGTATTATCGTATTGAATCTAGCAGTAAAACATAAAAAATCTCCTCTTTATCATTAAGAAAAAAAAGATTATTTTACTTTGTGTTGGGTTGTGGTGAGAACTGATGTTGAAAATTGAATTAACCATGCTTTATTGAAGATACTTTACTCAGAAACAGCACATTTGTGAATGCAGTAGCTAGAGGAGTGGCTGTTGTCTATTTTATTTTGCTCAGGTTTTAGTTTATAGAGGAAATAACAAATAATTCATTATGAGCATGAATACAATATCTTCATTTCAGATAATGGAGATGATAGCCATAGAACAGAATTTTAATGCACTGACTCTGTGTGCAGTCGAAGGCATAGATCGTATGGCAGTAAAATTCAAAAATATCTATCAAATTTTTCAAAAGAAACCATATGACACCCTTGATCCACATGTAACAGAATTTGATGTGGATTTTGTGAAATTCATGTCAGAAGTTGAACGTCTAGAGGTAAGTAATATTATAATTTGTTATAATTTACTTGGGGAAGAATCTATTGAACGGATCGTCAGTGAGACTTTGTATTGTGAATAGGCGACATTGTTCTTCCAAAGAGCATAGAGTTTGTGTTTGTCTGGAGGGAGGCTTTTTCCGTTCCTTCTCCTTCTTTCAAAGGAAGGTGTAAAATGTATCAAACTGTCCTCACAGATGATTGTCACTCTGCAGCCATAATGACAAAAATCATGAGACCTGAGAGAATGATCTATGAGGAAGTTGTTTATTAGCCTGAAGAAATGTTGTCAGATTTTGGGCAGAACAAAGCTGCAACTAATTTGTTTATTTCATAGAACTCTATGACATTTTAGAGATTATTTGACAGAAACTAGTTATTTGTTAATTATATTAAGCATGGACTGATGAAGGCTGCTATTTTGCGCTTTAAGTAGTAACAATTTCAGATGCTACTATGTTGAGAAAATATCATCAAAATACTATTCCCTTACCTGAAAAGCCATACTAAATTATGTATTCTTTAGACACAGCTACAGACTTTTATGCGTACCTGTTTTCGGAAAATTTTGTCTTCACAGAATTCACTGCAGTTACTTCAAAGGTATTGGCAACTATGTTTTAAAATATTTTAAAGTAACTTGAAATTGCTGATTAGAACAATTTAAACAGCACAGCATTTTAGAACAAAGGGCCTAATTGAGAATATTTCATTATTGATATTCTGAACCACATAACCATGATAAAATATATATTTTAGCTTATGAGAATCAATATATTCTGTTTCTTAATTTCATTAGATTATTTTTATATACAAGAGGATACTACAGGAAAATCCTAAAAAAATACTAAGCAGCAACAACCAAAATACCTACCACGGCAGAAATTTTCGACTTGCTTAAACTTCCTCAAAGCAAAAGAGTTTTCCAGATTCAAAAGCATTTCCTAGATTTTTGCTTATTTCACTTTATGTAATGTTCATATACCCCAAAATAAATTTTAAAAAATTATTATTTTGGAAATGTCATTTTGGGTGCTAATTTTTGATACAGGTTTCAAAATCTGAATATGCCATGCCTTCAAGAAGAAACAGTACATACAATTGGTTGTATTCTTCAACATTATGTCACAGAACTTGAAGCTGCTAAAAAGGTATTTCATTTCCTTTCAGAAAGTTGTGAACATCATAGTAAAATAGGAACAAGCATTTTAATATGTATAATTTTTATTTATTCTGACTGTTTCACTAATTTGCTCCCAACTCTTAATTTATCATACTTCTGTTTTCCTGTTACAGAAAACAGGTCTTAGTGTGTGGGCAGTGCAATATGCACAGCCGCTCTTGAAGGCAAATTTGTCATCACAATTTTACTTTTTAAACCAAAATAATTTCTGTTATTCCTTTGCCAATTAAATTTAAAGAAACATATTCTTTACTGGCTGTGTGCATTGCTTGCATGTACCTTTAAGATTTTTTTTATTATATGAGGCTTCCACAGTTAATTTGCATTTATAAGTAGCTGTTATCAAATGCTGTGGCAGCATAAAATACATGTAAAATATAGGTAAATTGCATTTATATTCATTGTAAAGTAATTTTTGTAGTGCACCATGACTGAAGTATACCTGAGAATTAACTTCTGGGAACTGCTCCTATCACTTGACTGTAAACTTTTACTTTGTCCATAAAATAAATATCTGCATCAGAACTAGATGTCCAAACTCCCTTTCTACTCAAGAAAGAAAGAGTTACTCTAGAGTGAGTTAATCTGAGCAGTTTTATATAGTGTCCTGAAGATCTAAATAATTCCCTCCAAATGACCATTTTTCTTCAATGAGTATGAAGGGAATCTGGAAAACCAGACTATTGAAAAAGCTTTTTTGAGATGTTTACATTTTGTAAGATCAATGATACGAGTTTACCCAAGAAGCCAATATCTATAAACCCTGCACTTATTAGAAAGTTTTTCCTTCAAACAGTGACTTTAAACTGTAGCCTAGCAAAGCTGCTCTGAACCACTCTTTACAGTGTCCTTTCCCTACCTACACACTGTATATAACAATCCCTGAACCCCTAATTACTGGCTTAATTAGATGAACAGATTTTCAGCAGCATTGCTTGCATTAAAAAATCATGTAGCTCACCCTTAGCTGTATTTTCCCAGGCAAAAGAAAAATAGATACATTTACTGAGAGGGTTTCATCCAAGTCAGTTCCTCTCAAGGAAGCTACTTGGATTTCTTTGGTTGGGACTGTGCAGGAGACAGTGTAGGGTTAAGAAGACGTGCTAGTTAGTGAAGAGTTGTCATCACAGAGTCTGTGTTGTCACAGCCTGAGTTTGCATGCCCAAAGTTGGATGGATAAAAATACTCCTTTCTTCTGTGAAGGAATATGTCTTGATTCTACTGATTAGTTCTGACTATTTATTAGAAATTCCTGGATTGCCTTTTATCTTTGCCAAGCAAGTTATTTCTAATTCAAAAGTTGCTCCTACTGCAATGGTGGGGCTAAAGTGATTGAATACTTTGTCAATGCAAATTTTGTACATTATAATTTTAGGGGATTTTTTGTTTGTGTTTGGTTTGGTTTTGTTTTTAGTTTTTTTTATTATAGTACAGCCATTCACTAAGCAGGGGACATTTTTTCTCATCTTGGGCACAGATAAAAGCATGGACTGTGTATCTAGGAGCATCTACATGCATTTTGATTAGAAGTTAGTAGAAAAGTGCATATCATAGAATTCTAAATTATCCTGATTTGGAAGGGACCCACAGGAATTGTTAATTCTAAATCCTGAAATGTTAGCTAATAGTCAGAAATATGTGTCTGAAGAACAGTGTTGATGTTTCTATTCAGGAAAAAGCTCTGTTAGCAATATAGCTTGGGCCTCTCCTGAGGCCAGTTCCCAAGCAAAGGAGGAAAACCTCACAAAGATTCTCCTGACACCACTTCCTTAAACAGCTTGCTTTCACGGCAGATGGCTTCAAAATCGGGTGTCAGACTTGGTCCTGGATACTGGCTGCTCAGCCCCTGGGTTCACAATGCCTTTTGGTGTACTCAGGACTCTGCCACGGGCAAGCACAGCTGAGAAAAAGTGTGAGATAATGGAGACGGGAGAGGCACCAGCAGTGATATGAATGTGTACATCTTTGAAGTGTGCCAAGTCAGGGAAGAAATACATTTTTCTCTCCATGAACTGCTGTGTGACTCCACGCAAATTTATTCTGTTTGGGAGGAGGAAAAAATTGTGTTACCAGAGAAAACAGTTTAGCATTTCAATAGATTTTTTAATACATATGTTTAATGATATTTTTATTACTGTAGCTTTACCAAACTCAGAAAGATGACCCTCCTCTTGCTCGAAACATGCCACCTATTGCAGGAAAGATATTGTGGGTGAGACAGCTATTCAGAAGGGTAAATGAACCAATCACCTATTTCCATGTAAGTTGATGTGCTGAAAAATTAGGTGTTTTGTGTAACAGTGGACCGTCTTACTTCAGTAGAGTGATCACAAAGCTTGTGGCTATTATGTCACTTGTTATTTGCTAGGTAATATTTTTCTTGGTATGTATATACTGCTCTGCAGCAACCCTTGTTGTAGATCCAAGATGCAGTGTTGGAAGAGAACAGACTAGACTATTTCAGTTGAAAAGAATCTTGAAGTATTCTTGAAATGTTTGAACGATTCTCCTACAAAGCATCTAGGCTCTCCTGACAAGTTAACTTCTATGTGAGAGAGGTTTTCACTTTCCTGTTTCCCTCAGAAATTAATAATGATCACCTAAATCTGTTCCAAGGAAAACAGGCATAAATATTATTACTGAATAAAAAAGGAAATTTTTACAATACATTTTCATTTATTTAATTTTGAGTAGAACTGAGTTTCTGTTTCACTGTGAATTGCAGGTACTTCTTACAGTGTATTAAAGTAATTGTTCTTACTGGTGTTAAATATTTATTATTTATTCCTTAAAAGTTCTTACTGAGTTTATTGCCCCATAAATTTGAGTCATAAATACTTGATACAGTTTTTAAGAACTTTGTCAGTATAATTCATAGTAATAACTTAGACTATGTATAGACAATAGTTAAATTTAGAAAAACCCAAGTGGTATGGGTTTTTGGATATAGTTTTAATTTGAATGTACTGTATTTTAATAGAAACATTCAGATATCTTGGCAAGTCCAGAAGGTAAAGCAGTTGTTCAATCATACAACAAACTTGCATATGTGTTGGTGGAGTTTGAGGTAGTCTATCATAATGCATGGATGAAGGAAATTTCACAATTACAGTATCGTAAGTAATTAAATATGTACTTGCTGCTTTAAATTGTTGTTAAATACCAAGTTAACACAAATCAAATTAGATACTTTTTTAAAGCCTCATTTACTCTTAAAATGTGCAAGTTAATAATTATCCAATTAGCAGGCTCAGTAGTACAATCTCAGTGCCTTACTGATATTGAAACTTGGTTTTGATGCAGAAGACTGCAGATTTGGTACACTGTTCAACAGATGACTGCAAACATTAGTGACACAAATTTAAAATACAGATAACTTTAGTATTTAAATTTTCTATATATACTATTTAATAATTATTTCTGGTTTATTTTTCAGTATAATAGTTCATAAGGTTGTATTGCCCCAGTCCCTCTAAGGACAAATATTACTTAATGGCTAGAAATGTTTGATGTTCAAGCATTGTGTTTCCTGGTCCTTAGAAAATTATTTTCATAATTTTTCAACTTGGCCTGAGAAAAATATGACACAAATAAGACTGGATCTGAGGCTTATTTACTTTATGAAGAGAAAGGCAGAAAGTTAATATGATGGAAGTCAATTGTGTATTTTCTTTAACTGAAAACCACATGAAGCTATTTCACAAGTAACCATACATACTTAATCACTATATAGTAATATTAGAAATCTAGATTTTGTAATAATTTATAGAACATAAAGAATTGTTTGTCTTAGAAACTGATACTAGAATGTCTTTACAGCGTTACAGTCCACGATACTGGTGCGTCACCCTAAAACCGAGAAGCTCCTGGTTAATTTTGATCCCCAGATTCTAGAGATAGTGCGAGAGACCAAATGTATGATAAAGTTAGGTCTTGAAGTACCAGAGCAAGCAGTCAAGATAGCAATAATAGAAAATAAACTGAAGTCAAACAAGTTGCATTTAGAGGTAAACTTGAAAAGTATCATGATTTCTGTTTAAAAAAATTTAAAAGAAGATATGTTTAATCATAGGATATTTTTTGCTATGGTTAAATATTAAAGCTGGGTAAGAGGTAGTTTAAGATAAATTTGTGGAAGGCACAGGTGGACAAAGAAGATCTCATTTGAAAACCCTCTGCTAAGTGCCGTCTGCACTGGTAGATACTTAAATATAAGAATATATACTTCATATACCCAAAGGCACACTAAGTATACTTTCGTCATGAATTATAATTGAAGCTATACAAAAAAGTTTCCTCTGTCTTAAAATCAGTAAAATGCAGTTTTATAGAGTTTTTGAGAAGAAAGATTTTAGTTAGTCCGTTTTGGAAGATATGGTGAGCCACAGAAATGTGAAGAATTTTGCAGGTTATCTGCAAGAGAAGTTACATTTGTTATACCTATTGTAGTATCCACTATTGTGTTCTTTCAAGGAGCCTGTATCTTGGGGATGAGGTGCATCAAACAAGATTTTTCTCCGTGTGTGTGCATATGGCGTAAGACAAGAGGATATTTTAAAACTAAATTCACACCAGATTTAAGCATCTAAAGCATACGATACTCAATTTTAAGAGGATATTGCAAGTTACGGTCTCTAACGCTCAAGCTGTCTTTTGTTCTAGAGAAAGATCATTCTTTTTCTGGCTTGGCGCCTTAAGAAAATGTTGCACAAAAGTGGCTTTCATTCTTCCTTCTATAGCGTGATATAAATTCATTACATTCCAGAAATGATGTTCACAGTTATGTAATGTCTGTATAAAATTCTACGATTTTTTTCAAATACAGTATTGTGCTGCTTTCAATGTCTTTTTCTGATGATTTGATTGTATGACAAATTGTTTACTTGAGTAAAGAGGTGCTTGAAATATTCTGCTTGATACTACTCTTTCTAATAATCAACAGAATCTTATCCGGTCTTATGAAGATTTATGTAAAGAAACACCAAACATTTTTGTAAATCTGCTGACACCAAAAATGGAAAAGGTTGGTATTGCTGCATGCACTTCAGTATACCTCATAAGAAGTTAAAATTACTTACTGATAATTTATAATTCTGAAATATTTAGATGGATCTGCATGTTGTGAATTTAATGAATTTTACTGAGACCTTTAAGACTAAAAATTTGCTCTTTGTGTTCCTCATACAGTTCTCAAATAATGAGTCTTATAATCAAATAATCTTAGTGCCTGTGAGATAGAAGACCAGTAGATCAAAAAATACGGTCTTTGCGGTCTATTTATCTCCACAAATCTCTGGTTTTAACATGAAAGTTTGCTTGGAGAGAATTATTAACCTTGTAAATTGAGTCTCTTCAGTGGTGTTGAATGCTAAACTATGATGTTATATGCTACACTAAAGGTACAGTTTTATTGGAGATGCAGAATGTCTTTCCCACAAGCCATTTTGTTTTGCCAGACATTTACAAGTGTATGTATGTGACTGTTCCAAGTAACTCTCCACTTTTTGTTTTTAAGTAGTCATGCCAAAAGGTTGCAGAGTTTGTGTAAGTTTGTATAACTACGAAGTTGGACAGAAGTGTGAGAAACAAAAAACCTGTGGCTGTAGTATGCACTACCCCTATTGCATAAATTTCCTTTACCTTTTTTCTTGGAAACTTGTAACCTCCCTTGAACACCACTCTGTTTTATAAGCAATGTTAGTGATTCTAATAATAATGACACTTGTTTTAATTGTTTTCTGTTGTGTTTTTTTTTTTAATCTAATAAATTATGTCTTTGTGCTTAGATGGAAGATGTGTTGAGGCAAGGACTTACCATGTTGACTTGGTCATCTGTCACGCTGGAAACTTTCTTTCAAGAAGTTGATCAGGTTCTGCATATATTTAGACAGCTTTTGAGAAAGGTACACACTTGCTCACACTATATAAATAAAACTAAAATCTTACAGAAATTATTTCTAGGACACTATTTTTCATACTCAAACATAATCTGTACTTATTTTTGTACCATACATAGAAATTTTGTCTCTTTTTAAAACAGGTTCCTTTTTTCGGAATAGGGATATACTCGATGATTCTGTCCTATTGTTGCCATCATATGTTTGATTTTTGCTTCTATCCTTAAAATAGAATCTATTTCCACTTCTTGTTTTCAGGTTCTGGGGCTTTCACTCTGATTTTCAGAGTCAATGCCTGTCTTTGAGTGCTTGTCCGTGAGTGCAGCTGCATAAAAGATACTTCCATGTAAAAACTATTGAGTGGAGAACTTTGGAACATTAACTATATTCATAGCAGGCATTTTGTGAAGCTCTCCTTTTTATGCAGCCCATAAAATAATGGAGAATATGCTTTTTCCTCACAGTTCTCTGCACGCTGCTCTGTGCTCTTTTACTCTCTTGGTATTTGTCACATAATTTCTGAATTCATTTGGTTCCATATTTAATATCTACATAAGTAATCTGGATGATGGGATCAAGTGTGCCCTCACAAAGTTTGCCAAAGACACCAAGCTGAGTGGGAAAGTGGAGAGCCACGCTGCAGGAAGACCTGAATAGGTGTGAAGAGTGGACTAACAAGAACCATACAAAGTTCAACAAGGACAAATGTAAGGTCTTGGACCTGCGCAAGCATAATCTAGGAGTGCAGCATAGGCTGAGGTCTACCTGGGTGGGGAACAGCTCTGTGGAAAAGAACTCGGGCATCCTGGGGTATAAGAAGCTCAGAGTGAGTAAACAGGGTGCTGCTGCAGCAAAGAAAGTCAGCAAGATGCTGGATTGCATCAACCAGCAGAGATAACAAATCACCATCCCCCTCTACTCAGTGCTGGTGAGGCCAAACCTGGAACTGAGTTCAGTTTTGGTCCCTGCTATACAGAAGAGATTTGGAGAGGGTTCAGGGAAGGACCACAGAGATGATCAAAGGACCTGGAAGTCTGACAAATGAGGAAAGGTTGAGAGAAATGATTTTGTTCAGTCTTGAGTAAAGAAGGCTTAGGGGAGACGTTATCATCATGGTGGAATATTTGAAGATTGGCTGCAAAGAAGATGGAGACCCCCTTTTTACAACGATTTACATGGAAAAGATGGGGGTAATGGGTATAATTTACTCATAGATAGATTCCAATTTGACACAAGAGGAAAATTTTTGCAATGAGAACAGTCATCCATTGAAATAATCTCCCACTGGAAGTGGTGGATTCCCCAGTGTCAGACAATTTTGAGACTCAGCTGGACAGGGTGCTGGGCCATCTTGTCTAGGCTGTGCTTTTGCCGAGAAAGGCTGGACCAGATGATCATTGACGTCCTCTTCCAACTTGGTATTCTATGGTTCTATGATTTAACATGCTTGAGGACCAGTATTGGCTTGTTTTTCTCTTAAGAATTTACATTGACAGTCAGATTGCCCTTCTATCTTGATGATTAAACTGTATGACTATTATCTCTTCTATGAATATCATAAATTGTGTCTCCTGTGGTAGGAGATTGTTAGTCTCTGGTCAGTATATCTAGTTCTTTTTATGTATGGCAGAAAATCATAATTATAATCAAGTGCACTATTTGCTACTGAAAACCAAAGCTGGGAAAGGATTGCCTGTGTCAGAAATCTGAAATATTTATGGTTATAACCATGTTTTAATGTTTTTATGTTTTATGTCTTTATGTAGAAAAACTCTATTTTCCTTAAATATTTAGGTGGTATGCATTTTTTTAACTTTTCCCTCCCATATAAATGAAAAAAAAGTTAACCTTAGTTAGACTCTTGATTGCTGTGAATGGAGTATTGTTGACAAATAGGAAAAAAGTGATGTGAAACAGAAGCCTGAAGTATATTGTGAAAAAACAAGATCACAGACTATTTCAGATAAAAGATTAAAAGCTGGACAGAAGTTACTTTTACCTGGATTCTGCTATGGCAAAAATAATTCACTGTAGTTGTCTGTATACTCATAATGTTGCAATTTAGAATCAAAAACCCAGCAAAAAACTATGTCAACTAAAAGAAGGAGAAGGACTGAAGATTAACCCATCAAGCAATTTACCACAGATCTCCCCTTGCCTTGGTGCTAGACTTGTGGTCAGTAAGATCGTGAACAAGAATCTAATTGTATTGATGGAGCTTGTTCTGTTACACTGCTGCTAGATTAAATGAAACAGAATATCTTGCATGACAGGAATGATCTAGGGTCTGACTTTTTGTTACTGCCTGTCTGCCTAAAACTCCAGTTAAACGAGCCAGGATTCTTCGAGAGTCTAGCCGTTGTAAATAACCCTTAAATTACCATAACTCTTGTGATTATTCACTTTCTTAGAGGATTTTCTACTCTGTAACATTCTTGCAATTTATTTTTCTGCAAAACATTTTTTACCTATAAGAGCTCTCTAAAATAGTATACATTATGCTTTAAAGGTAAGTGTGTGGTATTAACGTGATTTTTCTCTTTTTAGGTTAATATTATAAGTGAAGTGCGAATTGGTTCAATATTAAAAGAAATATCAAGTACTTCTTTAGTTAGCTTACCAGTAGATGGTCCCATCAAAATAGAGGATCTGTTGGCTGACAATGAGGTGTGTGCCACTTTACATCTTTCAACTTGAATTCTAGGGCGTGTTAGAAAAAATGCATTAGTAAATGAAAATAAAACTAAAAAATTCTCTGAGTGTAAATACAGAACTTTATTTGTAATTAAATTATTTTGGTTAAGACATTTTATATGAAATACATTGGTTCTTTGGTATTTGAGATACTTAAGCTGTAGTATTTCATAGATAATCTTATTTGAGTGCTTTGTACTTAATGAGATTTCTTGTGTATGAAGGACCTCAGACATATACAGCCTTTCTTCCTCCTTTTTTTTTCCAAATTGTTGTTTTAAAGGAGAAGGCGAAAAATACTTTCCAACAAGTATATTTGAAAATCTGAAAGTTTTCTTATTCCAAAATAGGCTAAAAATGTATTAATTATCAAATCAGTGCAAGTAAGTAAAATCGTTAACGACAGTTGAAACAGTATTTATGTAATTTCAGATTCACACTGTGACCTCTCTTCAATAATCGGGATTTTTTTGAGCACCTAAAAGTACCATTACATTTCAAAAATGCTTTTTTTTAGCCATTAAAATATAGTGATAATATAACATAAGTTTTTATAAACATACAAGCGTATTTTAATAAATATGCATGTTTCATTGAAATAGTTTTGGTCTGATGAATACAATAATCAGGGAAATGTTTTGAATCTCTATGAAGAGAAGCAGTAATAAGATAATCAGTGATACTAAGACAATGCATTTATATTTTTATTTAACAGGATTATACTATAGAATGTGCTGAGTTATTGAACATTAAAAGCATGCACATTGAAGATGCTGTTCAAGAATTAATAGATCTATTTGAAAAGAATTATGAATTTTCATCTCCTAAGCCCTCAGAATCACAAGGTAGTTAATGCTGCTTATTTAAATAAGAAGTACTGTAGACTTAGCTAGTTTTTATCAAAACTGATTTGTTTTAGCTAATTTTCTTCAGACTTCTCCCTCCCACTACAATTTCAACTGTGTCACAGTTCTGCCTTCTTTAACCACTGTTAAACTAAACCGTAACTCATGAAATACGGAGGTAATTCAGTTTTGATGGGGTTTGTAGAGTTAAAAGCTGTCCTGTTTAGATCAGCAAAGTATTTGCTCTAGAGGAAGAACATTAAAGTTCCATTTCTCTCAGCCACTCATCATAACTCTCCTTCACATCGCCCCAGCCATAACAGAAATCCAGTATTCCTCTCTTCTCAGCTCTGTCAGCTGTTTGGTACTGTCCCTCTGTTTTTAACTTTCCTGCCACAGTAGCATTATGTCTCAAAGACCAGTGCTTTGCTGGCTGGTCAGTTTAAATTAGTGTAGTCAACTGCTGGCACACATGATCCCACTTCTTTGGGGTGTCTTACAAAGATTTTAGAAGGTCCCGTACTCTTACAAGAGAAATAGTTTATACTTGGAGAAAAAAATTATGTTTTAAGGAAAAATTTATTTTGAGGCTTAATCAGTAATGGAGCTCTCTTCTTTCATGGGATTTTTTCCTTCTGGTTTCAGGTTTCTTCAGCTGCAGAGGCATAGTCAGGGTCAATACTCCAGATGGTTCAATAGGATGCAAACAGGAAAAGATGACACAAAAATACTTCTCTGTCTTTTGTTAAATTGTTTATACTGATTTTGATTTTTTGGCCATTCTCACTGATATATTCATGTCTGCCTATCTACCTTTAGTAATAGATGGGTAGTGCACTGTGTTTGTTAGGCTGAGGCTTATAGGCTGGACTCTCAACCATATTCCTGGTGTGAAAAAGTGTTGTGAAGTAAAACAAATTTTTGGTGATACAGGTATTACTAAAATAAAAGTCAATATTGTTTTGCCCCTAATGAAGGGACAGCAGGCTTTAAAGCAGAATATATATGCAATTACAATTTTTTTTTTAAATTTGCAGTAAAAGAGAAACACATAGCATTTGAAAGTAAAGAAAAGGAGAAAGAAAAAACTCCTGCTGAAGGACCTCAAAGTGATGATAGCAAGGGCAATGATAAAGAAGAAGAGTTTAAAAAGGTATTTTGTGAAAATAAGGAAATTATTTTTTAGACCAATTGGATTAGTAAACAGTATCTTGGGTTTTGGTAGCTGCATATCTATGTTACAAAAAGACATCACAGGGACAGTATCAAAATGATGAAATAGTTTACCTAAAAAGTGAATTTAAGTTGGATTTTAGCTTTCATAAATATATTTCATGTTATTCCAATTATCACCTTTATTAAACAAATTCTTGATATGAGTGGTATGTGAAACTGTTGGAGAAAATAATGTGCCTAAGCCATAACACAGGCTTTCCTGCTTGGGTGGACAGGAACTTTCATCCTTTCTATCATTCTCTTCCAACTTCACCAAGAAAGACTATCTTTGTACGTTTTCTGTGAATAATGCAATCTCTTTGTATTCAGCAGAGAAGGAAGGTTAAGAACAAAGACTCTCAAACTTGCAAGCACAGATGCAATGATGCTACAAGGTTGCATTGTTTTTTGTAATAGTGATCATTTCATGTTGCTGTATTTTCATATTCTTAATCCAGTTGGATTCTATTGTATTTGTCTCTTATTCGAAATGGGTACATGTGTACCAATATTCTTGGATAATTCATGGTTTGGTTTTGTGGATTATTTTTGTGTTTATTCTTTTTTTAATATGGAGAGCTTTTCTGAAGGAGCATGAGATTTCAAACAGATTTCAAACAGTATTCTGTATCTGAATAAGACAAGTTGTTTCCTCACATGCTATATTCTCTTTTCTATGTAGCTTTTACTTATGTACCTGCTTACAACCCCCCAACTTCTCACTTTGTGTTTTTCATGTAGCTTACAGCATGAATTCCTTCCTACAAAATCTATTCCGTTTGACTTAAAACCTTTTTGCAATAATTTTCAGGTTTCTATGTGAATACGCTATGCTATGTGTTTTCAATGTGAAACCATATGCTAAATAACATATGATTTACTTATTACAGAACTGTAAAGACTTACTTGCCTATTTCAGTCGTCGGCTGCTAATCAGCCTCCAGAAAGCGACCCGACTGTCTTTGGATCGTATTAAAAGAAGAATGAGTGTTTCAGTGTAAGTTGCAAATGGAAGATTCCTTCAATAGTATGCACTCTTTATGAATTTTTCATGATAATGGCAAGATCCATACAAAATCAGTCTCCTATATTGGGTATGATTTCTATAGATTCTTCTCTGCTTGAACAGGCATACACTTCAGAGACAGAATTGTTTCAGTGTAATATATTTTATATTAAAAAGCCTACTTAGAATTCTATTAAGAGAATTTATTTCAAGCAGGTGAAGTTTATGAAGTTTCATCATTAATGTGTGTTAATGTCTGAATTACTTTTTTCTTTTTCTAAGGAAATTTTTCAAAAAAAATCTATTGAAATCCTTATCAAAGTCAATAGGAATTTTTTTGGTTGTTTCCTTCATATTTGTCTACTGTATCATATTGTTGGATTCTTCCTTATTTGGTCACTATGTCATACCAGAGCATTTAAAATTTTACTTTGCTCTTTGTTTTTAGGTTTTAATTTTAGTTTTGAGTAGGTTAGCATCATGTATTTATCATTTTGCACTAGTTTGTCATCTTTGGAAGTTTTTTTCCATTCTGGTGAATACTTATCTACAATGTAGTGGGGCAACATTTGCTCTTTATAGGTTGTTGCATGAAATGATCAGTGAGACCTTCTTATGCCCTATTCAAAGCACTGGTAGAGTTCCATCATTCTAAAACTGAGAGATTAAAATCCAGAATCAGAAAATACTCTGGCTAAAAAATTCTGAAAGCAATGGCTGGATCCAAGCTAACTTTTTTCAGAATGTTGTAACTCTAGCTATTTTCTTTATCCTTTAGACAAGGAACTTCTGTAAGTTTTGGAAATAGTGCATAATTTAGTATGAAAATTCTCCATGTGGGTTTGGTCAGAAAATGTAGCTCTAAATTATATTTCTCAGATAATCTGAGGAGGTTTTGTGGTGAAGTGTGTATGATATGTGTCAAAATTATTTTTCAGCAAATCTGAGGACATCACTCCTTTTCTAAAAGCAGAACTACACCTTGATATTCCCAATCTGGTAAGTTTTATGTCATCTAGGTAAGGTAAGATACACTGCTTATAGTTATCTCTGCATTTGCCCAAGTGCAGGGTGTGGGCACACTTCCACTGAACCAGCATCTGTTCCAAAGGAGAGCAGTTGCTCACATCTTTCAGTGTGCTGAGAGCACTGATGAAATGTGCTCACAGTCCCAGTGTTCCGGCCTCTGTCCCAATGGTGCTTGCCGTACCCGGCCTTTTAACCTTGTGTGGTTTAGCCATTACATTGCAATCTGTTCATCTGTGCTCTTTCTGGAATGATTACAGCTCTCCTCACATATAGCAGTTGCATTACTGGAATAGGTTCTTCATGTTGCATTATTATTATGATTATGATTATTATTATTATTATCTCTTACTTATATAATCTAAATCCTTTTGTTGAATTTCAATAACAAACATTATCTTTGCTCAGTTTGGCTTTAGTCACCTAAATGGGAAGTTAGATGACCAGAATGAGGAACACTGAACAAAAATAGAAGATTCAAAACCAGAAAAAAGAACAGTGGGTTTCTATGTGCAGGGAAAAAAGTAGCTTGATTGCAAAGAACTAAAGCATTAATTTGTTTTCCTTTTGTAGAGTAAGATAATGATGTGTCAGCAATATGTATTTTTTCTTTTATGAGAGAAGGTAACTTAATATTTCTCAAATGTCTTATAACGATTCATGCTTTTATATTGGACTTACAATGAAAAAAAGTTCTGTTCTAAGGTGATATTCCTTTGACATTGAGCTGGTGTTCATATTGGCATTCTATTATACATTCACACTCTCTCTGTGTGTGTGTGTGTGTGTGTGTACACATGATACATAAGTTCTGTCAGAAGTGTAGAATATTTACCTTGTTGATACTTGTAGAAGTATAAAGCTCCAAAGGAAGTATATCTCTCTTTCTTTCCAGCCCTCAAATGCTTGACTGATCCAGGGCAGTAATCACATAATTCTGGGTAAAATGCCACTTTGCTAATGCTAATAAGATTTTGCAAGAGCCTTGCTTTTATGTGTGCAGCTGCTCAATCTGTGAAAGTGATTTATTGGTCATCAGAGTCACTTTTAAGCAGTTTACATCCTAGTCCTGAACACTCCTGTGGATGATTCCATCATTTTAAAATGACTTGAACATGAAAGCTGTAAGATTTTGTTCTAAGACAATATTTGAGGATTGAGCATATCACAAGAGAGGTCATTCTTCTGAATTTTAACAAGAAAATATGTTTTTCTTTTCTTTCCTGAATTGCTCTTACATAACTTCTTTTTCCTGCTCAGTATTTGGAGAAACAGATGTGTGCATTTACTCCATCTTATCCTGTATAGAATTATTTCCAAAAAGGACAGGACAAAGTCACCATTAGCATTATTGTTGGCAATACAGTTCAAAAAGTTCTGGGTTCAGGACATTACGGCTGTTTGTGTGCCACTAAATAAAACTGTCTAGAGTCTGTTCTTTGACCCCAAAGTGAGCTAACATGACATGGTGTGTATCCACAGTAGTAAATGCTTTTTTCCCCGAAGCCAGGACTTTGCATTCAAACTGTGTGTTAGGAGCAGCCTCTGTCATGTTTTATTCATCAAACTATGCCTGATGTCTTTCTTGGAAAGTACCTTTTTTTGCATTATCCTAAACTATGCTATGGGAGCATACTAGCATTTATACAGTGTGGATGACGGCTACCAGAGCCAGCGTTTTGTCCCTATTCTGTTTGTTAGTTGTTCTCAATTCAGATCAGGAATAATTCTTTTCCGTTCTGTGCTATTTATCAAGTACTATGGTAAATGAATTCAAATTCTCTTCCTCTTCTGACTTGGGTATTGATCACTCTCAGAATTATGTCACAAAATCCTTGCTGGATATACAAATTGAAAACTTCAGGCCTGTAGCCTGGAGTTCCAGTAATTTACTAAAAACTGGGTTCTTGCAAAAATTTTTGAGGTAATACTACCTTTGTGAGACAAGAAACACAGCATTTATTCAACAAAGACCTTGGACACTTTGATCCAGGTGATTTTTGTTTGCATGAAATTGCAGTGTAAATATATTTATATGTTGTGAATCAGTGTTTTAGGTCACTCAAAGAATCACCAGCCAAGGTATCAACAAAAGCAAGTTTAATATAAAAGTGAAAGTGCAAAAAATTTCATTGGCAAGGTTCACTCTACTACTTAGAAGATCGTTAAAGCATACAGAGAAAAATTAGAATAAAATCTAAACCAAATCAATCTAAATTTTAAATGAACCTAAAATGATCTACATGGAAGATGGGCACAGGAAAAGGGTGAGGATGGAAAAGGGTAAGGATCAAAAAGGAATCAGGGAGATGCTCCTGTTGAGTCAAAAGGTTCAGAGTGGACCCCTTCACCAAACTTAACTCCAGACTTGGCCAGCAGTCCAGGCCTAAATGTTTAACAGCACTTAAACTTAACAGCACTGATTTGAACAATAGCCTGATTTAAACAGTTAAACAAAAGGTTCTGTCGAATTTACTATGGCACAACAGTAACTTCCTTATAGGTCTAGCTTACATATGAATCTAATGTACTTAAGCATCTAAGAGGGCAACACGGTACATTTGCTGTAGCATGTTCTTCTACAACACGTGCACACAGACCTAAAGGAGTATGTGCAAGCTACACACCTGCAAAAAATTGCCCTGGAGTTCAGTGAAATGCTCATGTCAGATGCCTTTGCATCTTCTCAGCGGGCAAAGGGTAGAGCTTTGAGGAGTGAGGGTACCAGCCCAGAATCTGTTGTCAGTGTTCGGCTGTGGTCCTACAAGCACAGGAAACTTGAGAGTTCTCTGGCTCTGAGAGGCCCCACGCAGAGGGGCGTTGCTGGTCACAGCCCGCTGGGGTCCAGGAGAGCTCAAAGGGTCTCACTTAGGACTGCTGTTTATAGGGTTGCGAGAGAGTTGGCTTAACCATAGTAATTTTCCATCTTGGCCACAGTTCGGGTTGGTAACTTTCTTTGAAAGTTCAAACAACAAAAATGTTGTTCCGCTTGAGTTGTTATTCAGGCAAGAAAAATAATTTTCCAAGGCTGTTTTTATAAAAGACAAGAGCTCTTTAGCTCACAACCTGAGCTCCTGGGAGCAGATGGCGTTTCTGATAAGCTCCAGAAAAGCTGAGCCCAGTTGCTTTTTGTCGAGGCCAAGGTCTAATGAACATTTCTGAGATCACAGGGAGGCCTGAGCATGGTGGGAGGTGGTGGTTGTACCACAGCTTGCAATTTCTAATGCTTTGTTATTCTAGAGGGTAAAAACAAGGCTTGTAATGTATTCCCACACATGATATAAAAGTCATTATAAAAATAATGCTTAAAATGTTGTAGGAATTTTTAAAATAGTTGCAAAAAAAGGCTATAAATCTGTCTGCTTATATATTTCATTGCCATTTCACTCACAGTATGACTGCACAATTAGGTAGTAGGTCACTACAGGATGTTTCATCTCTTTAGAAGCAATTCTGAGCCAGATAACCTGCTAGAGTTGCTTCTTTTTTTTTCAACTTCTCTTCTGGGGTAAGCTCTGCAATTCACCATCAGTGGAGTAAAATGGAGGTCTCAAAAATGACAATCAGTTGCATTTATTTCAACAATATTTCACTGTTTTAAATAGGTAGTCGTTCCCAGTTTAGATGATATACAGCAAGCCATCAATCACATGATTCAGTTAACACTGGAAGTAAGTCGAGGAGTTGCTCAGTGGGGACAGAGGCATTTGCAAAAATCTATTTTAAAAACAGAACCAGGCACACAGCAAGCATCTTCTGCAGGCTTTGGATCAAAAGGAAAAAAAGCCAAAAAAGGGGAAAGTAAGTGGTTTGTTTAGGTTTTTTTTTACCCTTTACATTACTTTTTGCTTTGATAACTATGCCATATATAAATATTTGTGAATAAGATCACTTTTCATCAGAGGAGCCTACTGTGGATTGTTTTACATTAATTTTTGGGGTTTATTTTGATTTAATTAGCTGTATTTTTCAGAAATAGCTTTTCAGACTTACGTAAGTATTACAATTCCGAAAAACAATAAGCAATAAAGCTTTGAAAAATTGCTAAATTCTGAATCTTGTGCTTAATTTCAGGCAAAGTAAGCTTGCCAGTCAATCTTTTTACCTACTTATTGTGGAATGTAGCCATAATGATATAGCTGAAACTATAACCCATGATTTTATACTAAATCTCCTTGAAATATTGAGATAAAACAAAAGCCAAATTTCAGGAAAGATTTTAATTGCTGGATGTATTCCTAGATTGGATTATAAAACACCTCAAATGTTTTTTTCATGTGAATGAAAAACATTTGACTGGAAACAGACCTATATCCTTTTTAGACAAATACTTTATTCCTTAATATTGTTTCCAAGCATTTCTCCATACACTTTGCAAGCAACCATAAAAGCCTACATACATTTTTACCATTGGGTTTTCTTAGCTGTTTGGCTGGCCCAGTGATATGCAATCCAGTTATATCTTTGTTCTCATTCCTTTGGAAAGTCTATAACATCTTGGAAAGTTTTTCTTTCTGACGGTCCAGAGCTGTTACTTTATTCTTCTACTGACCTGTCTTGTGTGATTCCAACCTTTTCTAACGGCCTTCAAGCAGGGTGGCAGGAGCCAATCCTCATCAGGCAGTCAGAGTCTTTTCCTCTGCTGGGTCAAAATACAGCATCAGCAAGTGACCATTTTCATGACCTTTAACTAGACATCAGCAACACCTAGGGGTGTATGTTAATATTTGGGCAATGAGATTATGGAGTACACTGGTAAGGATGGATCAATCTGACACTGTTTCCAGTGAGCAGACCCCAGAAAACACCTTCAGAGTAAAAGAGAACTTAGAGTTGCCTTAAGTCTCCCTCATTAAATAATGTATGTAGTGGGAAGGGTGGATTTTTCTTTCCTGTTCATTGAAATCTGCTTCAAAATGCTCAGGCATTGTTATGGCAGAAGTAGATCATCAGATCTCAAGAGTATCAGTTTTTATATTGACCCTGATTGTCTCAGCAATTAATCAAACAGTTTGAGAAGCTTACACTGCTTTAAGCAGTATATATGCTTTAAAAACTTTAATTATAAGAATTTAAAAATATTATGAAATAATGTGGAATGTTTATGAGGCCTTTGATGTTCTCCTTACGATTAAATTAAGATGGAGAAAATGAAATTTGTGAATGAAGAAGACTATTTTCTTTCCATTTGAAAATCTTAATTTTAGACTGAATTTGCTCTAGCTATACAGTGCCTGGCATGAGCTAGCAGCTGGTACTTCACATTAAGCAGTCAGATAGATGTTTGAAGAAGGATATTCAGCCTTACTGAAGAGCATCATTGCTCAACTTGGTATGCATAGGTTTAGAAGAGAATTCTAATCAGACTGTCAACAGTTCATTGATTTATATATCGTTTTATTTTACAGAAGGAACTGATGATGTGGTTGTCAGAAAGCTAAGAAATTTTTATGCAGGAGTTGCAGAAAATGAAGCTATTACTAAAATAATTGTGCTTCTCTCCTCTGCTGGGAATTCTCTAAAAGAAGGAGCTAGTGAAGTTCTGCAGGAGTTTGATAAGTATAAGGTGCTGTGGACAGAAGATAAAGATACCAAATTTCAGGTCAGTTTAACAATGATCACCTAGAGGACTGTTCTTCATTAATCCTGTCTTTTGAAATTGGGAAAAATCAAGGAAAAAAAAAGATGTAGAAAACACATTTACAGTGGAAATTCTTGTTTTATCTTTCTGTATGAATGCTACTGTATCTCCTAAGGAGAAGTAATAGCATTTTACTTCTGTATAAAGTAAATTTTTGTGTTGTGGTTTGCCTTTTGCTGCTTCTGTGCCAATCTAGATACTAAAAACCTGGTAATTGCTGTATTTTGTTTGTGTAACTCTGGATTTTAGGCCACAAGAAACCAACCCAGTTTGATATGAGGCATGTCTCTATGCAAAGATAGGTGGCATGGAAAATCAACAAGAGCTATGCACACACGTACAAGGCTACTGCTGTCACAGGGATATGGTGGGATGGCATCTATGATTGGAGTGTTGGAATGGAGGAATATAAGCTCTTTAGGAAGGCTAGGCAGGGAAGACCAGGTCAGGATTAAAAGGAGGGCAGGGACAGGTGACATTATAGTGGGGGTCTGCTACAGGCTGCCTGACTGGGAAGTCCAAACAGATGAGACCTTCTGTAGACAGACAAGAGCAGCCTCGCAGTCACAAACCCTGATCCTCATGGGGCACTTCCACCACTCTGGTATCTGCTGGGGGGACAGCATAGCAGGGCATAAGCAATCAAGAAGGTTCCTGGAATGTCTTGATGATACTTCTTTCTCCAAGTAATTGAAGAGCCAATGAGAAGAGGTGCCATGCTCTACCTTGCTCTCACCAACAAGGAGGAGCTGGTGGGGAACGTGAAGCTCAAGGGCAGCCTTAGCTGCAGTGGCCATGATACGGTGGAATTCAAGATCAATTTATGTGGGCTAAAACCCCACCAATTCATAAGCAGAGCTGAAAATTTGCTGTTAGTCTAATTGAAATTTTAAGTTTAATCAAATTGATGTTATTAGCTTGATCTACTTACTACTGAGGAATAGCATACTGCTGCAGTGAAAGCTTCAATAATAAGTTTTATACACACATGCTTAATTTCTACATTCTTCCTTTTCCACTATGCTAACCCTTCCACTGCCTGTCTGGGTACTCTTGGACTGAAGAGTAGAAGTGGGATAAAGCTTTCAGCATTTATTACTTGCCCATGCAGTGTAAGCATAATCAATACAGCTCTTAGGAACAATTTCTGAAAGGCAGCTTTTCAGAATGACGAAGCTTTTCTATCCTTGAGTTCTGCTGAGGGAACTACTTAGAAAATGTATTTTATTGTGATTGTTTCACACATAATTTGGCTTATGAGGTAGTCTCTCTGTAAATGTGGGCATGTATTTGATCTCTGTTTCATCACCTGTTTTCACAAAATGAGTAGGTCCTTAATATGTCTTGGTTATCTGTTTCTCTGTTAAGTTTGGTTGGAATTTCCCAACAAGGTTGAGTGTTACTAACAGAGATTTTTATAAATATTCATTTTACTATGCTAGCAAGGCTGCAGAAGGCTAAAATCAGGTATAATATTGGTATGCATTTTCAGTAATTACTGAATAACAGTTAGAACATGTTTTACCAAAATTATGGAAAAGGACATTTGTTGATTGACACTTTAAACTACCCACAGGAATTTTTTGCTACTGGTCCCTCCCTGTCTGAAATTAAAGAAGAAATACTTAACTATGATACGTTTGAGCAAGAGATGAAAACTTTAAAACCCATTATTCTTCTTGGTCCGATTGAATTGCACACAGGTATGACATATTCTTATCTTAGTGTGTACAGTAAGATGCATAGTTGAAAGGATCATCGAGTCCAACTCCTGGCCCTGCACAGCAGCATCCCCAAGAATCACACCGTGTGCCTGAGAATATTGTCCAAACACTTCCTGAGCTCTGTCAGGCTGGTGCTGCTCCCACTTCCCTGGGGAGCCTGTTCCAGTGCCCTACCACCTTCTGAGTGAAGAACCTTGTCCTAATATCCAACCTAGCCCTCCCCTGACACAACTTCAGGCCATTCCCTCAGGTCTTGTCACTGGCCACCACAGAGAAGAAATCAGTGCCTGCCCCTCCTCTTTCCCTCACACTCAAGTTGTCAACTGTATTGAGGTCTCCCCTCAGTCTCCTCCGGGCTGAACAGACCAAGTGACCTTGGCTGCTCCTCATATGGCTTCCCCTCAAGGCCCTTCACCATCCTCCTTGCCCTCCTTTGGATGCTCGCTAATAGTTTCGTATCTTTCTTATTTTGTGGTGACCTAAACTGTGCACAGCACTCGAGGTGAGGCCACCCTAGTGCAGAGCAGAGTGGGACAACCCCCTCCCTTGCCTGGCTGGTGATGCTGTGCCTGATGCTCCAAGGACGTGGTTGGTCCTCCTGGCTGTCAGGGCACTGCTGACTTGTGTTCAACTTGCCATGAACAAGGTCCCTTTCTGTGCCACTGCTTTCCAGCATCTCATTCTCCAGTCTGTCCATACATCCAGGGTTATCCCATTCCAGGTGCAGAATCCGGCACTTTCCCTTGTTGAGTTCATGTGGTTGGTGATTGCCCAGGCCTCTGATTTGTCGAGGTCTCTCTTCAGGGCCTCTCTGACTTCGAGGGAGTTAAGAGCCCCACCTAGTCTGTGAACTTCCTTAGTATCCCTTCCAGTTCTATGTCCAAGTCATTTATGAAGGTGTTGAAGAGCAAAGGGTCTAAAATGGAGCCTTGTGGAACCCCTCTAGTGACAGGTTGCCAGTCTCCTGTCACCTCATTCACTGTAACCCTTTGTGCCCAGCCCATGAGACAGCTGCTCACCCATCACATGGCATGTTTATCCAGCTGTGTGCCTTGTCCAGAAGGATACTATGAGAGTCAGGTTTATTATTGTAAATATGAATATATATATTGAAATATATCTAGATATATGAATAGAAATCACTGAAGAGACCTCATTGACTATCAGGCAGGGCTCACTCAGACCCTTCTAAGAAATCTGACTTAAAAAACTCTCCATTCCCCTTGCCTTCTCCACTTGTAAATGTGGACACTAAGTTCTCTCATGACTGTGAAGTTATTATGGAGGCTTGCCAAAGAGTTAATGGATGTGTATTGACACTGATTTGATCATCCTTGATACTCCTGTCTGGCACCAGGTCAGCCAATGATTATAAAAGAGCATTGGAAGCATAAAGCACCTTCCTTGATACTGGTGAGACTAGCACTTAACAGCATTAGTGTGTTTTTCACTTTCAGTGTTTGTTTCAGGAGGAGACATGGCTACTTAGTCATTCCCATGTTTAGTATCTCTGGCTCTCAGAACATTATGTTCTGAATTAAGCTGTTTGTTCTATGGCATTTGTGCCACAGCTGACTGTGCTAAGGATTCCAATGGCACTTATCCCTTTCACCTCACAAGTTATTGCAAGGCTAACACATCTTCTCTGGACCATCTCTCTGGTTGGTATCCAGCGACAAGTAGAAAATGTGTCCCTTTGCAAATATTGGTGTGGCTGTATTTCTAATGAGCAGCCCTCTTCTTCTGACAGATTTGTTCGATTAGATTAAGAAATAATCTGTAAAATTTGTCTTCCTTGCACATCAGAGAAGCGGAAGCTGCCTGCTTTGAAGACTAGAGTTCATTTCAGGACCTTGGTGGTGTGTTAACCCTATTTCTTTCCATGAACAAGCAAAAATGTCAGACTGCATATCCTCACCCAGTTCCTGGATGCAGTTTCTTCTTAATGAGACCACTCCGGAAAACTCTATCTATTATTGTGTGACCAAGAGTAGTAAGAAAGGGTGTATCCAAAAGTATGTGGGTTTTGTTGATGGTCACAGTATTCTCTCGCCTGTGACCACTGCATCAAAGGGACCCAAGTCCTCTAGGTTACAGAACAAAGATATTAAATGTCTTTTATGATCTGGGACAGCAGGTAGTTTCTTGGACCCAGTTTAGGTTTGGGAATTGATTTCTTGTGATTTACAGATTCTAACTTCTGGCAGGGTGTGGTAGTTTTCTTGAATTACCCCTGGGCTTCAGGAATCATCTCTTTAATGTTAATAGCCACATTATTAAAGGAGAATCTATATCTGCTGTAAAATTTGTTTTGTGTGCAGGAATGTTATATGCTGTTAGTATCTCTTGCTTTCTTTTAACAGAGTACAAAATGCTGCTTAATAAAATCCTAATTTATTCTGAAAATAAATTAGAATTCTTGACTCTTCTGTCTCTTCAGTGTTGGTTTGTGTTTATATATTAACTGGATATAAAACAATGTGTCAGCTTACAGTTTTAGTTGTGAACTATTCCAAGTTCCAGTTTTGAAATCCCAAGATGCCATTTCCTCAATGGGTATAAAGCATTTAAATATTACCCATCTTTATACATTTGATTAGTATATATCAAAGCTATTCTCTGAAAAGCCACATTAATAAGTAGACATTTTATTCTTTATTCATCTTCTCTATGTGCTCCACTAGGTAAGCTTACCAATATGTTTTACAAATATCATAGTATACAATAAAACAACAGAAGTCTATTTGATTATAGTTGAAATTGTTTTGAGACTTTTAAAATGCTGTAATGGAATTGCTTGTCTGCTGTTTTCTAATTGCTGTTAAAGAACCATATGTGATGATGCAGGTTTTTAACAGAAAAAAATTAAGGTATGGATTGAGTAAATTTTTTTTATTTTATTGTTTTTTAAAACCAGGACCACTGAAAAAAGCTTTAGCAATTGAAGCCAATTCCTGGAAGATGGTCCTCTGTCGTTATTTAAATGAGGAATATAAAGCGAAATTGCTAGACATAGTGTCGTTCATAAACGAATACATAAAGAAATTGTCTCGACCTCTGTCTGACTTAGATGATGTCAGATTAGCAATGGAAGCTTTATCTACCATTCAAGAGAAGAGAACAGAAATAGATATGTCTATGGGACCCATTGAAGTAAGATGACTTTTAATTCATCATATTGGAAAAATATTATTATTATTATTAATAATAATATATGTACTAAGAGTCACAGGATAAGATAAACTTTGAACTCTAACAATGAGTTCACTGTCTTGAAGGAACTAGGCTGAAGATGGGAAATGAAATATTAAAATTTTTTTGTATTATAAATCATGAATCAAATAATTTGATGGATTCTGTATTAATACAGAACAGAAAAAAAATTCTTTCTCAAATTGTAGTATAAATAGAATCTAGGAGACAGTATGCAGCAATAAGAAGATGAGAACACAAGACAAGGGAGCACTATGCTCCCTTTTGGTTTTCATTAGCCTTAATCGTCTTCTTATTTTTTCTGTGTGTGTAAAAAAACATGTTGATCATCTAACCCCTTGAAATATAGCCAGACAATATTCATGGAGCCACACATCACGGTATGCTGTCAAAAACTGGCAACATTCTTTCAGTTTTTTCTTTAAGAAAGAAGCTGAAAGAAGCTAAAACAAGCTCGTTATGTTTTATAAGTACTTGGTATTTACTATCACTCTCTGAAACAGTCAGCTTAATAGAACAAGTTAGCTTTATATTTTCATCCACCTCCTAAAGAAGAAATTTTTTGCTGTATAGTAAGATTTTCTCTCTTGAAGACTGCTCTATGAAACTTGAAAGAAGTTTCTGTAATTGTTGTCACTTCTGCTAGTTTTATGGTAAGAATGTGGGTTTTGTCTTAGCAATTTATGCAGTGGTTTGTAAGAAAACAATCTGTTCTGTGATCAAAAGATGGAGAGAGAAACTGTGGAAGTATAGCTGCCTTCTTAAGTGGGTATCAGGTATGTTAGAAAGTCTTAGTCTTACACCAAAAAGAAGAATCTGAACAATAATTTAAACATTTAAAGTAATATTCACATCTACTCAATGTTATTAGTCTGTCTTCACGATATGATAATCATACTCACAGCTGTTAAATAAAGCAAGCAAGAGGAACTGAGTTCAGCACTGTCTACTTGCTAGGTTTTACATGTGTAGGAAATGATGCAAACTTTGTAAATAAATAAAAGGTATTAAAAAAGATGAAGCATTAACATTTTTGTTTATTATTATTATTGGTCTTCTACCACTTTGAGATTATTATTTAAGATAATGATCTTTCCCGAACGACTTATATTCCATGTGTCTCTCGAAAGGTTACTTCCTTTGTTAATGTAATGAGTTCTGTCGATTTCAGTAGGGCTAGTCATGTTAACAAGTCACCCTTAGATCCATTTTCTCCTTCTCCAGGAGATGAATAACCCTAGACACCAGTGCAGGCTGGGTGGAAATCAGATTTGCAGTAAAATAACTGAGTTTCCTGGTATACACCAAAGTGAACATAAGCCAGAAAAGTTCCCTTGCAACACAGGGGCTTTAGGGTCTCCTGGGCCTTTTACAAGTTGTGCTGCCAACAGGTTGAGGGACATGGTTCCCTCTGCTGTGGGATATGAAATTTAACTGGAGTGCCGTGTCCAGCACTGGGCTTCCTGATACAAGACAGACATGGACATACGGGAGTGAGTCCAGCAAATGTTGAATAAAGTATGAAAATGAACTTATTTTTAAATAATGCGTTGTGTGTAGCGGGAGGATCACAAAGCAGAAGATATGAAAACAAATTGCAGATGAGAACAGACAATAAGAAAGGTTCATTCCGTTGCAGACGCATATGCACATATTTGACAGTTCGGCAAACTTAGCAAAATAGATTTTATAGATGATATGGAAAAATATTTATAGATGTGTAACTTAGTATGCACAGTTATTTAGAGTTGGGAAAAATTCATCAAAATTTGCATTCAGGTGGAATGTAGATAATTGGAATAAAATACCATTGAGATGATAAAATTTTATATTTTTGGTAACAAATCTATGATGATTGTGTATGTTTTTCTAGTATTTCATCCAAGACATCTTTGAAGAAATAGTTTTTGCTGTTGTTCCCTGGTTCTTCATTCCTCATTCCTTATTTAAAAAAAAAAAAAAGTTATGCCTACAATATATGAACAGCTTTTCTTTGAAATGTTTTTAAAAAATTTGATCTATGTTCCCTCAAATGAATTTATAATATATTCCTGAGGTTCCTTTTTTCATCTAGGAAGCCTATGGCATTTTAAATACATTTCAAGTGGAAATTACAAAAGAGGAATCAGAAGGTGTTGATTCAATGAGATATGCTTTTAATAAATTAAAAACTCAAGCTGTAAGTATATCAAATTATGTTATTTTCCATTACTGGAAAACATGTGAGTTTCTTCAGATTATAAATGAGAGTGTGAGACCAATTGTCCATCCTCTCTGACTTCTCAGTCTTGACATCGGTTGTACACAAGAGTCTATATCTTCTATAAGTATGTTCATTTTCTAATTTCATTTTTATAGGTAACTTTGATATTTACATATTATTGTAGCTTTTAGATGTATGTTTAAAACCTTCAAGAAAATGCTCTTTCTGCTCCCTTTCATTTCCGGTTTTTGTGTCATTCTTGTCTAATCAGGGAGTTTATTACCCTTAGATTTTGTTTTTCTAAGAAGTGCATACTCTGCCAGTGCCCTTACCCCTAAGTGGTGGTTGTGCATTCACAGCCTTATATCCCTCGAAAACTCCTTGTTTATTGAATATTTCATGTAATGGAGGTGGTTAGGTGGAAATATGTAGATATTTTGTTGAATTGATTCAGTTACGTCCTGTTCCACAGATTAATCACTCAGGAAAGGACTCAAGAGCATGTTTTACATTTTTGTGCAGCTCTTGGTTATTTCTCTCAAGCTTTTGAACAAAGAAAAATTTGTTAAAAAGAAGGCTGAGCCCTCTGCAAGGAAGATGACTCTAATAGCTTGGGGTTTGAGGTTTTTTGGAGGGAGGAAAGAAAGAGAATAGGATCTTCTTGTTCCATCACTCCTTGTAATGAAACACATTCCTTTAAAGGCCAATGTGAGATTTTTTTAAGGTTTTTGGTTGAGGTGGTTTGTTTTTTTCCTCCACCTTTCCTCTCCAAATTGAATATATAGCACCATAAAAGGAAAAAAAGTATTTAGCGTCATATAATCAATTTTTGTTCAAAAATTTGATATGTTTTATTCATAATTTTGATTTATAGCTAACTCAAATGTCTGTTCCTGATTCTTACAGAAATAACTTATATTTTAATCTTTTCCATTTCAGACTGCAGTTCAAGATGAGTTAGTTGAAGTTCAGCCCAAATTTAAGAGTAATTTGCTAGAATCAGTTGCAGTTTTTCAGGAGGATGTATCACACTTTGAAACAGCATATGAAACGGTAAATGAATTTAGTAGTGGCATGTAACATTTGTACTCAGTGTTTCAATACTTTCGGTTTGCAGGAGCTGGGTGCCAGAATTTTGTTCTGCTCAGCTACTGATGTTTGATGCCATGGTTGCTAAACAGTCATCACTGTAGGTCAAACTTTTCAGTATGAAGAAATAGCAGTGCACGCAACTCTATAAAGAAAGAAAAGAAGCCCTGGTGATTAGGCTTATAATGAAATCGTAATTATAAATTACAAATTAATTTAGAAACTGTAGTACATGTTATGGCATCATTGCTAAACATCAGCGTTAAAAAGGAACACTGTCTGGGTTTTTTTATTTTTAGCAAAAGAACAAAGTATGAAAAGTTAGGGTCTAGTCCTATTGAGTTTCATTGAGGTAGGGAATTTTCAATTCCATCAAAGTTAGCTTTTCTTAGATTTACCATTGTAAGTATTGCATTACCACGGTACATAACCTGATTGGAATTTGGCTAACAAAAAATATGTATTCTATGATGATCTGTAAATATACAGTGGCCTTCAGTCACTTTGAGAATTAATATTCCATTTTTGTTAACTGCTGATTTGAAAGGAAGGGCCTATGGTTCCAAGTATTCCGCCTCAGGAAGCCAGTAAGAGGCTGCAGATATTTCAGGTAAGAAAGTAAACTGTTGAATTTGCAAATAATTAATTAAATCTGCTCTTGGTTATCTTTTAACAAGTCTAACAAATTATAATTTGGATATTCCATGTGATATTATGTTATCTATAGTTTCTCTCACGCAAGGTTTTCCTTAATGTGGAAGGATTGCTTGATTGATTGACCTGTAACCTTTCTTCCCTCTTCATATTTTGTGAGGAGAAATTATCAATTTGAAGTAATAAAAGCAGTATAAAAAGGAAGAGTCAGTTATGACACCTTGATAACGGCTGAAAAGAAGCCAGGTTACAAAGCAGTCATGAACCAATCTTCTAATATTTTAAAGATCACATTTTTCGCTAGATAATTGTCTTTCACTTTTTAGTTATTTGTTATGACCCTTAATTCGTAGGTTCAGAAGCAGTATTTTCTCTAGTTTTAATCCTTCTTTTTTCTGTGAGTTATAGTAACTTGAATAGTACTTTTGTCAGTCTAACATATTGTATGGATTGTAAAAAGTAAATTCTAAGTTTGTGTAAAGCACTGAGTGACTAACAGAGAGTGCTTAATTCTTCCAATGCTGCATGTAATATGTACTAATATGTACTGAAAATTGAGTGATTCTGGTTGAATTTCCTGTGTTTCTTATTTTGCCAAGAGAATGCTCTGTACTTTTGGGTAGTAGTTGTGAAAATCATTCTTCTTTCCATTTTTCTTTGGTGTTCATATCCTTTGGACAGCAGTTATACTTTGAAAGCAATTGTGTTATTTGGCACTCTGGTGCTTTTCTTCAATCTACATATTTGTTTAGATCAAAAATATTTTCAGATGTTTTACATATACTGCTAATAAAAGTCATAAAAGTTTAAAACTGTCTAATGATTTACTTTTAGACAATTTTAAATTAAAACTTATAAACTTATGTTTTCATTTGGTCTGTATGAAACATGACTCAATCAGGCTAACTTTGATGAGCTGTGGAGAAAGTTTATCACGTACTCGTCTGGTGAGCGGTTGTTTGGACTGCCTGTCACGGAGTATGACATTCTGCATAAAGTCAGGTAACTGTGGAAAGATGCCTGTCTTGAGTATGTTATTAGGTATGTTAGAAAGTCTTAGGCTTACACTGAAGGCAGAAATATTGCAAGTTTTCCATTGCCTTGAATGGAAAGTAAATAAATAAATAGATAAATAAATAAAAATTTAAAAGTTCTAATGAATTGGTCAGTTAAAAACCTTGTATTCATTTATTATTGTAACCAAATGATTTTATTATTTATTTTTATGAATTTATTTATTATTTGTACTAGATGATTTTACTGTGTATAAATACTATATAAAGGAGCAATATGCCCTGTTTTAGACATAAATAGAAATAAATATATACATCTATATAAATAGACGAGTAAATACAGTATCATATTTTAAGATATGGTAGAAAGTGAAGAAGAAAGTGTAAGGAAAGGTCATTCTATCATGATGTTTGAGGAATTTAACTACAGCTCGAATGGAAGTCTGAATTTTTTGAGCAGCTGTACAACTGATCAGATTCTAAAGTTTTTTCACTAGCTTTTTCAATAGTTTGCTGATGATTCATAGAGGATCTCACTGTTTCTGGCTGTTTTTAGATCAGAGTTTTAGTTCAGGTTCAGAGAGCACTTCTAAGTAAATTGACTGTTTCCACTTGCCATGCTCTGCTTTGCACTGCAGAGCCAGCTCAGGGCATATAACCTAGGTTTCTTTTGGACTAATGGGGATTTTGGAGACCTAGGCAAAAGCAAAACTTCCTCCAAATATGTTGTGTGGATATTAGGTCCTTAGCACCAACCATCTGCTCTTTTTTTGTGATTTTTTTTTAATGAAGTATTCTTTTCTACATTAAGAAACATACTCTAATTGTCTACCTCTATTTTTTGTATTATTATTTCATATATCATGTATTTAAATATTGTGAGATATCCAGAGAGCTGATTGAAATTATTGTCATAATTGCTTCTTTTTTCCCAGGAAGGAGTTAGGCTTGCTTCAGAAATTGTATGGATTATATGACACTGTAATAAGCACTATCAATGGTTATTATGACATTCTTTGGGCAGAGATCGATATTGAAAAAATCAGTACTGAACTTATGGATTTTCAAACCAGGTATGTTTAACATATGGATAGTAACAGATGTTAAATGCATTAAGATTTAGGTGAGTTCAGTAAAGCCATTGATATGTTTATCAAAGCTTCCATGAATAAGGTTTATTGTAAACAGTGAGATTATTTGAGAAGGAATGAAATAACACCATTCTTCCAGTTAAGCAGCCTTTCACCTGTAGCTTTGGTAATTGAAGGGCTTATGGTCAGTCCAAGTGTCAATCTCATTGGCTAAACCAACCAAAAGTTTAGGAGGACTGAAATTTTATTTGTAAAAGTTGAGTTCTTCAGCTGGGATAATTAGCCCATTGATTTTAAGTTTTGAATACAAGAATAACAGGCACAAAATTCTTTCCCCCTCAGAGAAAGGCAGGCAGGTGTTAAACATGCAGTTTAACATCAGCCGGGGAGCTAACCAACATGAACATACTGGCAACCACCCAGCACTGACATAGCTCTAAGCCATGTCACATGCTGCTGTGCTGCTCCTGGGAATATAAAATCATATCAGTGGGAAGTAGAGAAATAAGTGATAAAGGATGCAAAACCAAGGATTTACTGTTTTTCCTGATGAGGATCTACTTTACCATTTCCAATAGGGCATTCCCGTGGTAGGTCACCTGCTCAGTTGTTAGTGTGTTGGCTCTTTAAAAGTGTGGATATTTATTTAACTGTTCTCAGGCTTTTTTCCACATTAGGAGTATATAGTTTTCATTATTGAATGGTTTCAGAACCACTAACCAAAACTGGAGGAGGCAGTCATATTTACCCTGTTTTCATATCTGTCTCTGAATTAGTATGTTAATAAGTGCCATGTGTATTACTGGTATTTAAATTGAAGTAAATACTGTATTTGTACAAGGATTTCTATGTGAAATTTAACTAATTTTTCCTTTGTTTTTTCTTTTCCAATAAAGAGTTTCTGATGATAAGCAGCAGATAACTGTTTTAACGGAAACTACAGTATTTTTTATTTTATTTGCAGGAAAAATATCAGTGTTTCAGACTATTAAATATTATGATTTGTAAGTAGGGCATTTGTATTAGTTTTTCCTAAACAGGTAGGCTAGCTGACATAGAAAATGTTGACCTCAATACATTACAGTTCATATCTCCTTGTTTAAACTCTTGTTTAAACAATTCTATTTTGACAGAAGAGGCATTTACTATTGTATTACTTTAATTTAACTGCAGGTGCCGTAGACTACCTAAAGGCCTCCACCACTGGCAAGCCTTTTCGGATCTCAAGAAAAAAATTGAGGATTTTATTGAGTGTTGCTCTTTGCTGGAAATGATGTCTGACAAAGCAATGAAGCAGAGACACTGGGACCGTATTGCTGAAACAACAGGACATCAATTTGATATAGAATCTGAGACCTTTTGCCTTCGAAACATCATGGAAGCACCAATTCTTAAAAATAAAGAAGATATTGAGGTAGGTACATATATTTTTCCCCTCCTTGTTCATTTTATATTGTCAGCAAAAATAATGTGATTGCTTATAAAATGGTTACCCTCTTTAAAAATAATTACTTCATTAAAGTCCCAACTCTCAGTCAGACTGCACTGGTTTAAAACAATTTGTGTTTTATTTAGAAGCTCTTATCTCTGTGAGCAAAGACAGAGGTAGCGGCTGGAATCTCTAGACCCTTATTTTTAGATAATCTCTTCACGTTCCTCCTGCCATTGTTTTTTATTATTTTCTTAGCTCTTTTTATGCAGGAAAAAATCCTCAAACAAAACTTCAAATGGTCATGATCACGTAATTTTTTACCTCTGTTGTTGCTTTATGGTTTTGTAGATTAATTAGAAATTTTAGATGAAGACTTAATAATATTTAATACTAAGACTTTTCTAGATTATTATGGCTTCCTTTGAACCACACAACTTCAAAAAACCACCCCATATAACTTGTGAAAACTCAGTGGAGTTTCCATGTTTCATATGGTAAATACATGTGCAAAAACTTAGTATATTTATACTTGATTTATATGGAAGCATTCCAAGGTGATCTGCTCAATTTTGAATTAAGTTCTGATTTGAATAGAATGTTAGACTTGACCTTTCCAACTTAACTATTCTTAGATTCTGTGATTCTATAAACTGAAATGTGGTAAGAGTCAGAGTTCATCTGGTGATGAGTCTAACCACTACCCCTCCTCAGCCTTGTAGAAATTATGACCCAAAAATCTTTTTACACAGAAATAACAAAAGGTGAAGCCACAGAAAATATATATCCATCCATTTCCAAGCGTGCTTTTTCCAGTTATCCATACAAGTAATTTGAGTGAGTAAAATTTGTAGTGTGGTATCTGCATTTTTTAATATTCTATGACTAGATGTGCAGTATTAGGAAAGATTTCATTTTGCAAGATTGCAGAGCCTAAGAAGTGATTCTTTCTCTGCAGGATATATGCATATCTGCTATGAAGGAAAAGGATATACAGGCCAAACTATCTCAAGTAGCTGAAACCTGGGGAGCCCAAAGTCTGAGCTTTGCACCGTTCAAATCAAGAGGAGAGCTACTGTTAAAGGGAATTGAATCAGCAGAAATTATGATATTGATGGAGGACAGTTTAATGATTCTTGATTCTTTGCTGTCCAATAGGTACTTGGAATAGTTCATGTATGGCATTTTCAGAAACACACTGCGATAGCAACAACACTATTATTGAGCTAAATTAGCAGTAAATTTGAATTAAGTATTTTTTAATGAAAAAAAGTGTTACAAGGCCTAATGAAAAACATCCTTATGAGAAAGACTTCCATGCACATTCAATTGAGACAACTTTCACCTCAATATACTTGAATGTAATCAAAATCTTTCCATAATGTTGTTCTTGTTCTAAGTGAAACAAGAGTTAGTTTGTTCTGGGTTTGGTGTTTTTTTCAGCATTGTAAGTATTTATTTTATAATAGCTTTATTTAGAATTAAATAGTTTATGCTTGTCTCCACTCTTAGATACAATACAGCATTTAAAAAGCAAATTCAGAGCTGGGTTTATAAACTAAGCAACTCTTCACACATAATTGAAGAATGGCTGGTTGTGCAGAACCTCTGGATTTATCTTGAAGCTGTTTTTGTAGCGGGAGATATTGCAAAAGAGTTACCCCAGGTAAACTTTACAATACTTGCCTATCATTGTGTATTAAAAGCTTTCTTTCTGGTAATTTTCAACAGATTATGCTTTGGTTTTCCTATATATAGGAAGCAAAGCGTTTTCAGAATATTGACAAATCATGGGTAAAAATAATGCAACGAGCTCATGAAAATTCAAATGTAGTTGCCTGCTGTGTTGGAGATGATACTATGGAGCAACTTCTCCCTCATTTACATGAACAGCTGGAAGTATGTCAGAAATCACTTACAGGGTATGAGTTGTTTGATTTTTACTGCTTAATTATATTGTAAATAATTTGTCTGAAACATACATTGTATTTCAGTCTTACTTACACCCCTATATAGAAAAAATTACAACTTGAAATAGTTTCATAAAAGTCTTGTTCAATTTTAAAGATATTTAGAGAAGAAAAGGCTGCTGTTTCCAAGATTCTTTTTTATTTCTGATCCCGCACTTGTTGAAATTCTTGGACAAGCAAGTGATTCTCATACAATCCAGGTATGAACTTAATGATTTTTTTCTCCTTATATAAAAAAATTAGAATACGTAGGAGCATTTAATAAAATGGGATGCAGACATTTTCTTTTCATAAAGTTTGCTTGAAAAAAAAGTTTTGTTTCCTGCTCTCCATTTTTTAACAAAATGTGAAATAGATACCTGCAATTCAAAAGAATCTCCAGAATTCAGAACACTAGAATACGATTTGATCAAGTGATTTGCTGGTGGTTTCTTTCACAACTAAACTAACAGAAGGGACCCTGTGAGGCTTTCCTGCTTTGCATATTGCAAAATTCATCCAGGTAGTCTGGATTGTTACTGAGGGTTGATTGACATAAGCCAATTGATCTCTGCTAGATTGTCTCTGGAAACTGTAAAAACGCAGCAGACAGAGATGAAATTCTACACAACCATTTCTGTAATTGTTACCTACAGATGGCCAGAAATTCATCTGTAGGTTCAAATGAATTTTTGCAGGATAACCTTATTTGGGATTTTTTTTTATGTTTGCTAATGCTAAATATTTGCATTGAATGATTCCTGAATTATCCTTACAGCCACATCTGACTTCCATATCTGACAACATAAATGAAGTAGAGTTTCATCCAAAGGATTATGATCGCATACTGGCAGTAATATCAAGAGAAGGAGAAAAAATTCCAGTAATTAGCCAACTTTTTTTTCTACAAACATTAATAGATAAATAATTTTATTATTGAACATGTAAGATATATTAAGGTGAATTATTGTTAATTACAAATATATATTTCAAGGATTGTTGTTAACAAGACTAGAATATGTTGTCATTAAATAAATTTCTTGGATATTAATTGAAGTAAAATCTGTAGCTGTCATGAATAGAAATTTAGTAACTATGTAGTAACTCATATTCTTGAACAGAAGGGTGGTAACCATGTTCTATGTTATACTTTTTACTTTCATTAATTTTATAGTTGGACACTCCAGTGGTTGCAAAAGGACCAGTAGAAATTTGGTTGAAGATTTTATTGCAAGTGCAGCAGAAGTCATTGCATGGCATAATTAGGGCTGCATATTACCAAATTAGTGACCCAGGATACCAGTTGCTGAATTTTCTTAATCAATTCCCAGCACAGGTATGAGTACGAGACGTGGATGTGTGTGTGCAGTCCGGGTTGTATCTGGGGGCAGGTGGAAGGTAAGGAGCACCTGGCATTGCCTGTATGAAGAGGCTTTCATAGAGGATACAAGGGGAAGGATCTGGTCAGTGGAAGGCAATCCTTAATCACTTCAGTTTTGGTACCCAGTATGTAACATTGTATTTTTCTTGCCATCTGCTTTAAATTTAGTTTTTTTACTTATCTTGGAGAATATCAAATAGAGCTTATATTTTCTGTAACGAATATTGAATCCCTTTCAGCTGCAAATAAAATTGCATGTGCAGATCGATTTCTCTCATAATTTAAGATTGCAAGAGATATGTTTATGATTATTTATCACATAATTTACAAGATTCGCCTTATAGTTAATATATTTGTCACTATGATAATACAGTCCTAGTATAAGGCTATGTTGAAGGATTCTGGAAACTCCTCCATCTTACTGATAATTCATAAATTTCATTAGAAAGTAATGAACTGTTTCCCATCCTGTATGAATTCTGAATCTGTAATTTGCTGATTGGTACAGTGTTGGGTGGAATTTTTAATAAAAATTCTGCAGATGCTAAAACAGGCCAGTATGTTGCTATTTTTTAAAAAAATCAATACATTTAAATATTTAATAGAATTATCCTACAGCTGTATTTATGATGTCATTGTGAATTGTTTCAGCAGTGTTTAGTTGAAACTTTTCACTACCTTAAACAAATAAGGACTGTCTTGTTTCCTGTCAGACATTTTGATGTGGCTTTATTACCATCTGCAAAGATCTTTTCTCATGTCTTGCTAATCCAAATGTTATGTTCAAAATACTGTTTGTTTCAGAAAGGTTTGGCCAATGAATTTTTATAGAAAGCTGTGTAACAGAAGAGAGAGAAATTGGGCAAAATACTGACAAATGAAATGTTTTCTTCAAACTGCCTTTTTCCTGGCTCAGAAGCTGCTGTTATAGGTAGCATGAAATAGTCACATCCAAATATTAATTTTATTTATTTTTTGTTTTCCTTTGACTAATTGATCATTTTAAAATTAATTTTTTTATGATATCTCACCTTTTAAAATCATCAGGCTGTCTTCTAATACACAAACTCTGTAACCATGAGCTCGGTACAGGCATAGGGAGCCGGAAAAGTAGAAAGAGATGTTGAGTAAAATTTTTAGGGCTTGGTGCTTTTTGAATATAGAAATGTGGGGAATAAAGGTAATAAAGGGATACAGTGCTTGTCTATCATTTTTTTTTTTAGGTATTGCAAATCAAAACCAATTTGAGGCAGTGGTTTATGTGCAACATCCTATAACTCTCTAGATTTATTTGGAAGCAAAATAACTTGTAGTTCAGTGTGCTCTAGGCTGTACTCCAGGCATGACAGAATGTTAGAAGGCAAGCCATCCCATGTTCACTGGAAACACAGCAATTTAATGTTCTTTAATTAGTTACAAATTGGCAGTGGGAAATTTTTAGAAGGTCTTCTCCCCCCAGAGCCAGTTTAGATTTGTATTACTGGAGTCTTCTAAAGGATTAGAAGTGAAACTGACACTAGTCCTTAAGTTGAGTGTATCTCACAATGTGACAAATCTTTGTAAAATTTTTAAATGCCTTCTCAGCAGGTTGTGCAGCAGAGCCAGTTAATTCAGGCATGGTGTCCTGGTGAGATAGATTCATGTTGGATATAGTGATGTTTTGGAACTGTCTGTACCATAATTTATTGTTCCTATCATACCTAAGCCTTCTGTAACACAGCTAGAGTTCAACAAGTGATTAGTTTGTATATTTTTCATGTATTACATTTTTAGGTTGGATTACTGGGAATTCAAATATTGTGGACACGTGATGGAGAAGAAGCTCTACGCAATGCTAAGGATGACAGAAAAATCATGGATGTAACCAATGCTAGATTTCTGGATATTCTGAATACGTTGATTAGCCAGACAACACAGGATCTTTCCAAGTTCGAAAGAGTGAAATTTGAAACACTTATTACCATTCATGTGCATCAGCGTGATATTTTTGATGATTTGGTAAAGTATAAATTTTGATTTCTGACAACTAAATGCATTTTCTATCATAATACTCTTTCTTATTTGTGGTTGCCACAGTTACATGTGTATGCATATATAAGAGAAAGATGTTGATAATCTCACCACAGTAAAAATAATACAATTTTGCTTAAACTAGAATAACATTAATTACATTAAATAGTTCTATCAAACTAAATATTTTTGCCAAATGTTTCCGCTTTTCTTAGAATATTTAAATTTTCCATTTCTTCCTATAGGATTTTTTTTTATAAACAAAACTTAAAGTGTTTCCTTCCTTTTAAAAATGGTTGTACTACTCTTACTTGCATAACTTCAGAAGCTGAGATTGCTGAGGGTGTTTTAACTGTAACATCACTTCCTCTTGACTTTACAGAATCTTAGTTGGCACACAGCTGCACGTTCCTAAGGAGACTACAAAGAACACAAACAAACAAAAAACCTACTAAAATCAGCACATAGTTGCAATCCTCTACTTGAACTTTTGAGACTGTGCTAATTTTTTACCATTCCTTTATTCTTTGAGGAATGGCATCCTTCAGCACTGTCCCTCACATATTTCCAGAGGCTTTTTAGATTACACATCATTTGCTTCTCTGCCTCAGTCACATCCTTCCTTCATCACGCCCTATGTTGCAATGTGTTTCGTGGATTTAGTGGTGTGCTATTTGCATTTCTCATTTGGAAAATGAACTGCCTTACCAAAGCAGTTTAAGATTTATTTGATAACACAGATTTTGGGATGATCGGGTTAAGCGATGAGGACATTTTTTAATATCAGTTTAGCATGCACCTGAACATGTTATGCCATGCTTACTGTATTTAAGTTTACTTACACAGGAACTTTAACCTGAGTAACTACTCATTATTCACATACAAATAAGCACTTTATCACAGTTGGTAAAGGCAATAAATGTAGATGCTCGGTTCTAACACATACTTTTACTTTCTTTTAAGGTAAAAATGAACATCAAAACACCGACTGATTTTGAGTGGTTAAAACAGTCCAGATTCTACTATAAAGAGGATTATGATCATGTCATTGTAGCAATTACAGATGTTGATTTTATTTACCAAAATGAATTTCTGGGTTGCACTGATCGTCTGGTTATAACACCTCTTACAGACAGGTTAGAAAAGCAATTATAGATAAGGAGTACTTTTAATATCTATAGTGTTTACTTAACATTTATCTTTAAACAGATACAATCTAAGTTAAGTTCTGTGTGGGCTAGATCATTCATGAAAACATTGTCATACATTTGCTTAATATACTCTTTTAGAAAAGGTGAAATAAGATCTCACTAATCTGTACACTCACTAATTCCTTTATCACTGCCCAGTCTTAAAAAGAGCATTTAGTAACAGAAATTCATTGTTTTAAGTTTGTATAGTAACATATAGTTTAGCAGTATACTGAATAGAAGATTAGGTCAAATATTTCAAATTTTGTAATAAGAGATTCTCTAAAGATTCTGTGGCTTCTTTGAAAGTCTAAGAAAAAGCTGTATGCACTCACCTTCCTTCTTCTGTAGCCAGGCAAATAAATGGTCATTTTATTTCAAATGTGGCTTAACAAAGAACTGTATTTCTTTTTACCTCTTGAGAATCTCTTTGTTTCCTTCCTTGTCCAAATTCTTTCTCCATTCAATCATTTCCTGAGATGTCACTTTTAACCAAAGGAGAAAATAGAAGACTGAGAAATACTTCACTTACAAAAAGATCCCCTCAAGAAATGAAAACAAAGTCCAACCTACAATCATTTCCTTTAGTATCTATGTGGTGTATGTGCTTCTATGACTTTTCTAATACCTTTATTTCTCCAGAAGACGTAGAGCTGCTATTGTGACAATATGGAAAGTTCAGTAGATTTCTGTGGTGAACTTTATTGCCCTCAGAAATTGAGTATTTTTGGTGTAAAATTGTTAAACTCTACGCCAAAACTGATTGAAGTAGAATGGCAGAGACAAAGCCTTCCTGTCACTTCAGAGTTTCTTATGGTATAGAAAGCAAGAAAGTTCCTGCAGTGCAAGTTTGGTGTAATAAATTACAATTCAAACTAGATTGAGGAACTAGTTAGTTATAAAACTCTCTTCAATTATGGATTGAAGCCAGAAATACTTCAGTTAGACTGTGTCCAAACTATGTTGATTTGACAGCGAAGATACCCCATTGCTTAATTCCTTTAGCATTACTCTTCCATACCTTGCCATGAATGAAAATCATAACTAAGGCTCACATATAAGTAAAACTGTAGTCTAGACCTTTTCAGACTTAAAAAAAAAAGGGGCAAAGCTCAGGGTTCTTTTTTCTTAGAATTGTAACTATTTCTTACCCATAACTGGGGAAGGGGCCATCCATATGTCCTTATTCTTTCACATTTGATGATTTAGTCAAGGGTAACATGATTAAATGTATACAGATTAAGATGCTGCAGAATATGATGACATAGCAGAATTCAACAGCAGAATGTGCTCTTTATAGCTGCCAGAAAAGTTAATGGAAAATACTTTTATGAGATGTTTATTGGTTTTTTAGCTTGTTAACACCAGGGTTTGTTTCTTTTGTTGTTTGTTTGATTTGTTGCCTTTTTTTTTCTTCCTTTATAAGTAATGTTTAAATGCTACATTTTGTGCCTTTTACCTCTCAGAACTTCTTGCACTGAAATCCATGGAACTGCATTATGAAGAAGTAGCATCTCAGCATAGGGGCTGTAGAATCTATCGCATAACTTGATCTGTATTTGATATATATGCACTTATGTCTTTAATATAATTTAATAGATTAACATCAATTAATATTTGTAGGTGCTATATAACTTTAGCCCAGGCTTTGGGAATGAACATGGGAGGAGCTCCAGCAGGACCAGCTGGAACTGGTAAAACAGAAACAACGAAAGACATGGGAAAGGCTCTGGGAAAATATGTAGTAGTCTTTAACTGCTCTGATCAAATGGACTTCAGAGGTTTGGGTAGGATTTTCAAAGGTAAGATTTCTTCCTATAGGATAGAAGAGACTTCCACAGGTCATTTAGCAGGTGCAGGTAGAGCAGGGTGCTCAGTACCTTATTCCTGTTGGGTTTTGACTGCCTCCAGGGATGGATGTTCTGCAATACCTCTGCTCAAGTTTTGACCGTTCTCATTATCACATTTTTTATACTTCCACTGGCTTGGAATGTTCCACATTGAAACGTGTGTCCGTTGTCTCCTCTTCTTCCTCTGCACCTCTGAGACAAGCCTGGCTCTAATTTCTCAGTGCCTCCAATTGTCTAGTCGTAATTGCAATAGGCTTTTCCCTTTGCTTTCTCTTCAGGCTCCACAAATGCTGTTCTCTCAGCCTCTCCCTCTGTGTCACGTCCTCCCTCCAGCTCTTGACCATCACAGCAGCCACTTGGAGCACTCACACGAATACTTCAATGTCTGTCCCCTACTGGAAACCCCAGAGTGAGCCTGGTACTCCAGCTGCTATCTCACAAGTGCAGAGTGGAGGTGGACAGTGATATGCCTCACCCTGCAGGCTGCACCCTTGCCCAGTATGCCGCTGGCTTCCCTTGCTACAAGGGCATGGTTCAGATTCATGCTTAATTAGTTGTTAAATGGAACAGCAGGTCATTTTCTGCAAAACTGCTTTGCAGCCGATCAGCACAGAGCTTGTACTGCTGCATGGAGTTATTCTGTTCTAGGCAAAGGACTTGAACTTCATGAGATTTCTGTCAGCTCGTTTTTCGGAGTAATGGCATGGCATAAAAGTGGCTAAAGCTGTGGGTTTATAAACATATTGCCCATTTGAAAGTCGTTAAAATTTTAGAAAATCTTTGAGTGACAAAATTCATGACAGCATGTCTTTAAAATGATTTAGCCTTAACTTCAAAACACGAATAAACTCTGAATGACTTGCATAAATTATTCACAATTAAGTAGCAAGCTTTCAGTATACATGAAAGAAAAACATGGCTTACTGGTACTTTAATATCATTTGGGAAAAAATGCTGTTAGAAACTTTCTTATAAAACATTGTGAAAGAAAGAACAATTCTCTTAGGTGCTACTACATCCATGTTAATTTTCCAAAGAGAAATTAGACAACTGTGAAAATAATTGCATACAACAATATTCTTATTATTAGTATAGTACTTCTAGATTTATCTTTTAATTTATTTTTCTTTCTCTGTCTTTCTCACTTTCTTTCATAGACATATCCACGCTTTGAATGTTGTTAATATCCTGTACTATTTCATGAGAAACTTGTTTAGTGGGGACTTAAAATGGTAAAATAAAAACCGTGACATTTTTTTGGTGACATTTAGTACTAATGTTTTGTAGCTCTGAGTCACTTATGTTTAATTTTTCAAACTAACAGTACATCTTTTTGCAAATAATTGAATGGTGCTCTACAATAAAAGGCTCCATTCACAGAATGATTTGTACAAAATATTTACCAAATGCCCCAAATTACCAAAATATTTTTTTCAGACTTTGATTCACTTTTAAGCATTGTGTATAAATCAACTAATATTAATTTGGACAGATAAAGAAATAGTCAGGTGGATTGGAGGAAGATAGGCCTTGACCTCAGGGCAATAAATAAAACTAATATTATTTAATTACTTGCAGAAAAATTCATTTAGCTCAGATAGTCAAATATGCATGAAGGACAAGAGATAATATTCTTTTCTTTCCCTGTTTTAGGTCTTGCACAGTCTGGATCTTGGGGATGTTTTGATGAATTCAACCGAATTGAGTTGCCTGTCTTGTCAGTAGCAGCACAACAAATCTATATTATTTTAACAGCAAGAAAAGAAAAAAAGAAGCAGTTCATTTTCGCTGATGGAGACTGTGTAGATTTAAATCCAGAGTTTGGAATTTTCCTAACTATGGTAAGTGTAGTAATAAGTTCAAAGAAGTGACAAATTATACTATATAGAGGTTAAGTGACAAGGTGAAAATAACTGGTTTTATTAATAAAATGATGTCACTATAGAATTAGACTAAAGTGCACAACACATAAATAATATGATTATTCATGAATGGCATGCCTTCATTTTGACTTTAATATTACTGAAAAGGTTCATAATTATGTCCCTTCATTTCTGTATTGCTATTCACCATGCAGACTAAGAGTTTGACCAAACTTGCAGAATTCTCTGTGCTCACTGAGAGGACTGAAACACTAATACACTTTACTACCATATCTTTAATAATGCTAATAATAACGCATTAATAATGCACTAATGCTTTAATAATATTAACATATTAGTAGTTTAATAGTATTAATACTTTAATATTATTAGTGAGAAAGATACTGCAGGGAGGGGGGAAAAAAGAACATTCACTTAAAGAAGGAGATATAAGAAAGATATTTTTCAGAGACACAGGTCTTCACTAATGGATACCTACATGGATATGTAAAAATTCTTCTATCTCCCATAATATTAGCTTTCAGAATATACTTTCTTGTTGCCATAGGATTCTTGAGGCTTCATAGCACTATTTCCTGTAATCTCATGGGCTGGAAATTTTAAAGTGTATGTTTATTGATGCCAAGGCAGATGGCAATCCAAGATTCCTTTAATGGAGATTAAAATTATAATAATTGATAGGCAAGATGTCTAAATCTGAACTGCTCTAAGTATTTATACATACTTATATTTTTATTGAACAGTAAAAAGGAGGCTATTTTGACTGTTGTAAATAATAACAATGCATTATGTTTTCTTGTTTAGAATCCTGGATATGCTGGACGTCAAGAACTACCAGAAAATCTCAAAATTCAGTTTAGAACTGTTGCAATGATGGTTCCAGATAGACAGGTGGTATAATTCCTGACTGAACTGAAAGGAAAAATGTATTTTAATTTGCTGACCTGTGTTCAGGACAAACTAATGTATTTTCTCCAAATAATTGTATTTCAGATAATTATAAGGGTTAAACTTGCAAGTTATGGATTTATTGACAATGTGGTCTTGGCTAAGAAATTCTTTGTTCTTTATAAACTTTGTGAGGAGCAGCTCACTAAGCAGGTAATCTTATGTATTCCCTTTGTTTTTGTATTTGCATAGTAAAACCTCCTACTTTTTGGTTTATGCAGATTATTTCTGAAACATCACTTCCATGCCTTTTACAAAATATTGAAGTACTTTAAATGTAATTTAAACAAATACCTCTATAAAATTTCCGAATAAATGACGACATTAATTAATGAATAGGTAGTCATATATGCACCGTTTTTTGTTAAAAATGATGCTTTTTATTTAGTTGCAAGTGCATGAGGTTCTCTGCCTAAACATGTCAGCCAGACAAAAATTATTCCAGTCATGTAATTTTTCTGTAAGAATTATCTAGGGCTAGGGTAAGTAGTCGTAAATTGGAAACTGGAAACCACAGGAGAAATGCCTAGTTTGATTTAAGTTGCTCATGTCCCCATAGCACTGCCTTGATTTGAAGTCTGTGCTTTAAGATGCCTTAGTTGGAAAGACACAGTCCAGAATGCAAGTATTAGTTTTTTAGAACCTTGCTATTCAGAGCTATAAAATGTTTGCTATATGGCATGATAAATGGTTAAATCAACTCAATTTAAATTAGAAAAGAAAAACCTTGTAGCACACACACATCTTCCTCATGACAAATGTATTATCCTTCATTTATTTGAACAGAATAATTCCTAAACAACAGCAATAATTCCTGTTTTAGCTACCTTTTCCACGAGGGACAACTGTACTATACAATATGGAAGTAAAGCTTGATATATGGATGAAATAAAGCTAGAGAACTTGTTACTGATACATAAGCCTTCTTCCACTCTCTAGGTCCATTATGACTTTGGTCTGAGGAATATCCTTTCAGTACTAAGGACTCTTGGAACTCAAAAGAGAGCCAGGCCAACTGAAGGCGAATTAAGTATTGTTATGAGAGGGTTAAGAGATATGAATCTTTCTAAGCTGGTAAGAATCTAGTTTAATATTTTAGCAGCATGAAGAAGCAAGCCTAATAGATATTTCATGGGTTTTGTAGGAGATTGGAAAAATCTCAAACATTCTTTTCTTTAAAAATTGAAACATGATAACCTTCATCTTATCATTAAACAGCAGAGAGTTTATTAGACTTGTAAAGAGTGTTCATTATGCAAATGTTCAAATAGATTAATAGTGGCTTACCTGTGCATGTGACTTGTGGTGTACTGACTTGTGCACAGACTGACCACTGAACCATAAGCAAATTCAATAATGAGTACCCACTAAATCAGACTTTAAAAGATTTTTTTCCCAGATAGGATGTTCTTTCCAATATATGCTGCAAGTGGTTTACAAATCAATTTTGTAAATAGATTCCAGTGTCTACTCAGTGGGAAATTTCTTTCAATTCTGAATTTCTCTTTTGCATGGCTTGTGGATGACATTTTCAAAATGCTCTTTTTGTAGCAAGCTCTCCTGTTAGCTGTCTCTAAGCATCTGTATTTAGAAAGTACGTTACTACTGCTTCTTCTTTTAAAACAGAGATTAATTTTGATTTGAAAACGTTGTTTGGATAACCATTCTTTAAACATTTAATAACATTTTTTGTTTCAGATAGATGAAGATGAGCCTTTGTTTCTCAGTCTTATCAATGATCTCTTCCCGGGGTTGCAGTTGGACAGCAGTACCTATGATGAGCTTCAGGCTGCAGTAGCTCATCAGGTGGAAGAGGCAGGATTGGTTAACCATCCACCATGGAATCTTAAGCTTGTTCAGGTAGAACATTTTTTTCTAAAACGTTCTTCACAATCAGGAGTCAGAACAATGTGTTAGTCGCTAAACCACCGTCTTACCAAAGAACCTGCACATTTAATATGGGAAAAACTGAGGGTTGTGTGCGCACTGCACTAAGGAAGACCAAGGCAAGGGACCTGCACTGTGGTGCCTGTAGATCTTCATCCTGGACTGATAGAAGCCTATGTTCAGCTTGCAGAGGAAGAACTGTATATGCTTCATGTAACGAGATTTTGGCACCCAGGAGAACTACCACTGTTTTGTGCCATTCAGTTCATTCATACTTGTATAGACAGACTGACAATTCCCCAGCAAACCTAATGCTAATATTAAAAGACAAATAGAAAACTCTCCTGAAACTAAGCCCATACACAGTTCCAGAGAAAGTGCAGTCCTTATGTTTTTTTCATATACTCAAGTATTTCAGCACTGTAGTGATTAATCATACTTCTGTTGCATTAATGTTTTGCTACTCTTAATTTTTCCTTTTGAGTAATACAGAAAACCCTTTTTCAAATCTGGTAAAACTATTTTCTGTTGCTTTAAAATGTTTAGGTAAGATTTAGTTCTGTGAACTCTTTATAGTAAACTTGCTTAGTGCTAAGAATATTAGGAGCTGAAGAGATGTACTATTCCACAAAACACTAAAATTTAGCAAATGCATGCTAAATTTGATCCTGAGCATACAACTTCTATGTCTAATACATCTTAATCACTACTAAGTGCAAGCAAGAATCTTTCTAAAGCATGTGTTTATTTTTATTTTAATTTTTTAAGTGAAGTATTTTATTTTGATTTTGTTACTAGTTGTATGAGACTAATCTAGTACGTCATGGGTTGATGACACTTGGACCTAGTGGATCTGGAAAAACGATGGTCATAACTGTATTAATGAGAGCGCTCACAGAATGTGGCCAACCTCATAAGGAAATGCGCATGAACCCCAAAGCTATTACTGCTCCTCAAATGTTTGGAAAACTAGATGCTGCAACTAATGACTGGACAGATGGAATCTTTTCCACTCTGTGGAGGAAAACACTGAAAACCAAGAAGGGTATGTAAATACTTTCCATGTGGTATCATAAAAGTGAATCTTGAATGATATATTGAAAAAAGCATATTGAATTCACAGATGTTCCTCTTGAGGAAAACTATAGAGAACATATGAGGTGAGATTACAGGTCACCTCTTAAAATAGGACACCAGTTTAAAAATTTATTATTTCAGTAGTATGTTGTCTATATATATATCTACATTTTCAAAAATGATCATTTTCTTGTCACTTCAGTTCTACAGTGTAGATGTGTTACTTGGGAACTGATAAATCATAAATTAGATTAACCTGTTCTAATGGCACTATCTTTATAGTAATGTTATTTCCATGGTTTTACATGCATTGATTGCCCATATTTATATTTCAGTATTTTAGGATTGGCATACTGAAATTCCTTTTCACAGTGTTTCATTTGTATCTGAAAAAAAAATTAAAGAAAGGGAATTCTTCTAGGGAACTTTCCTAGAAGGATGTTAATTTTAAAAGATAGTTGAATTTCCTACATTGGAAATGCATATGTTTTCTCTGTTAGAAAATTTCTATATTCCAAATGAAGCCAGAATTCTAAAATTTAATTGCCAAAACGTAGGTATTTACATCTATGCTTATATTTCAAAGTATAAGAAAAACAACTAGATTTTAAGAACAGATGAGTGAGCATAGTTTTCATTAACTTGAGAGGGATCTGTGAATATTCAATGTCTCTTGTTTAGTTGCTCAAAGAACCCTTATTTTAGCGACAAAATACTAGATTCCCCAACCTCCCTGTGCTGCTGGAGTAGGGCTGGGGCAGGAGAAGGAAGGAGGAAGAGTTAGAAGGTTGTGAAGAAAGGTTGAATCTGGAGAAAGAAAAAGGAGTGGGGTAAAGGTGTTCTAGGAGTTTCTTTTCTTCTTGTCATCCAAATCGATGTTAATTTGCAATAAAAGAATGTTTTCCAAGTTGAGTCTGTTTTGCCTATGACAGCTATCATGTTATCTCCTGGTCTTTATCTCAACCCACAAACATTTTTGCCATATTCTCTCCCTCTGTCCTGTTGAGGAAGGGGAGAGAGAGAGAGTAGCACAATTTCTATCTGGTAGGCAGCCAAGGTAACAAATATTCAACACTATAAAGGTATATTTGTGTCCTTATTTGTTACCAATTGTTTCAAAAACATTTCCTTAACTAATTATGCAATTTATTCAGTAATGAACATCCATGGAGATGGCAGAAATTACAATAAATAAAAGAAATTTTTATATGATGTTTAAGTTCCACACCATCTTTTGTACACTTATTTTCTTGTTTTTTTCAGAAATGTGATATGAACTCTCTCTCTTTTGATTATTTTTCCAGGTGAAAATGTGTTTCTGATTTTAGATGGTCCTGTAGATGCAATCTGGATTGAGAATTTAAATTCAGTTTTAGACGATAACAAGACCCTCACCCTAGCAAATGGAGATAGAATTCCTATGTCTCCTTCATGTAAACTGTTATTTGAGGTCCACAACATTGAGAATGCCTCTCCAGCAACAGTTTCTCGAATGGGTATGGTCTTCATCAGTTCTTCTGTCCTCAGCTGGAGACCAATATTGCAGGTAAGATAATTACTGCTGGCTGCTCCTTATTATACCTTGCTATACATTTTATACAGAACATTATTGTGGATGTTTTTTTCAGGCATGGCTGAAAAAACGTTCTGCTCAAGAAGCTGAAGTTTTGCAAAGTTTGTATGACAGAATCTTTGAACCAGCATATACATATATGAAACTAAACCTTAACCCCAAAATGGAGCTTCTGGAATGTAACTACATTATGCAGGTAAAACAGATACTGTATGAATCTCTCTGAATTGACTGACAATAGGAAAAGTGCAGAAATAGCAAGGAGAACATTTGATAGCCATAACATTTCATTTGAGAATATTTTCTCCTGACAAAGAAAAGCTTGCTGTTTATTTCTTGAGCAATATAAGAGGAGTATGAAGATGTGCAGAAGGAAATTTTTCTTCCCTGTATCACTTCATACCTAGGCTAGTCTTCTAATGACTGGAAATTGCAGGCTTCAGTAAATTTCCAGAAGAGTATGTTTAATAAGCTAGTGGACTCATTCTGGTTCTTTTAATACCAAAAAAATTGTGGTAAGGGTCACTATATCTCTACTGGCAGTGTTAGCAGAGAGAGAGAGAGAGAGAGAAGAAGAATTCTATTTATCTTTTTATCTTTAGGTGTAATTGAAGTTATTCTGTCCATCAGCTCCTTCAAGGTCAATGTGGTAATTTTTGCCTCTCCTTTCCTATCAGTTAGAATTCTGCCTTGAGTGGAGTCCAAACCATATCAGAGATTTATTAATAATATAAATATGTGTTTGGCAGATTTTGCAAGACTGTGAGTCCTGTACTGCATATCTCCAGGTGATTTGTTTATGAGTCTGTTGTCATCTGCAAATTCTAAGTTTCCAGACTTTCCATTTGTCCATGTAATCTCCCTTTTATTTTGACACACTCATAAAAAATTCAGTGGTGCCCTTGAAGAAGAGTCTAGACAAGATAATCTTTTGGATAGCACTCCAGTTTAATGTTAAACTGAATTTTCACCCAATATCTTTTTGCTGTTCATTAGAGAGTTAGCTTCAGATTTTTTAGATTGTGAAGTATTTTACTGCAAACTAATAGCCACAGTAAATGCTGGAGAGCTTAACTGTGCAGTATCAAATGCAATTAGAGTATCTCTAGAATTGAAGTCCCCAGGCAGAAACTATTGAACTAACCACTTTACGATGTGCAATGCACAATATTTTTGAGAGAGATATTATTTTTCTTCTACATTTCTTATCTGTGAAACCTCTGTCTGAAGTGAGCTTCTCTTCATGAAAGATTTTTTCCTGTGATCAAAAGTTTCTGTTATTTTTGATTAGTGCATTCTTAGGAAATGTCAGCCAGTCAGTGTTCTACTCGTACTGCTTGATCAGAGAAATATTTCCCTGATTTAAGATGTATTGAATGTTTCTTTGTGTGAATGAAAATCTCTAGTAAGTTTCTGTCACGTCTGTGACAAAGTAAATAACTCTTAGCAGGCCTCCATGCTTGTGTTATCTAAGAGCAAGTGACACCAGAGATTTTACACTCCTTGTACCTTAAAATCCCAGCTTTGCCATAAATGGTCTCTGTGCAGAAGCCCTGTACCTTATCAGCCTCCTGATTTGTCAGGTCTTATGTCTCTCTAGCAACTGTAGGATTCAGGACATGCTGCTTCTCTTTAGTTCATGCATTTTCAAAAATTACAACCAAATCAAAGCAGTTGCATGTGGCAGACTTGTATTTGAGTTCTAAAGCTCAGTTTTGGGTGTTCACCCAAACATGCACGTGTACCTGACTACGTGCCATTTGTTAGCATTCGCAGTGTAAGCTGCCTATTCATGTACAACAGCTTTATGATAGTTTCAGATGTGCTCTCACCTTTGCTTTCCTCCTTGTAATTTCCACTGACTGTCTAACTCTTTATGCATCCTCTGGCCCACCTCGTTAGGTAGACAAATATAATTTACCTCAGGAGATTCAACACTAGTTTTTTGTTTAGAGTTATCCTGCCTTACGAGCCTGTTGGAAAAGCCAGTAAACTTGTAGCTGAAGGAGATCTGATTGATACAGTCTGCATGAAGGATCAAAGGTGTTTGACGTCATTCTTTACCAGGGATTTACATAAATGCTAAATAGTCATTGCAGAAGATAGCAGTTTCATTTCTAGATAAACAACCTATTGGAAGATAGGAAATGGATGACTGGATTATCAGTTCCTAGGAAGGACAGAGGTTATCACTGATCCTGAAGCACCTTTGCTGGGATCAGTGCTGTTCAAAATGTCCATAAACAATTTGGAAAAGTTTTAGGTGAAGAAATTTATTGACGATACTAGATTATTCAGGGTATTAAGGACAAAACAACTAACCATGAAGAACTGTAGGCAGACTTTATGAGTCTGAATAAATAGGTAATAAAATAGCAAATGAAATTCAGTGAAGATAAGCATGAAGGAGTTCACAAAGGAAGAAAACAAACTGTTCAATGCCGTGAATAGCAGACCTATGGGACATCTTGCCAAAGGTTGTAATAGACAATAAAAGTTTACACAGGCTCAAGACCAGTCTTGCTATTTTCAGGGTGGAAAAAACCACATGGGATTATAAAATCAGAGAAAGTGTGTATTATTCAGAAAGTCACAAGCTGAAGAGGGTACCAGCAGGAAGTACTACCTCAGCACCATCACAAGCCAAGAGATTTTTTTTCTTTTACTCTTCTCTGCTTTTTTGCCACTGCAGCAAATGAGATCCTGGGCGAGCATTAGAAGTATGTGTTACTGTATTACTTCCCACTCCAAGTACGAGATGCATGACAGCATAAAGAGCACTAATTCCAAGAGCTGGCTGAAAATCTGTTTCACTGTTAAAAAGATGTATTTTGAAACAATATGCTGGACACTGCCTTGTATAGGAGGGGAGTACAAATGGGGTAACCTAAGACAGTCAAACATCTGAATTCATAAGCAACATCACAGAATTGTAGACAACAAGTTACTATTTTTCTAGAATCTGGACTCTAGTTCCTTAGAAACAGAGTGAAGAAGTCACATAATAGAATAATTTAATTTATTTTTTTAGAAAACGAAAAAATAGAAGTTAATGTGATAGATACATAAATTTTACCATAATTGGGATAAATACATCAGACAGACGCTGAAAATTTTTCCATGCTTAAAAATGGAAAGAAATGGCTAGGCTCCACCTATTCTTGGAGTTCTGGATATTATATAACCCCTTAAAAAGCTGTTTTGTTACCCTAGCTCATAAGTGACATTTATTATGTAGACATAATTTAAAAGGGTAATTGATGATCAAATTGCCTAAGTAATTTTGAACATTTTGTCCAGTTTTATATAGCTATCTTAAATAAATTTTATTTGGTTTGTTGTTCTGAATTTTATGTTTGGTGGATTTTTTGTAATCGGTATTGATTTAAATTTTGAACGCATATAAATAATGCATGTGCATACATATATAGGTAAATAAAAAGTGATTATGTAATATTTTCTAAATGCATACTTTAAAATATTTTCAGTCTATTAATCTCCTGGAGGGCTTGATTCCATTGAAGGAAGAACGTGGTGTATCAGCTACACAGCATCTGCATAAGTTGTTCAGCTTTGCAATCATGTGGAGTTTAGGTGCCCTTCTGGAGCTGGACAGTCGAGATAAACTTGAAGCCTTCATTAGAGCTCATGATAATAAATTAGACTTACCAAAAATTGCCCGTGGCAGCAATCAAACGATGTATGAGTTTTATGTTAGTGATCATGGTAAGAAAAAGAACCAATATTGTTTTTTATACTGTCATTTTAAAACTCTGTTACTCCTTTAGTCCTTATTATACAGTCATATGAGTTGAGGTTTTTTGACAGTGCAGTACCACCACATCTGTGGATGTGAGAAATCAGAGACAAGAGACAGAGTGCTCATTGCTAACATTTTCTTATTTCTTTTTAATTTCTTTCTTACAAATTACTTTTCTATTAATTTAGCCAGCCTACAATTTGTAGATAACTTGTGCTTAGGCTGGTTTAGTCTAACAATATTATTTTATGTTTAATTTTCTTACAGCTGGCAGTTTTTGTTAAAGGAATAAAATCTCAATTTAATTTTGCTTAGTAATTATTACTAGCATCTGATAATCAGTCATAAATCTGAAAGGTTATAGAATTATAAGAATAGTGAGATATTTTGATTCTGATATTTTGAATAGCGTGCTATTTTCCAGAACAAATATTTTAGTTTAACTAGCACATACAACCAATGTCACAAAAACCTTACTGTTTTGACAGACTATGCACTCTTCTGAAGAAATTAATTTCTCATATCCAGATTCACTTTTCTTTTTTGCCAGAAACATTGATTTAGTGTACACATGTGCAATCCATATTCTCATGTTCTGTAATTTTTCACCAGCAGTGTGAGAATTAGTTTCTAGGTAAACATTATTTGGGGTTTTTATTTAGATAAGTATATATAAATTTAAGACATATGTCTATATTTAGTACAATTGTAGACTAATTACAGGTCATGACTAAGAATATCCTTTGTTAGGTGCATTTTATCCGGATTTGAGAAAATTTATCCCTTTTTATACTTTGTGGTATTTTATCCATAATATTTATTTTTTAAATTATTGTATTAAAGAAATATTGAACATGATCAAAATATAATGAAATTTTCCAATTTTCCACTTTTTTTTTTTTTTTTTTTTTTTNGTTCATTTCAGGTGACTGGGAGCACTGGAGTAAAAGAGTTCAGGAATTTGTTTATCCAACAGATCATGTCCCAGACTATGCATCCATTCTGGTTCCCAATGTTGATAATACCAGAACTCAGTTTTTGATAAACACAATTGCAAAACAAAAGAAGGCAAGTGCAGGATTACTTATTCAAGTCTATACCTACCATATGAAATAAATAGAAAACTACTTTAAAAGTAACTGGATGTTACAATCGTTCTTCATCTTCTCTGTCTCTAATCATTGCTTCCGTGGTGCATCATTATCTTGTTTTATTTTTATTTTCTTAACATGGACCCTCTGTAATTATTTCTGTGCATGAACAAAACTTTAAAATATAAAGGAAGGAATTTACAGGAAGCCTTCTTAGGGTCACCCACTAAAAGACTGTTGCAGTGGATATGTTGGAAACTGGAAGAAGTTAGGCAACTGGAAGAAAATTCTTTAGCACATTCTTGTTTCTTCCTTTCCCTTTCAACTCTGCAAAAAATTTTATTGGAGAATCTATGTGGGATGAAAAACACATACGGTCTCAGTGCATATGGAGACAGGAAAAATCTATCAAAAATGGATCATTTAATAGACACAGAAACTATTCTTTTCTCAAAAATAGGTCTGTTATGCATACCTAACTATAAGTGTTGATATTATTTATGTAATTTAAATATCTGTTACAGGCTGTTTTGCTCATAGGAGAACAGGGGACTGCAAAGACAGTCATGATTAAGGGATATATGAAGAGATATGACCCAGAAGAGCATTTGTCAAAAAGTGTAAATTTTTCATCTGCCACAGAACCATTCATGTTTCAGGTAAAAATATAGATTTTAAACAATCATGCATACATTTCCTTGCTAAGTGTATAAAGAATACTTAATTCTGATGATAAACGATTTAGAATTAAATTCTAAAGATTCTTTTCCGTCTTAGTCACTTCAGAAAATTCTATTAAAAATAATTTTTGCAGATCAGAATAAAATATAGCCTCTCAGAGATACATGTATTCGTGATTGCTGTGTGGTTTTTCGTTATGGAATTCTAAGAATCAGTTTTTTCACTGAAGACCTTTGATTTTCTTTTTAGATTTTTGGTTATACTTTGGGTTTTTTCTGATTCTTTAGTATATAGTGTTAAATATTATTTTTGTTAAATAAAGAACAGATTTCAACTCATAGATAATTTTATTTTTCCTCAGCTCAGGAGTAACTACAGCATCAGAAACACAATCTTGAAAGACCTCTAGCATGTCATCTTTGTAGAAATTTCTCTTTCCCAATGTAACTGGTAAAAATCCGTATAAATAGACAAAAAATGCTGTACATCGTTTTCTCAAGTGATTGAAAGGATGTTTTATAACACTGCTATGATTCGATATTACTGATTTGCTAGGATGTGATTCTGTAATTGAATTGGCTTCATTACCAATTCAATGCAATGAATTCATGGTGACAAGAATCTGGTCGGAAAATTAATTAATTTTGGAATATTTCTTGATTGAAAAATCTGTTCATGGAATAGGTTTGACAAACTCCATTCCAAAATTAGGCATATTTTTTAAGAAGCTAATGTAAATGTTATTAAGAAAACGGTGAAAAATAATGGATTATACACCTATTTTAAAAAACTTCCAGACTCACAGAATGGCTGCTGAGTTTTTCCAACCAGGTGTTCTTATGTGTAAGATCTGTGGTCATGGTTTGTATCAAAATGAGAGAATAAGGCAGGCATCCTTTCATGCACGCAAGACTTACTGAACAGCCAGCATCTCTGTCCCAGTGTCCTGGAGTTAGCGTATTATGGGTCCTTAGAATTTTACTGTTTGAAAACAAATCCCAGACTTGTTCATCTCTGGTACAGAGGGTGTGTGAGAGGATCTTGGGGTGTCTTGTCTCTGCTGCAGTCCTGCAGCACCTCAGAAGAGGGACTCTCTTATCAGCGAGTTAGCTCAAGACATGGTTCACTCTGCTGGGTTCCAACTGAGAGATGTAGCAGAAAAACAGGTGAAATGCTTCTAATCACTTGAAAGAGTTACACACAGGATACTTCTTTTTTTGTCATTTTGGCTCATCATTCAGAGGATATTTGAAAGATTGTGTGATTTTGGATGCGTTAGATGTGCTACAAAGTTCTTGATTTCTAATGTAATCACTTAGCAGTTTCTCTTTTTCACCTTAATCACTGTATTCTCTGTATGTCTGTATCTTAAAATACTCATCAACATCCTGTTGTAAAAATGGGACAAAAACATTGGACAAACCATGTATCTATTTTCTGTTTCAAAAATACTATTAATACTTTTATCTTTATGACAGCACATGCTACATTACTCATATAGGGTGACATTTGTGCTTTTATAGAGAAAACATTACTTGTCTAAGGAAAACATCTGGTACCATCTTGTAAGGTGTTTTTTTCTGTCAGATTGTAGAGTTGTAGTACTTTGAAGAAACATTTCAGTTATATATCAATCTCACTTGTCTATTGCATCCTCTTTCTTGCCACCAAAATATTAAAATTCTGCATTGCATCACTCACAAGACACCTGGGAAATCATAACTATAGGAATCTAAGTTGCCTCTGTGTTCTCTGCAGTTGTATTGCAAATATTAAACAAGTGATATTAATTAGGGGAATGATAATGTTGATAATGAAATAATAATTTCTAAGTTTGGAAACTTTAAAAAAACCTCTCTGGTAGCCAGAAGAGGGTTGCAGGACAGGAGATGGATTCCTTAGGAACTGGATTCCTTAATATTAGAATTAAAGATGAAAATGCTAATAAAAAGAGGAAATCATTGGCTAAGTGCTGTAGCAGGTTTTTCAACAATGCATTTTAAATATTGTTGCTTTAGATGTAAAATGAGAACTTTCTTTGCCTTTTTAGAGGACAGTAGAGAGTTATGTGGATAAACGTGTTGGAAGTACCTATGGACCTCCTGGGGGCAGAAAGATGACTGTTTTTATTGATGATATTAATATGCCATTTATCAATGAATGGGGAGACCAGGTAAACTTATTTTAATATTTACTACTTATTCTCAAATTGTTGTGCTTTTTGTATATATACACATGGGAATCAGTGGACTTGTTAAATATTTTAATTAACTGTTAATTATTGGAAATGCTTTCTAATTATGGTACACTGACATACACACCAAAAAAAGAGCAGATTAGATTTACTGATTAGACACACAATATAATGATGCTATATTTTACATAATCTCCACTTCCTTATTTTTGTAAGACTAAATAAAAATCAGCACTGTAGTAAAGTAGCATATTATTAAGTTCAAGATTGACATTAATCTGAGAGCACCAATAAATAAATTTCTGCCAAGAGAAAGTGCGATACCTTGGAGAGAGAAATAAAAGATGTCAAATTTCAAGTTCTCCACTAGGTCTCACATTATGGCCCCAAGACACGGTTGAAATCTTTTTAATGGGATAATGGTTTGTGATTGGTGCCATGCTGCATATCATGTTGGTTTTGGTGGGGTATGTGAGCACATGCATAAGGCTTGCTGAATATCATCAGAGCAGTTGCTATGGGGCAAACTCTGGAGCTGTAAAGTGGAGTGTAGAATGAATAACCTTTCCAAAATAAACAAAAAAGAATCAGTTGTTCTGCTTCAAAGGAGGCCCAAGAGCAAGCTGATAAGCGTAGTTTGAACAGCTGTAGCTGAATGTCCAGCAACAAAATAAGGAACACAACAATTTTCCCCCAGTTTACTTTTTAAATTTTGTTTAGTGCAAAATAATACAAATACATTTTCTTGATATTATATGGCAGTGGAGCTCTGAAACAATTTTCCTGCCATTTAAAATCACATAAACCAAGATCTTCCATATGGCTAAGGAAGGTAGTTTAATCTCCTTTTCGATTAAGGTAACAATATCTCTCTATGGATTAGTAGAATTACAAATAGAACTTAAATTGTCATGGTGTATTTTCTTCTTTTCTTGCATAAATTTCTAATTTGTACAACTCACATAAATTTACAGATAACAAATGAAATTGTCCGTCAGATGATGGAAATGAGAGGAATGTACAGCTTGGATAAACCTGGAGACTTCATTACAATTGTAGATGTACAAATAATAGCAGCAATGATACATCCTGGAGGAGGCCGTAATGATATTCCCCAGCGTTTAAAAAGACAGTTTTGTGTATTCAATTGTACATTGCCATCCAACGCATCCATCGACAAAATTTTTGGTACTTTTTTCTCTTGTTTTAGTACAATTTATTTCCTTTCATAATGGATTTAAAATTTATAAAAGAACACTCTTTTTCTCACTTTCATCATGCAAGTTTAGAATTCTTCCAGTAAAACAACCGACGCTGTGTTACAGCAAAAATAGTGCTGTGGAAGAGAAATGAAACCCTTTAAATGCTCGTCTTTCTCATTTCGGACAAACAAATATTAAGAACGTAATGACATTTCCTGGAAGACTATGGGCGCTGCTATTTCTGTGTGGATTAACATTCCACCTCTGAACTGTCTGAAGTGCACTCTGTTGCTAAATTTCTCAATTCTGGTAACTCTGTCAATACAGGATAGGGTGGAAATCTAGCACTTACTGCCCGGCATTTCTATATCAATCCAGAAAAGCCATAGACAACAGAGAAAAATCATTTAATCTGTAATTTTAAATTATGTTTTACCAAGTAATGTTTTAAATAAGCACCTGTTTGTCTTGCTCATGACCTACCTTATTATATCCTAATTGTTTATTGCGTCTTATATTTTCAGGTGTAATTGCCGGTGGATACTTTCATCCCTGTAGAGAATTCAGCCCTGAAGTATGTGATCTGGTGGGAAAATTGGTCTCAACAGGAAGAATATTGTGGCAGCGGACAAAGGTATAAATTCAAGGAAACTTTTATCTCTGAATAGAGTGACTATTAGTTGATTTTAGGCAACTATTCCCTAAGATCATACCTGTAAGAAAAACCCAAACGAAAAGCAAACCACTCCAACAAAGGAAAGGAAAGGAAAGGAAAGGAAAGGAAAGGAAAGGAAAGGAAAGGATAGGCTAAAAAACAGAGGATGGGCTACAATTTTTTTGAGATGAAATCTGGAAAATATCAGATTTCAGTATACAAGACAGATGAATGGAAATATTAGCCAACTCATTCTATAAGTTAATTCATGTTACCCAAAGCTTTAATCTCCATAGCTAAGGAACACAAAGCAAAATTCTTTACAAATTATAATTTTTAATTTATAAAGCCAGAGCAATGTGTGAAGCAATTACATATTGTAAGTCTTGGTGTTCTACATTTAGTGATAGGTCCTGCTTTCAAACAATTAGATACTCTTGGTGACTTCTCATAAAGAGTTTTTCCACAGTATTATGTGGGAAAATTAGTATTTTTGTCATTTTTGTTTTATATATGTCATTAATGATAAAAGTATAAATTTTATTATTATTGATTCTTTCTAGATGTTACTGATTTTGAATATTAACAATATTTTTCTTTAGGCAAAGATGTTACCTACACCATCTAAATTCCACTATATCTTCAACCTTCGAGACCTTTCTAGAATTTGGCAAGGAATGTTAGCTATAAAGGCAGAAGAATGCAAAACCAGCACTGTTCTTCTAAGACTTTTTAAACATGAATGTACCAGAGTAATTGCTGACAGGTATAATAATTATACCCTTTTATCTTTAGTAGGTTTAGCCATTTACTTCATTGATGCTCATACATCTGTAAAACTTCTAAATATTATAAACATTTTTAGGCCAATATGAAAAATTTTATCTTATTTTACTTACAGTCTGCATTGGGGTATTATTCCAACAAATATCATGCTATGTACTGATAGATTAACCCACTAATTGGATGGAAAACATCAAAATATGTACATATTATATATTGTAATCTACTTTTTTCCCCCCCCTTTGGCTTCACTCAGCTAATTCCACTGGAGAAAAGAGAACTTTATGATATCCTAAATTTATACACATAGAACAATTTAAAATTGCTTTGCTCTCCTCACAGAAAAAAATTGAGTTGCATGTTTATGACTAAAAATTGGCCCATTTCCGATAAATCTCTTTCAAAATATTCATAAAACAGATATAGCTATGACCTGTATTGGTCTTGGAGACCAGTATTATTTTTCTGTTCATTGTGTTTCAACTTGTGAAATTCCAGATGTAGCACTATAGCTGCTGCTAAAAACCTGACATATACGCAATACTGCTGTGAGTAGTTATAATTAATACAACTTTTTCTTACTCTGATGCCCTGAGGAATGGCATTCAAAATTTTTATAAAGTAATATTTTATACTTAAAGCATTACATTTAAACATTGACTCTTAAAAATTGTTATGTGTATTTCCTTACACTTCATTGACTTTATAAAGCTATCACAAAGTGAAAAGAATGAGAAATACTTTGCCATGGACACAAGAGGGCATTTTAGAGTGCTTTTGCTTTTAGTTACACCTGAAGGGTTTTGAATTGAAAAGTGATCAGGCGTTACTTGCCATGACCAGAATGTTTTCAGTATTCAACATAGCTGCAAAACCTTAAAATGGAATTTGTCTGTTTTAAGATGCTGACTACATAAATGCAGTCTAGTGAAGACGATGTGGCATGGTAGCAGGCAAGACAAATACATAATGATTGCATTGCATTCAAGCAGAGTCAGCCTTAATTGTATTATTCAATTAACTTGTCAATGTAAAGGAAAGAGGTATAGAAAAAATATAAGGAGTTCCATCTCTGTTTTTTAAATACAAGAGGGACAAAGGGAAATCTTCCTAAGTATATGTTGATGTGTGGACTTTAGCATATACTCAGTTGAAACAGAAAAAATGCCAAAATATATAAAACTTAGAGATGAATTGCACACTGCTGAAACTGGTGGATAAAGCAACTGCTCTCCATTTCATATAAATGTTAGAAACAGTTCCAAACAAAACATAGACCATTGTCTGAAAGTTTTGTTTACCATCCCTGCCTATATCTTCTAGAATGCCTCATTTTCTTTCATGAGAGCTCTGAGTCAGCTGACAGAGCCCATCTCTTTTTTCCCTCGAAGGTGCATTAACAAACTTGAGTTAAGAGCCAAGGAAGATCACTGTTATCACCAGTTCCAATATCCCAGATGAACCATAATCTTGCTCACTTTCTCCTCTCTCCTAAAATACATATGCTGAGTTCAGACAATGCATGTAGGAAGTGTAAAAGTAAATCTTATCCATCGGCTGTCAAGAATATAAAAATAAAGGCCAGACTTTTCTGCTGACTTAAATAGTTATTTCTCCGTAATCAGAGAAAGCTGATCCACCGCAAAATATTAGCAGTGCTGATATTTCTAACTGATATTTCTAACTGTCTGAACTATCATATATTATACAAACTTACATATTTGCTGAAATTTATGTCTACACATTTTTATATGCAACAGAGTACTGTTGATACGAGATGGGGGAAAATGTTTAATTTTAATTTAAAGCTAGGATCTGACCCACTAAGGTGAAAGTATCGTACTGAATCATACAATGTATTATTTTCTGCTTTAAAGTTGGGAGCAATATCACTGGCATTTATTGATATGTTCATATATTTTTTTAATTTGTTGTGGTAAATTTAAAATGCATGGAAAGATGTATTTGTACAGATATGTTATATACTAGAAAGAGGGAGAGAGAAAGTGTAGTCATGCATTCCCTATTTCCATGCTGCTTTTAAATGTCCTAGTGGTTGATATTATAATGTCATTACTAAAGAACTTTAACAATAGTGATGTAATGCATATCTGGGCTGTCTCTATAACAGTTCTTCAATTTAGCTTGTCATATTTGAAAACTCAGAGCACTGGGCTTCTTCACATTTGTTCTACTTTCCTCTCAGTTGTATCGCTGAAAAGAAAAAGAAGTAAATATATGGAAATTATTTTTTTCTGTAGTTTGACATTCACAGTTTGAATGAACATTTTCTGGGGACGAGGTGGTTCTTGTCTTTTACTTTTGCCAGTTACTCCGAAGTAGCATTCTCCATTGCTTCACAGATGGTCACAGCCACAGATAAGCAGAGTAGTCAAAGGCCTGATCCGTATTAAAATTAGATTGAATCTGATAAGGGAAGCAGATAAAGTTGTTTATACAATGAAATGTGTAACACTAGTATCTGTTTCCAGAATTTTATTCGTCCCCTCTACCCCAATGTGTGTTCCTCTCTGCTAATTATGGGTTTTGGTGTAAGAAGTGTTGAGAGTGGAGTCAGGTTGTAGTGGCATATACTACCTTCCTTTCACTATTCATTGTCTAATTGCAGTTTCATGGGTAGTGTTACGATATCAAAAATTATACTTTTCTATTGCAGGCTGAAAGATGATAAGGCTCACTTAGCGATGGTTATTTGGGAAAGCATTCGCCCTTTTTCATCCTTTTTCATCTGAAAATTTAAATGATCTGTTGTTGTCTCATTCTAGGTGAAAGTTGGAAAATCAAATTTTGTTTTGTTTTATATTTTATGTTACTGACTATTATGCTTTATAAGATGGGAGCACTTGATTTCTGTGAATATTGCCTAATGTGTTTCTGTGACTGCTATGTAGTATGTGTTTTCTAAATTGTATTTTTCTTTAAAATGTTACAAGGGGTGTTTTTGTTTAGGTGTTTTCTTAGTATTTAGTTACCTGTTTTCTCTCTATATAACTAGAAATATTTTCTGGAATTTGTACTAATTTATGGCTTCTAGGTTTAATACACCTGAAGATACAGCCTGGTTTGAAAAAAATATTGATAAAACAATCGAGGAATATGTGGAGGCAGATTTAAGCGAAGTTCTCCAAGCTGAACCGTATTTTGTAGATTTTTTACGGGATGAGCCTGAAGCAACTGGTGAAGAAGCAGAAGATGCTGAGTTTCAGGCACCAAAAATTTATGAGGAGGTATTTAATTTTACACATAAAATACTAGTCACTGAAGTTTCCCTTTAATTATTAAATATGTTATATTGCTGAACTCATAAAATACAGAAAGTTTTGTTGAATAGCTACCACATTTTTTTGTGAAAATATATTTAGATTTTCCTGGTTAGCATGCAATAAATCATTTTAATGATGTTAGATTTAATAATGACATGTAAATGTGGTCTATTTGTTCCTGTCCTCCTTTCTTCCTTTTTTTTTCTTCCACCATTAGCAAAAAATTTCTGCTTAAACACAACTACAATAATTATGGTGACTTAGCAAGATAATATTATTACACATGGCCAACACATAAAACTGAAGTTTGCATAAAAATATCAGGGCAGTTTTAAAACTCTGAAGAGCCCTACTAGTGTTCTTACACATTTTAAATTTTTTTTTCAGATTCCAAGCTATGAATTCCTTTGTGACAAATTGCAGGCGTATCAGTCACAATACAATGAAAATATTAGAGGGTCGTTTCTTGATTTGGTGTTTTTCAAGGATGCAATGACACATCTTATTAAGGTTTGGTATTGCTACTTTTTCTTAGTTTAACTGTTGTAACACTGTTCCTTGTTTGGGCAAGCTATTCTTAGGGGGCACATTGTGAAAAGCTGTTTTTACCCCCACACTGCTTTGCCATCTTTGCCTGGTCATTTTCAAGAACTAGGAAAGATCTACAGTAATTTTACCTGTTTGTATGTTTTATAATAAATTCCTTATTTAAATATCTGTTTAAACTCCTACATATTCAGATGGATGAAGATTTTCCTCAGTAGGAAAGGTGAGACCATAAACCAAGACATTTATATTGTGTATATAAAATTATTTTTAATCATTTAGAGTTCAGAAAACACCTCAAATGTATCTGTACCTGACAGGGGACCAAAACATGAGGTAGAATCTGATTGGATGAGATGTGAAAAGAAATATAAATTAGGGCGGCAATAGAATCAGTGTGTATGGTAGAGTTTAGGGTAGTGTCTAGGTCTCAACTAACAACAATTTGTTCTCCTATTCAGAAAGGAATAGATAAGAAAAGAATTCATCTGAAATCAAGATCTGATTCATAGGGGTGACATAAAAGCAAAGTATGAGATTTTTGTCTCAGGTTTAAGAAGTGTTATCTCAGGAATTGCTTTGACTAGATGATCTGATTACTGAAAGACACACAGAAGCTGCAGTGAAACAAAAGCAGAAGAAAATGTTTTGTTCTTCTCCAGTTGACCGCAAATGACATAAATGTTTGTTTGCTTTGCATTTAAACAGAAGTAAATAAATTTATTTTTAAATGTGGTTCACTTGATGCTGAAGTGAATTTAAGAAGACCTTGAAAGCCTCTGACATTCCATTTTTATTGGCAAGCTTTAGCCAGAATATCCTCCATTTGCAATTAGTGACAGCAGGGCTCCTTTCTACCTAAAGTTACAATAAATTTAGTCACCCTCATAATTTCAAATTTAGACTTCTTTAATATAGTTATCTGGATAGGCTCAGAGGGAAGTGTGCAGTAAGCTAAAATTTTATAAAAGAGAAAAATTAATATATTTCAAAGGCTGATGTAGATGCCAATCCTTTGCATTCTGTGCATAGATTACATGCGGACCAAAACAAAATGTAAAATCTTAAAAGCAATAGTGCACTAACATATCATAAACCCAAAGAAGATGTGTCAAAAAGCAATAGAATGGCAAATTTGTAATTCAACTTTTGTATCTGGGAGACTTGGTAAGAAAACTATCACAAAGGAAATGCTGAAAGTAGAAAGAATAGAAGACAATTGTAAGGGATAGTTTAACTGTTCAAGTCTTTGAGACTCCAAAAGTTAGGAAGGTAGTATGTTTGTTCTTCTAGCCAAGTTTTTTATTGATATTTTTAAACACATTCAGGATGATGCCTTCAACATAAAATGGAGCTCAAAATGTCCCTTTCATGTATTTAAATCGTATGTGTAACTGATTATAACCATCCTATATTCTTATATGCAGCTTTTTCATTAGCTACACAAAATTCCTAAAGAATTTACAAGTGTTCTTTTGAGGAAAAATTTTCTGCAAGTATCCTTTTAATAATTTTTACACTGTATTATAGTAAATTAAGTGTAAAGCATAATAGATTTAAAATTTTGCTAATATTTAAATTTATTAGGGATATTTTTCTTTATTATTTCCTCTATAGATTTCCCGGATTATTCGGACAGCATATGGAAATGCTTTACTTGTTGGAGTTGGTGGTTCTGGAAAACAAAGTCTTGCAAAGTTAGCCTCCTTCATTGCTGGCTATAAAATATTTCAGATCACTTTAACCAGGTAAGAAATGCAAGAAATATATAAATCACGTTTATGGTATTGCTTTGTCTTTACATGGCCATAGATTTTTCTCGTCTTTTTCTTTTTCTTTGTTTTCATTTTGTCACCATTGGAAAAATATTGAAAACAGTACACTCTTATCTGGTTTGTACACAGCATTGGATTTATTTTGACTTGAAAAAGGTAGACCCGACAATGTGTTAGCTATTCCTGCACCAAAATTTGTGCTTTTACAAAGGATTTTTGCAATGTCGTTTATAAAAACTATAATCCAAAAGGAGCAGTATTCCGAGCTGTTTTGAATTAACAGGTAATGTTCCTTATTTCTCCTAGATCCTATAATGTAACCAATCTGTCAGAAGATTTAAAAGTATTGTATAGAACAGCTGGACAGGAAGGACAAGGTATCACCTTTATTTTCACTGATAATGAGATCAAAGAGGAGTCATTTTTGGAATATGTAAATAATCTGCTGTCTTCAGGAGAGGTAAGGGTCTCAGCCTGACGGGCAATGTGCTTTAGAAGCAGGGTACTGTAGAATTTTTTCTCACTACTTTATTTATCTTGGTAATAATTGTAGAATCAATAATGATTAAAATATTTCAACTTTTTAAATAAGGAGTGCTCTGGATATGTAGTTTCTTTATTTCAGTGTAAGCCAGGAGAATATAAAAGGATCTGTGATTAGTATTTCAGTAGCCTTTTATTAAATGATGACTTGGTTGCCAGTCAAGTTCTATACTCTTCCAGAGCTGACTTCTTAGTTTTCAATGGAGTTTCATAAGTCTAAACCTGTGGTTTTTAGTCTAAACTGTGTATATGCAGAGAGAGATACAGATGAAAACATGAAAATATTTATAAACTCTGTAATAATTACATCCATGCAATTAATTGTCAATTTTTATTTTATAAAAAGATTTCTAATTTATTTGCTCGGGATGAATTGGACGAAATCACCCAAGCATTAATACCTGTGATGAAAAAAGAGCTTCCTCGTCATCCTCCTACATTTGACAATCTTTATGAGTACTTTTTAAGTCGCGCGAAGAAGAACTTGCATGTTGTCCTCTGCTTTTCCCCAGTAAGTTTTTTCTGCATATCTATTTTCCTTTCTTCCATTAGCAAACTTGCCTATATGGTGTAAGAGAATTATTCAAGTTTTATATTTTTAAGGAAGTTCAAGATGCATAAAAAGATTACTGACCTCTAGTTGTAATTGCTGAGATAATAAAAGTAATAGTACAGCTGTGAGAACAACAAAATACTTAAAAATTAAATAATTTCTTACAAGTTAAAGTATTTTTATTTTATTTCCTCTCACATATTTTTTCCTAATACACATCAGTGAATGTATTTTTGTGAAATTATGGCTTGTTACTGGAAAAGAGTATTTTATTGGTAATTAAAATACATTATTCGATGCTTCAAAATATTAAAACTATATCTATTTGTAATGAACTTCTATCTTCAAATTTCATGAATATTGAATGTCAGAAATTTCGCAAAACTCTATTTGAGAAGAAAAAAACTTTGAGGGTGTTCTAAGCAGAAAATTATCAAGAAGAAAATGGACTATTTAGTTGTTTATACTAATTAAACACTTTCATTGTCCTTTGTTTAAGAATCATATTGCTAACAAACAATGATTCTCTCTTCAGGTTGGTGAGAAGTTCCGTGCACGTTCTTTGAAATTTCCTGGTCTGATATCAGGGTGCACCATGGACTGGTTCAGTCGATGGCCCAGAGAAGCTCTTGTAGCTGTGTCCAACTATTTTCTTTCAGAATTTAATATGGTCTGTGCTCCATCAGTTAAAACAGAAGTAGTACAAACCATGGGTCTCTTTCATGATATAGTTTCAGAAAGCTGTGAGAATTATTTCCAAAGGTAATATTTTCTATGAATGCAATAATTAATCTCAAAAATGTTGCTACTGACACTGTTTTTTGAACTTGTGTTTTATGTATCAATAAACGTATTTTAAGGCTAATAAAAAATAAATCTGCTATACCATTATATCCTAAGGCCATGAAAAAGAATTGCTATTATGTTGAAAATTCTTTATCTTAATTCCCACTATTCAACTGTCTTTAATATTGTCTGTGTGGATAAAAACAATGTAACTGAAAGTAAGGGTTTGCATCATGAAGAAATCTGATTTCAAATGAATAAAGACTTGAGTTATATAAATTCCTCTTTTTTTTTGGAAGTGATCAAATAGCCGTATATATCAAAAATATGTGTGACGTTGATGTTGCAAATATGCTTTGGTTTAGGTATCGAAGACGAGCTTACGTAACCCCTAAATCCTATCTCTCTTTCATCAATGGCTACAAAGAAGTTTATGCTGAGAAGTTAGATAGTATTAATGAACAAGCTGAACGTATGCAAACTGGTAAGCAAATAGATTGCATGTATGGTCTCTAATGGTTTATGTTTTTTAATATTAGACTTCTTTTTCAGAGATCACTTATAATCAGTTCCAGGGGATCACAGTCCAAAAGTGGTAGCATACCAGACACTCCACCGTCACAACCTCACAACGATTCTCTTGTAAAAATACCTCAAAGAAGCTACCAGGTTAAACATTCAGCTCAGCATTGTATTAAACTTTAATATTTGCAAACCAGAATTTGTAATAGAAAGTAGAACCTGAAAATGGACAGAGGCAGCATCTGATTTACTGGTCTAGAGAGAGGTAATTCTAAACACAGGTATTAACTTACTTCTGGACTTGTCTATGGAAATTCTCGCCATGCGATCTGAGTGCTTCACAGGTGATTTATTTCGTCTTTTTGCTGTAGAATAAGTAGTTGCTACTTGGAGTAATTTTATAACTATGGATCTGAAATACAGAAAAGTATGATTGAAATGTTCCTGAGACAGATTTTGGATATCTGTTTGAAATGGCCTAATTTTGGGCATTAGTACTTCATGGTTTCAGAACACCAGTTTTCTGGTATTTTCAGTTTTCTCCAGTTTGCATCTAGACATGCTTTTGTAAATCTATAAAGGCAACTGAACACCTTAGGAAACCTGGCCTTTAACAGAAAAGATATTGCATACCAATTCAATAGAATAAAGAATTCTACATGATAAAATTTTTCATACAAAGGTAAAGAATGGCACTTAGTGGCACTTAGACAATGATTAATAATAGAACTGAAATAGAACCCTTCACATGAAGAAAAGACTAGAATAAGAATGCGTAGCTATTTTATTCATAAACTCATTGCTGAATTAGAGTGAACTGTAGAGGAGTAAGTGATCCTCAATATTTTCAAATTGTGTAAGTTTTGCTCTGTGGATCTGTTGCCAGTTCTTGAAATCAGAACCTATCCTCAGTCTTCTTTGAGATGGAGATAAAATCCAAGAACCTCAAAGATTCAAGGGACTGGGGTTGGTTTAGGGGTTTTTTTTGAATTTTTTCTACAGTTTTTCTATTTCCAAAAATAATTCAGAAGTAGTAACATAAGCAGCTTTAGCACTGTCAGTGAAATTTCATATGTAGATTTTCATAGCCTCTGACATGTTATTACAAGTTCCTTGCATGTTTTGTTAAACAAAATGGTTGTGTACAGGTGAACATATGCTTGGATATGTTCTACTGCAGCGTATTCTTGTCATTGATGCTTAGAAAACCATGTCTTTCAGCTTACAGGCAATACGAATGCCAGTTAGAAAATATTCTAATTAGTTTCCCTTGCACAGATGGTACTGCTGTAATAGTTCTTGTTGGAAGTATGCAGGGGACCTCAATAAGCTGTAAAGGTTTCTTGTTTATAATTGAATTCTTCAATTCTTTTTGATCTGCGTATTCCTGTTCTCTGTCCATCTTTCCTTCTTCACACTCTAGGCTTGTAGCAGGGAAAAGTAAAGCAGCAAGGGCTATAACTTTCTCTTTTGTGGCTTCTGGGTTGAAGGTGCTGAATTGGTGGTGTAACTAGATAATATTGAAGGTTTCTTCCAACCTTGATGATTTTGCGGTTCTGTAGAATGGCAGTAACCTAATCAAGAGGCAGCTGTGTCACAACAAGAGCTATGCTGGGAGAGAATGCTTTTCTGTTTGAGATGTGGTAGCAGAAAATTAGAGAGCCATCACAGAGAAACATCGCACATCAAATGTATAGCTGCAAGGGTGTGCTGACTCAAGCCCTTAGGGAGAGAAAGCAGTAAGGGGCATTATTTCTAGGGAACTTGGAGGATTTAAAGATTCAGTGATGCGGAAGAAAGAAGCTGGAGAGGCTTCAGCATGCAATGAGGAGCTCAGGAATGGCCAAAATATCTGTGCTCAGGTCTATGAGGAAGAGAAGGGAAGGGAAGGGAAGGGAAGAGAAGAGAAGAGAAGAGAAGAGAAGAGAAGAGAAGAGAAGAGAAGAGAAGAGAAGAGAAGAGAAGAGAAGAGAAGAGAAGAGAAGAGAAGAGAAGAGAAGAGAAGAGAAGAGAAGAGAAGAGAAGAGAAGAGAAGAGAAGAGAAGAGAAGAGAAGAGAAGAGAAGAGAAAAATACATGAGTGCATGGGAAAGACTAGATATAAAATAACTATACAGGGAGCAAGCACATCTCTTTCTGGATGCTCTTAGGCACATGATGGGATTCTTGTAGTGTCCTGTGCAGGGCCAGGAGTTGGACTAGATCATCCTGATAGATTCCTTCCAACTCAGCATATTCTGTGACTCCATGGTTCTATGAACTGTTAGACTGAGTGGCCTCTTTGGGTGGTTTCTCCACCATGCAGAAGAGCTATGATGGGACTGGCCCTGAGCACATAGGTGCTTTTTTGCCCTCTCTGTCACCAGGGACAAGAGAGGGTAAACTCAGTATGCAGGAGCTGGAGGTCCTAATTTTGCTGTCATCTTTAGGTCCACTTTTGGCTCCACTTCTTCCCAATATTTTCTAGAAAGAACTCCCTATTAGAAGGCAGTCATGGATCCTTAGGTAATTTCTTCATGTAATGACACAATGAAGGCATCATTCAGAATTTCTGATTGTCTCATGACTTTATGATGCAACATATACTTGACATAGTTCCTGTTTTGTTGTTCTTGGTTTTTTTGAAGAATTAAACTTATTTAGCATAATTTTGTGCCTTGCAAAATTATTTATATCCATGAAAAGTGAATAGTAGACACAATCATGGTAGTATGACTGCTTACACCCACTTTCTCTCCTTTACATAAAATTGATTGAGAACACAAGGTACAAAGTATGAGCAATCTGGACATAGATTGTATAATCTAACTATGGAAAAAAAAGTTTCTATATTTCTGAATTTTATCTTTTACTTAATAGGTCTGTCCAAGCTGATGGAAGCCACTGAATCTGTTGCTAAACTCTCTAAGGACTTGGCTGTTAAGGAGAAGGAGCTGGCTGTGGACTCTGTTAAGGCAGATAAAGTAAGTGAGTGTTAAATAGCAGTAGAATATACAGCAGGCAAAATAATACTGCAGAATTTTCTCATAATTTGCAAAAATTTGCGTTGTTGTCTAAAATGAGGTTTTACTCTCTCTATCGCATGTTGATTCAACATTTGCTTCTGAAAGTGAGGCATTTTTAGGCTGCAACAGGGGTTGAGTGCTTTCCTTATTCTTCTCCCATTTCTTACCCACTCAGATAAGCATCAGATTTCTTTTTCCATAGCTTTATTTTTAATTTGGCCTTAATTGAAATTATTAAATTTGGGCTTATATGTGCAATTACTGGCAGATAAGAAGTTAACATGATAATGGGACTTTTCTATTTCAAAATTCATTAGAAAAATGTTCATCACAGTCCAGTTTCAGATTTCATCTTTTACATTAACAAGGTATCTGTGTGTTCATGAGCTTGGTGGTCTGGTAGAAATGTGGTTTCCCAAATGACTCTCTGGAAAGGTATGCTGGGGAATGGATCAGTATAGGCATTCTGTTTTCTGAAAGATATCATAATGCCCTGATGGTGCATATTTAATATGCACTGGAGAGTGAATTTTGGCTGGTGATGACTAGGGGACTGCCTGCATTCTTTGAGGCCTTTAATCTCATAAGAGGGAAACATATGACAGAAAGGGATGAAATTAAACTTCTCACATTTAATTTTTATTCAATAGTTATATGATACCATATATAGTTAGCTGTAGCTGGGGTTAGATTTACATATTTAATAGCTGTTACATACCTGTTTTATCTTGTGTCTCATAATCGTTTGTTCCACCATTTTGATTTATAGATTTTATTTGTTTATTATCAATTCCAGGTACTAGAAGAAGTCAAAGAAAGTGCTGAAGCCGCAACTAAAATAAAACTTGAAGTCCAAGGTGTGAAAGATAAAGCACAGAAGATTGTGGATGCAATTGATATAGAAAAACAGGAAGCAGAGAAAAAACTGGAGGCGGCTAAACCAGCTCTAGAAGAAGCAGAAGAAGCTCTGAAAGTGAATAAAAGTCTTACATTTTTATTAGCATAGTATTATTTGCATCACCTGTGAGAGGCCAGAGCCACCAACATACAGTTGTCTCTTGGTATCGACTGCTGTCACCAGCTCCTCGCTGTCGGTGGCCATGTCTCTCACGAATACTTAAGGCACACATATTTTACCTTAAACACATAGGGACTATTTTATAGTATTTTTTTCTTTCCATCCCAATACTTGATCATTTTGAAGGTGTAGATCTTTCCAAAAGCTACAGATGCCTTTAGAATACCTGTTATTCTGAATTCAAGAGAATACTTCTTGTGCTAATAGAATGTTTTTAATTCAAAGCTCCGTAGTTACACCTGCCTTTTAAGACAAGTAAAAATCTATACCTTCCTTCACCAAAAAACCTAATGCTTTTAATTTTAAGAGAAACAGGAAACAAAGGGGATTCAGGGCAATCAGAATCAGAGTTCAGAAATTTGGAGGCATTACTATTCTACATAATTTCATTATTCTGCTCTGAAGAATTAAACAGTAAAAATCTCTGAAATCCGAAATCAGTGATGGCCTTCCATCCCAGTTATCAGAATTTATGTGATAGAAGTTCTTGAATGAGCAAAAAAATAGAGCATTGTTTGCTCTTACATTGACATTTTGATAATGAGATAAATGAAACTTCCAAAAATAGTCACAAAATTCACTTGCAAAATGTGTGGACTTACAAAATTGTTTCTATAATGCATATGTAACTACTCTTTCTAGGCAGGTAGTGATATATGTGTATTTTTAGACACAAATAAATATTAGTTTTGAAGTTTTAAATATTTTTTAAATTTTGTAATGGTTGTTGAACTAAGCAAAGTGCCAGTGCCAGTGATGCTATTAGAAAATGAAGTTAGAAATGGTGTCTCATACCTATAATAACTTAAAACTGAACAAAAATAACCAAATCCATCTCAGAATAAAGTTAAAGGCTAAAAATTTGAAATACTGTTTTATCAAGCTAACTGCTCTTAAGTAAGTCCTATACAATTTTACAGTAAAGTTTTCTTTAAACACTTAGACTGACAATTCAAGTCAATGCTGCTGTACGTAAATTTAATTTTGAATGATGTCTCTAATATTAGGAAGATATTCTTGTCTAATATTCATTGAAATTTACTAAAGTTTCACGAAACTATGATATTTATTAATTAGGCCAGGTTTCTCACTTTTTTGGTATGTACTTAATACAAATGTACCTCAGAGAAAAGTATAACAAATGAACATTAAAATCAAGATATTTAATGGGAAAATAGAACAGTGGTATTGATGCAGGATTCTACTACACCTTTCTTCAAACAGACCATCAGACCAGAGGATATCGCTACTGTTAGAAAACTTGCAAAACCTCCTCACCTGATTATGAGGATCATGGACTGTTGTCTGCTACTATTTCAAAAGAGACTGGATCAAGTTACCATGGATCCAGAAAAGCCTTGCTGCAAGCCATCATGGGGAGAATCATTAAAAGTGGGTATTCAAGCAGCGTTTCTTAAATGTGAGAAACAGCAATTAGCTTATCAGAGAGCTTATGATGCTGTTTACCCAAAACATGACAGAATTTTATTAAAAGGCAAACATATTGTTTTAAGATAAACTGTATCTATATACTATATCTAACTGGTAGAAGTAGTAGGTGAATTGCTTAAAGACTTTTGCAGCAGAAGCTTTAGAGTTTCCTTGCCCTATTCCTGGCACGTGGCCTGATGGTAACAGGTAACAAATAGTGCTCATGCTTTTTATTTAGGCTTTTACAGTAAAAAAAAAATCATCAAAATCTTTTATTTTCCACCTGTATAATAAAAAGTAATAAGCAGTTATTTCATGAATTGCCTTTAGCATGCTGAACGTTTCTTAGAAAAAGTTAAACCCAATGGTTTCACTTCTCAGAATTTAGACATTTCTCAAATACCTAAGCTTTTTTTTTTCGCTTTTAGTTAAGTTACAGATGTATCTCTGAGTCTTTATTTTGGTTAATTTTTTTGAATTAAATGATGCTTCTTAAATTCTTTTGTAATGGCAACACAGGAATGTAGAAGATGGAAAGTACATCAGTAACTTTTGGATCTACTTATTGGAGTTAAAACTTCAAAATAATAGAAAGTGTGTGGGAGGAGTTACAACTGAATAGCACACTTATAATATTAACTATATGAATTACCTCTGTTTACAGAAGAATTTTAGGAATGCTTTTTAACAGCTTCACCTATGAATAAGACTTTGAATGTAAAATGTGTAAATAACTTGTGTGGGGTTTTTTTGTAGCTTATGAGTGGCCCATTCTTGAACAACCTACGGAACTTTCCTAGGGATACAATCAATGATGAGACAGTAGAATTAGTCCAGCCTTACTTTGAAATGGAAGACTATACACTTCAACATGCTAAAAAGGTGTGTGGCAACGTGGCAGGACTCCTCTCTTGGACACAAGCCATGGTGGTATTTTATGGTGTTAACAGAGAAGTCTTGCCTCTTAAGGTAATACATCATCTCTTGCTTTGTGTTTGCTTACCCTGTAATTGAATTCAGTTTAATTTAATAGGATCCTACTTACATACATACATACACATATATATGTGTGTGTATATATATATATATATAAAACTTTATTCAGACATAATAGCCTGTTACTTTAGTGGTTAAAGATGGTAGGAGCAGAAAAAAAACCATTTTCTTCTTCATTCTAGAGAGAACAGAGAACAAAAAAATTAGCCTAGATTAAATTTATGTGATCTGGTTTACTGTGTATAGGGAAAGATATTTTCAGTCTTTGTTTTTATCATGTTATAACTATAATTGTTTTCAAAATATTGTATCAGGATCTTCATTCTTTCTCTAAAGGGTCCTGCAAACAGAGGTTTGCAGCTGTATTAGGTTCTTTGCTTTCTCCTGGTAACTTAGAGGCACTGGAGGACTGGCATCTTGCCTAAATATTGGCTTTCTAAAGAGCTTCAGAGCTCACATTGATAAAGGAGCTTTGTTGCAATAGTAAGAAGCAAAATAAGGAAAAGGTTTTTAAGAGTAAATTTTTACTTTAATGTGGGTGCTCTTTTTCAAGTTTATGAAACTCAAAAGCAGTGATCTTTGGTTCTAAACAAAGTATTTAATCCTTAAATGTATCACGCATTGAAAAAAAAAATAGTAAAAGGAGTGAGCGCATGGCGATTCCAAAATTTTTTCACATTTTTGTCACTGGTAGAAGTGTTATTTACATCAGCAACAGTAACACAGATGAATTATTTTTAAAAAATTAATTTCCTGTGTTCACCATAAATATAATTTTATGAGTAATAGGAAGATTCACTGTTTTAGGACCATTTTCTTGTGGATAAAAACAATATCGTTAGATGATAAAGGACCAATCTCCTGTTGTAATTGCTGATCACTACAAAGTGTACTAATAAAAAAGGAAATTACATAGAGTCAAAACATATAGTCAAGCAAGACGACTGAGTGATTGTTCCTCTAGTCTAACCAATATGTACAGATCAGAAACCTTACTTCCTTAACCAGCTTCTTGAAATGTAATTTACTGTTTTTAAAGGAATAAAGTTGACAATATATAGTAGAACTTTAGATACTGTATTGTTATTGAACACAAAACAAAATCTTATCTTCACTATATATGTGATATAGTTTTCAGCTTAAATGTTTTTGATATTTGTATAAAAGTTATTTTGATGCATTATTGTCTTGTCATTACCAGCTAAGCAGGCTTAAATAGTTCATTGAATTATATTAAAATCTTATATGATTGTACTTCTGATTTTTTTTTTCCTTTGCAGGCTAACCTGGCAAAACAGGAAGGTCGCCTGAAAATAGCTAATGCAGAAAAAGAAAAGGCTCAGGCAGAATTAGATGAAAAACAGGCTGAATTGGATAAAGTGCAGGCAAAGTTTGATGAAGCAATGAAGGAGAAAATGGTGAGATAAAAGTATTTTAGTCTAATCAAAAATGCTTGTACAGTATTTTCATGTAATTAGGATTTGTTGCAAACACACATTTTACCTGCTACCTTGAATAACGTGGCTGAGATTCAGGTATAAAAGTAAGAGATTTAAGTCTGTATTCTCTCCTCTTCCCTTCTTTCTGTGAATAGGAACATATTAGACAATAGATTCCCTTAAGAGTCCTCAAGAATGAGTTTTAAATAAAAAAAATAGTTAAAATAAATATAAGAGGATGAAAAATATATAAAATAATTCTACATTTTTGCATTCTATGATTAAGCAGGACATTTTTTCAATTTTAGGACTTAGAGAATGATGCAGAAACATGCAAAAGAAAGATGCAAGCAGCCTCTGCACTCATAGATGGACTGAGTGGAGAGAAAGTTAGGTGGACTCAGCAAAGCAAGGAATTTAAATCTCAGATTAAAAGGTAGCAAATTCATTATAGAAAAACAAAAAAGAAAATGCTTGTAAAACCTGAAGCGTTGGTAAGCAATTTAGTAGCTTTAATTGTGGTACTTCATTTTCTTCCCGGAAATCTTAATATAGCAATGCAAGCAAATGAACTATCCCGAAATTGGAATTTTCCTCCCATAAGTAAGAATACATGGGTGCTGAGTGCTAGTATTTCAGTTAAGAACAATACCTCTGATTTTCGAATTGGCTTCCAAAGAGATAATTACTAGTGCTGTTACGTGCCTGTGTTACAGCTGCTTCTGCAGCCCCTCTAATACTGCACCTTGTTCTGGTGTCACTGGGCAAGTGAAACCTTCAGATAAGCTCAGCTTCTGTAGAACACTCATGTTACCATAAATTTCCTATGGGGAAATTGGGCATTTCTAGTGAGGCCTACTCATTTCAATAGAGCTAGGATTGTATCCTTGATAAATATTGTATTGCAGGCATATTTTAAGAAACAAGCCCTTTCCTCACTTCAGTTAGGAAAGAAGGAATAGTTGTCATCAGGGCTTTATTGTTTGGTAGGGCCAAAGACAGTGTTTTCATAAAATACTACTCTTAAGTTTTGCCACAAAAATGCCCTGGACACAATTTTTTTTTTTTTTTAAATCTTCTTATGTTTCAAAAGCTGGTTGTCTAAGTCATTAGAAATTGAATTTGTGCATCACCTTTTAATTATGATTTTTCTGCCTTATCTAGACTTGTGGGAGATATACTGCTCTGCACAGGCTTTCTTTCATACTGTGGACCTTTTAATCAAGACTTCAGGAACCTTTTGCTTAAAGACTTATGGGAAACAGAGTTGAGAGCTCATAAAATCCCCTTTTCTGACGATTTGAACCTGATTTCTATGTTGGTAGATCAACCAACAGTAAGTTCTTGGTGCTTGGAGGGTTTAATTTGAATTTCCATTAGCATATTCTATTATCGTTAGCCAGAATTATCATTGCTTAGAGAAGAACTATAATCCCCAATATTCCAAATATTGCTGTGCTGTGTAGTTCTGTGGTTTCCAAATTGGCCATTTCCACTAAATATTGGTGTATTAATAGTAACAAAATCCAGGAGAAACAAGTGATGCACAATAGAATTTCTCACCACCTGCTGACCAATACCCAGTTAATCCCCAAACCATAATCAACCTTCTTCTGAGTAACTACCCCCATTTATATAGTGGGCATGGCATTCTGTGGTATGGAATATCCTTTGGCCACTTCAGGTCAGCTGTCCTGGCCATGCTCCCTTCCCAACTTTTTGGGTACCTCCTCACTGGCATAGCACGGGACGCTGAAAAATACTGAAGTTAGAGTAAGCACCTGAGCAACAGCCAAAATGTCAGCGTGCCAGCATTATTCTCATACTAAATCAGAAAAACACAGCACTGTGCCATCTGCTAAGAAGAAATTGAGCTTTCTTTCCAGCTAAGACCAGGGCACTTCTAAAACAGTGGGTTTGATTGTAATTTAGAATAGAATACATAAAGTTCTTTTATTCAATGTGAATGTATAAGAAATGGGCAAAGTATGGGCAATGCCAGAATTTTCAAGTTTCCTTCACTAAATATTAATTCCCAAAAGCTCTCTTAGCCTGGTTTTTCCTTAATTGATCCCAATGTTAAATTTTTCTCTCAGGCTGTCTTTTGACATCCTTACACTTTAAAATATACTTTTTGTGATTCTATATAGTTAAAAACATCCATAAAAATAAAATTCTGGAAATATTTTTATATCTGCATTCATAATTCTTCAGCAGGTTCAGATATACATTCCCTTTGATGTCCCTGTTACTTCTTAGGAAAATTTCAGTGATAACTTACTCCAAACTATCCTTTTTTCTTCTTAATCTCTTTTTTTTTTAAAATTTTGTTCATTAGATCAGTGAGTGGAATCTTCAAGGACTGCCTGGAGATCACCTCTCAATTCAGAATGGTATCATTGTCACTAAGGCATCGAGATACCCACTTTTGGTAGACCCACAAACTCAAGGAAAAGCGTGGGTTAAAAATAAAGAGCAGGATAATGAATTACAGGTAAACAGAGTCTTAAAGGAATGGTGTGCTCTATTATACTCCTTCAAACATTTTTACTTTAGAGGAGGTTGCATTTGAGTCAGTGTGACCTGAGATAACCTTAAAATGTATGGAGGATGACAATCATGTAGATTCATCAGCAGGGAACTTGAGAACAGCTGTAAATCCCACTCAAGGGCTTGGAAAAGACTATCTAAGTTGTATGAACTCTAGTAAAAAGTATAAAAATGTTTTGTTCAAGACGGGTGAGTATGTTCCCTACAGAAAAGAGGACAAAGAGGTAGTAAGTAAAGCAAAACAGTATAAGATGAAATTATTCATTGAGAGTAAATTGGGCTACTATTAGTAACATTACAGATAAAGACAGGATAAGTTACAGCTCTGAAAATGCAGGCAAAGTGCCTCAACTGTTGCAGTCCATAATTTAGGACCTGAGAGGGTATTCATAATGAGGTTATCACTACAGAAGGAAGTTGAAAAAATGCAGCGGAAGCCAAACCCAAGAAAAATTTGCCTATCCTAACATTATTGCAATCTTCATAGCTCTTTTATAGGTTAAGCCAATCGGGTAAAATGTCTGCTCATGAAATATAACATAAAGACATTCATGTGTCACCATTTGCATCACAAATTATTTTTTCTCAAATAATGTGGCATGGCAAAAGGAAACTGCATTTTAAAACCCTTAGCCTGAATGTTAAGAAAACTCATATGTCCTGAATATCAATAAATTTTGGAGGATTTAGTATTAGTTAATCATATAGCTTACAAGTTTATGCATGTTTTTTATTAATTTCATATGTTATGAACCCCATTTTGTGAAATATCAATCTGAATTTATAATATTGTAGCAGCAATTCATTTTTTAGACTGAGCTCAGATTTCCAGAAAGAATTTCTCAGCACTTCAAAGCTAAAATTAGAAAATTTAGTCCTTCTAGGACATAGAACAAAAAATTAAACGCTAGGTGTCTCAGCTTTCTAAAATATACGTAATATATTTAACAATGCAATAAGCTGTACCAGTTTTATTTAGTACATTATTGCTCTCATAACGAAGTTCTGAGGGTTCATTTACAGCCAACCTTTAAATTCACCTTTTTATGATACTTTTCATTGTACACACGGAAGTATTTCTGCATAAATTGCTGCGTGGTCAACATTTATAGTGCCTTCTTTAAAATGCAACTAACACAAACAATGACAAAGGTTTCCATGGTTAGCTCTGTGGTTTTCATGTAAAACTTTGAGGAAATGCTTTGTCCTTACACCAATTTATAATTTACTTTTTGAGGTAACAACTCTGAATGACAAGTATTTCCGACAACACCTAGAAGACAGTCTTTCACTGGGACGATCACTCCTGATTGAAGATATAGATGAAGAGTTGGATCCAGTCCTTGATAATGTATTAGAAAAAAATTTCATAAAATCTGGATCTGCTTTTAAGGTTGGTAATCAAACAAAAGAAGTGGAATAAGTAGTTAGTCTTGTGTTAAATGTTATTTTACCATTGTTACAAATGCCTGCTGAATCAGGTAAACTTTGTGTTCAGTAGAGAAGTGTAAAGAATCAAACTGAACTAATAAAATATAGGAGACAGAGCCTCAGCTGTGTAGTAAGTTGGCAAGTCTAAAATATGAGTTTAACTACCAGAGTTATTACTGAAGATTCCAAACTGGAACCAATTATGCTTATCTGATTAAATGCTTAAAATTCTTTCTACTGATTTTCAAGCAGTGCAAATATGCTTAAGAAGTGGTTTGGTCCTACTCCTTCTTAAGTCAGGTATTTGAAGCCACCCTGGAGACTCATATGTTGGAGCCTCATATGCCCCCCACTGTCCCATGGCAGTGGGGTTGGAATAAGATGATCTTTAAGGTCCCTTCCAAGACCAACAAATCCGTGATTCATACTACGATATACAGTGATCAGATTTCCTTGTGCACATGCAGCTTTTGAGTTAGACTGCTGTTTTGGAATATCTTAATTCTGTAAAAATTTCTTTGGAAAACTCTGAATAAATTTTGAATTCCATTGGAAAGATTCTTTGAAACCTGCTTAGTCTTAATAAAGATAAAACTTATGTCCAATAATTTCTGTTCCATTTTTGGATCACATAATTCCTTTTACCTTGGACATAAGAGAATGATGATTTCTACAAAAATCAGCAGTTTCTACTACCTCCTAATTTGAAGTGTGATTAGAAACCAGATGGTTCTGAAGCTGTTAATCAGAATCCACAGTGGAAGGGAACCCATACTTAGCTGGAGGGAAACACTGCTTTTATAACGTACTCTAACTTCTACATTTGGTCTTTGACTTTTATTTTCATGAAAAATTTGAATTGCAGAATAAATTTTCTCTCTCTGGAATTTCAAGTAATGTAAATTTTTTTTCTGGTAAATATTACTGAGTTTAATAAAACTCATTTTCCTCTGTTTAATACTATTTTAACTTAATCCACAGGTAAAAGTTGGTGATAAGGAAGTAGATGTCATGAATTCATTTAGACTGTACATTACTACAAAGCTACCTAATCCTGCTTTCACACCTGAAATTAATGCAAAAACATCAATTATTGATTTTACTGTTACAATGAAAGGACTTGAGAATCAGCTACTGAGGAGAGTAATACTTAAGGAAAAACACGTAAGTTAATAGTACACATAAACCATAGTGATATTTAATTTTTTTTTACATTTAATTGGTTTTGGTATGTAGAAAAAAAGAAATGTTCAAATGTAAAAAACATGTTAGCCATTTTCTAAAATTATATTCTGATTCAGTATAGACATTTCCAAATATCAAAAGTACATTGGGAGGCTCTTAATATATATATGACTGTCAGTACAACACAAACAATTAAGCACCAGGATTTGACATTGATAAGATTCATCATAAGATACTGAATAAACACTGCTTAAAAAAAAAGTTATTAAAAACACGTTTTAGATACCAAGAAAAGTAAAATGCACATTCCATGACTGGCTCCAACTCTTCACCTGTATCTTCAATCACAGTTTATGAACTTGAAAAATCAGCAACTGAATTTTAAGTACCCCTCATAGTTGCAACCCATAAAGTGTCATGCCATTTTCTTGTTTTTTGATAACAGGAGCTAGAGGCAGAACGAATTAAACTCATGGAAGATGTAACTTCTAATAAGAGGAAGATGAAAGAACTGGAAGACAATCTTCTTTACAAACTAAGTGCAACCAAAGGTTCTGTATCAAAGGACTAATCATATTAGGCAGATAAAACTGATTCACACTAGATCCTTTCCATACAGAAACTAATTTATCCATCTAAGATACAATAAGAGAATATACAATGGTAGGAGTATGAGGACTGTGAGGGATTTGGTGCTATAGCATACCACTATATGCAACTCTGGACACTTAAGTTTAACATCTAAACAAGTTTTGTGGAGTAAATCCATTTTTTTTGAGAGCTTTCTGCCCCTGAGATGAGATAATGTATGTGACCGTGGGCAAATCTTTAACCCACTGAAAATGGAAATTAGAATGGTCTGCCTTAAAACCGTGTTGAAACTCTTCTGCAGTACATTATGAGCCCAAACATGATCAGTTACTATCTCTGGTGGAAAAAGAATCTGGTAACAGAAAATCTGTGAGTAACTGCTGGAGATTCATAAATATTGTTCAGTGACCATTTCCCTTAGAACTCTAAGTCTTTTTTACTTTGAAAGTGCCAATGAACAGAACTCCAAAATGATTTAAGTATTTTGTTGACTGTGTATGTTATGTGCATAAGAGAGGTGTCTTCTCTAATACATGTTGCAAAGCTGTTGCTATAAATACTTTTGACATATTTTGAATGCATTTGCTTAAATATGTTGGATGTAAAAATAATTTTTAGTATTACATGTCCCGTTTGGTCTCTATTTTAAAAGCTTTCTGTTATTCAGTAAATAATTTCAATTTTTTTATAAATAACTCCTGTAATTTGGCCTTTCTTTATATATATACATATTAAGAGAAAATATTGTTACAAAAATGCCCTAAACATCCAGTATTTTACTTTTCAGGTTCTCTAGTGGATGATGAATCCTTAATTGGTGTCCTACAAATAACTAAGCAAACAGCTGCTGAAATAGCTGTAAAGTTGTCTGTGGCAGCAGAAACTGAAGTGAAGATTAACACTGCTCAGGAGGAATATCGACCTGTTGCTACACGTGGAAGCATTCTTTACTTCCTTCTTACAGCAATGAGCATGGTCAATAATATGTATCAAACTTCACTGGCTCAGTTCTTGAAGCTGTTTGATCAATCCATAGCCAGGTAGGAAAACACAAATTTTTCCTGCTATTCAGATGTTTGCCTTTGCAGTGTATTTGCTCTTATTAACATGATTTCTTTGTGCTTTGTTTTCTTGATTTAGGTCTAAGAAATCTCCTGTGGCTCAGAAAAGAATCTCAAATATTATTGAACATCTCACCTTTGAAATTCACTCATATTCTGTTAGAGGCCTGCATGAAAACCACAAATTCCTCTTTACCCTCCTCCTGGCTTTAAAAATTGATATCGAAAGAGGACATTTGGAAAACAGAGAATTCCAAACTCTCATTAGAGGTAAGTTTTTTAAAAATTGTGTTATGTGTAGAGATAATTCAACTTTTTAAATTTTTATGTCATTTCAAATTCTTATTTCTTTGTCTACATGGTTTCTTTCAACAATTCTCTGGGACTCGGGCTTGTTCAGCTTGGCAAAGGGAAGCCTTAGAGAGGACCCAATAGTAGCCTTCCAACACCTGTGAGAAGGCCATTAATAAGACTAAGTTATCCTTTGGTATGAAATAAATGCTAAGTACACAAGAATACAGTTAGTATCCCAGAGAAAATTCCTTAGGTCAAAACACAAAATTTAAAAAGAAATATCAATTATATCTTGACCTCTGGAACATCATGTGTATTTCATCAGAATGTTTTTATCCACAGGAGGTGCAGCTTTGGATCTACAGGCTTGCCCACCCAAACCATGCCGCTGGATTCTTGACATGATATGGCTGAATCTAGTGGAGTTGAACAAACTTCCACAGTTTGAAGAAATTTTGGACCAGGTGATGGTTGCTAATTATCTTTTTAATGTTAATAACCAGTTTTGCCATCATAATCATTTTTCCACAAAATACAGAACAACATCATAGAGTCAACCAATTAGGTAACATGAATGGGGGTGTGTTTATTTATCTACTTTATGGTATTTGGTACAGTAATTGAGGTAGAAAAAAGAGGGAAGGAACAGGAGCAAAGGAAAAAGGAAGTCAATAAGAGAGAGGATAAAAAGGTAGAGGTATCAAAAAGGCTCATAAAATCAATCTGAGTGTTGGGTTTTAAGTTACAATGCTGTCTGTCTTGAGTCTGGTGTATTTTTACAAGTGAATGGTTTGCTGCTTGTTTTTAAATACTCATTTCTGTTACAAGGTTTTTTTAAATACTCATTTCTGTTACAAGGTTAACATGCCATTCAGATATGATGAGCTAGCTATAAATTATTGCTTTATTGAGACATACATGAACTTATATGCACAAAAGCTTGTGACATGTTCAGTTTGGTAAATTTGTCTTTCTTTTTTTAGTGAAGTTAAGCCACTCCCTAAGCATTTCTTGTACCTAAGCACTCTGTTAATCAGGCTGATAGCCAGGACACTTAAGTTCTCCTTGCAGTAACAGCACTGGCCGGCCAAGTCCATTTTGTGATGGCTTATACTGCCCTGAAGGATAGCAGACACTTTAGCTAAATGGTTACCTTGAAGTGATCCTGGCTGTTTCTAAACCCTGTATCAAGGCAAGATCTGGATACATACCAGCCCAATTCTTCCAGTTTTTGGTTTCTTGCTACTGCAAGAAGATAAGATATTAAGTTAGGAGAAAGTTGGAGGAGCTTTAGTTAGTTGTTCACTCTGGGTTGCTAGGGCACCAGAACTCTATTTGTAGAAAAGTCCTTTCACCACGGCTTTTCTAGAATGTGTGCAAACAAAATTTTAGACTCCAAAATACTTAGGTGACCATGTTACCACAAAAACTCTCCTTTTAAAATTTTTTAGCACTGTCTTACTTTTGCCATGTAGTTGCAAGTTACAAAGTGACAAAATTATTTTAGTAATAGATAGAAATGGAATATGGGAGGGTGCCAACCAGGATATAAATTAAAAATGCAAATATGGTAAAAACATTTTTTAATACTTATTTGCATCAAATAGAAATGCTATTCTATTTGAATAATCATATTAAATACAACTGTATCATTATTCATTTAGATGAAACAGAAAATTATTTAAAGTGACAAAAAAAGGACTGAGAATGGTATGCCCAGTTCTCAAGAGGTTTCCTGTGCTTTTCTTGTTTTATGCTAGTTTCAATTTTTTTCTCCTCTAAAATAGTAAGTCCCAGATGCCTAATTTAACATAGACGTCTGCTTTAAACCTTTATCAATGCATACCTTGTTCTTTTTCCAGTGATCTGAGAATACTGCAATAGCTGACCCTTCTCAGTCACTGCATTAAAGGCTCAGTTGCATTTTCACTCTGTTCTGTTCTCTGGTATGCCTTGTCCTGTTAGGCCAGAGGTTTTAAGAGGTGCCTAAAATTGTGATCATATTTATGGTCAGGTTTATTCTTTCTCAAGCCAAAAGCTTACTAGAATCCATTACTTTTAATTTGTGATTCATTGGCTGGCTAGACTGTACTGGGAGAAATTTTTCTGGTCCTCTTCATATTTTGTGACCAAGGAATCAATCAATCAATCAATCAATCAATCAATCACAGTATGTTCCTCTTGTAGTATACAATCCTTCTGCTAATTACTGATTTTTTTAAAGTAGCTACATGTGTTTGGGAGGGGAATGCATAGATAACTGATTGCCTTGAGAGCCTGCATCTTAACGCTAACTGCAGCATTTGAATTAATATTATTTGTAATATTTTAATAGCAATTCACATGGCATATGTCTCAAGTGCTATAGGCAATGCTACTTGTAATATATCCTAATATAATAACGGCCTCTCATTAAAAGCTACATTTGCAAGGGGATTTTACTGCAACTGAAATTTATTTATCTGTGTGTTAATGTAATAAATTTAGATAGCCGAAAATGATAAGGCATGGAAAAGCTGGTTTGATAAAGATGCCCCTGAGGAAGAAATTATGCCTGATGGATACAGTGATTCACTTGACACCTTTCGCAAGCTTTTACTCGTCAGGTGAGCATCTTCAGAAATTTGGGGAAATCACACAGTTGCAACATGTGTCTCAACCTATCAGTATGCTATTATCATAATAGTGTAATTTTAGTTATCTCTGGATGACATTAAATATCAATTTCACTCACATGAAATATGTTTTTATTCACTTACTTCAGAGCTGTCCTCTGTGGTCTAAAGGTATTTATAGAAAATATTTTTTATAGCTTTGCTTTTACATCAGGACAAATGGAAACTGGGAACCATATTGCAATCTTCTTTGAGAAGCCCATGAAAAAGTAGAATCATCCAGATAGTTTTCAATTTTTAAAAAATTTTTTTGAAATGAACCATTTTAAATAGCTTTAAACAAGTATTAAAAAGTAAAAAAAGAAGAGAGATTTTGAAAACACAAAACAGGTATTCAAAACTTCATGTGAAAAGTGCACTATGAATTTTATTTTTTGCATCATATAAGATCTCTGAGATCTTGGGATAAAATGGATTTCCCCAAAGAAGCATTCAGCAGCCTTATGCATGAGATCATCTCTTCTTCCATTCACTGTATACTTTCCAAGGGCTGTAACAAATAAATCAGAGATACTGTGAAAAACCCCAACAATATAATTTACTAGACTGTGATTTGTTTTTGGAGCAGATTCAACCTGTGCAGTAGAAAAGGCTAGAATTTGACAGAAATACCATATTGTTAAATGCTCTACACTCTTAGAGGGAGGGGAGCATCTAAGTCCTAAGCATTTAAATAATCTTCAAAAACTGAAGATTTTCAAAGTAATATATTTTATCCAAAAGTAGGGGTTTTTTTTACCATGGGAAAAACACTCCTCACCAACACAAATACGATCCAGTGCAAAAGAGTTGATTTGTACCCTAAAAGACTAACAGACCCAATGAATCATCTACAGAGTTTTACTACAGGGCAAAAATAATCTTACGTTTCCCTCTTTGTGTTCTCAAAAGCAAAAGATCTCTTTAAAATGAAGAATGTCCCAACCTAATATAGGTGCCGAGAACAGAAAATTCCAATGCAAACAGTTAAGGCAAAATTGTAAGCAGCTGGAAAGTATCAAACAGTCCTAAGTAGAGGGGAGAGCATCGGCTCTGTCTGTTATATCTGTAAAGACAGACCCACAAACATATATATGAATGTGTGTGTATGTATACATATATATACATATTAAGATTTTTTAAAAATCCCTCTGTTTGATAAAAATAGCATTTCTAATTTGAGTCTGATCTTGGAGGAAGAGAGAGTGAATTTATGTCTTGGTATGTATTTTAATTTCTAGGTCTTGGTGTCCAGACCGAACACTTTCCCAGGCCAGGAAATATATTGCAAGTTCCTTGCATGAGAAATATACAGAGCCAGTTATTTTGAATTTAAGAAAAACTTGGGAAGAAAGTGACATGCGAACACCTCTCATCTGTTTCTTGTCTATGGGATCAGACCCAACTGATCAGATTGATTCCTTGTCTAGGAAGCTTAATCTGGGTATGAAAGTAATCATACATTTTCATATGTTAAGACACAGAGGGGCAGTGTAAGTAATTTCAGAGATTTTTTTTTCTGAGAAGTGTTCCTTACATTCTTTTGCACTACTGTTTGTTCCTGAAACATCATCTTAGAGATAAAATCATGTTTTAAATAGAAGACAATATGCTAAGAACCATTCTGTGTGAAGTTGGACAGTAATTCAGGTCTTTTTTCAATAAATTGTTATCATCTTTCCCAGTAATGATAACTTTTAAAATCCCTATCTTGTAAAGCAATTAATTCTTCTTTTAAAATTCTGTTATGGTGACCGTAATGTTTTCTTGTTTTAACTCTGAACTGCAGGTAACTTAAAAATCAGTAATCTGCATAGAAGATTGCTTTGTGACAAAAAATAGCTACAAGATCTACATTTGTGTATTCTGAACTTTAGTTTTACATTATATGGAAGTTTCGAAAAAGTGTAAATACAAACTGAGTTGGAAGTAGATCCCATATGTTCTTGGCATTAGTCACATTAGTATGTTCATAAATGCAGTTTTACATCTTTGCATTGTGTTTATGTACACTTTGAGAAAAATCTCTGTTCATATTTCAAATGCTCTGGCATTGTTAAAATTTGGCAGAAATTTGCATTCACAGTCATAACATTAGTCACAGTTTTTACCTTCTGTAAGTAGTGTGTATGTGTATTTCAATGTTGTTATACAAAATTTCAGGGTTTACAAAATTTATACATAGTATCATAATATGATGGTGAAGGGATTCTGCTTTCATAAGTATATATTTTTGCATTAAATTTATTTAATCATGCTGTTTTTATATTACTGTTTTTTGGACTGAATTGAAAATCTTACCTTTTCTCAATAATGTAAGTTCATTAATCTTACATTATCAAATATGTTATAGAATGTAGGACCATCTCTATGGGCCAGGGACAAGAGGTTCATGCACGCAAACTCATGGAGGTGTCAATGGAACAGGTGGGGAAAAACCATGGCAATATAAGTTGATTGTCTGTTTTGGTGTTCTTTTACACCTCTTTAGCATGCAGTCTATAATATCTTCCATTTTCATCTTCCTATCAAGCATATCTCAGGGTGAACATGTCTTTTTGAATGCTTGAGTTTAAAAACATTCCCTTGTGGGATATATATGTGATGGTGGAGTCCAAGTCAACGCTTCTGGCAGCAGTGCTACTGAGCAACTTTCCAAAAGCAGCACATTCCCAGCACATTCCTTTCTTATCACTATACTTTATTAACCAAGGGTAAAAGGACATTGGTTCCTGGTCCTGTCCGGCAGATCACACCTCTTTATTGGAATTTTTTTTCATTTTTTCCCCTCCCCTATAAGAGATACCTGGAAGCTGCATAACTTCTACTACATAAAATGGTGAGTGCACACATAGCTTAAAGTTGCAGATACAGAAGAATGTGCTTGCTCCTAATACTGTTTCACATTTTCCTTACAACTCTGCCAGAGACAGGACCTCTTACTCACCAGCATTTGGTGTCTCTCCTGCGTTTCTTTAATTGTCAATTCTTTGTCTTTGAGTCCAAGCATGTCTAAGAATTTCTAAACAATATATAAGAAATTTTCTTTAAATATTGTGGTGTATTTTGTTATGGCATATTATATTCGCCAACAGTAAAACCATGAAAAACCTAAGTAGCATCTACAGAGAGATAGTAATCGAAACCTCAAATACAATATAAAAGTTACAGTGCAAATGTGATACCTTCTGGTCAGCTGGACACTTCAAGGAGTTGTGGACAGACTGGCAAATGAAGACATACAGCCATAGTTTCCTGCAAACTCAAAATATGGGGAATCAGTCATATTACCTGTATTTTGGAGTGCTAGAATATCTCCACTAATAGAGAGCAGAACATGAGTATTGGAGTATAGATGTACACCACTTCGGAAAAAGAGGAAAAAGAAATCTCTTTATAGCAAATGGCAATTTCTATTATGTGTAAATGCACACGTACATCTGGTATTTCATTGTTGTATGTCTAAAATGGTCACTGTCAACTCCCAGTTCATTGCAATGGTGAAAAGTGGAGCATCCCTTCCTTTATTTTGCACTTAGTTTGAAGCACAAGGACACTCAAAAGGGCACTCCAATAGAGATACCAGTAACAATTCCTGAACTACGTGCCATAGTGCTGCACACATTTTACAGAGGGAGGAACATGTGAACATCAGATTTGAAACTACTAAACAGAATTAGTGAATATGAAGACAAGTATGTATTTGGTTTTTTTGTACCTCTGGCCAAGAGTATATAATATGATTAAAACTGCTGTGCTGTGTTACAGGAAGATAATTTTCAAAAACTAAGTCTAATTCATTTGGAAAGGTACCAAATTGATTAAAGATCTCCGTCAAAAAAGTTGATCCCCATGAAATAAGGAAAAAAATCTCCTTCATTTAATCTTTTTTTTAATATTCATCAATTCACCATAAATATTTCAATTATATTTTTTCACCAACAGTTACTGATTTCTTTTTAAATGAGCTAAAACAAAATTGCTGAAATAAAATTACAAGCTGTAATGAAATCCAGTGTTCATCACTGTTTAGAACTGATTAATAATGTCCCAGTTTAATATCAGGCTTCTAATTCATCAGGCTTCTAAAGTGATGCTACAAAAGCTGATTGAATTTAGATTCATAAGCAGAAGTTTAGAGAGACAATAATGAAACTAGAGCTTTCATGCAATTTGAGAGATGAGTAAGATCAAAATAAGTCAAGGTTGAATTTCATGCAAATGCCTTTATTGGAGAGAAACTAACTGGAGTTAAAAACTTTTAGAGTCTTATTACCACCTCTTTACACTTACTTTAGATTATGTAATTAACAAATCAGTTTTAAAAAATATGCATTCCTTAAATTTCAGCTGTTACTTTTCCGCTCACATTCTTTTGGATCTGATGCCAAGATTGCTTATCACTGGTGTTTTGCTGAGGGAGTACAGGAACTACTTTTTGCCACTAGATAGCACTGATACTTTACTTACAATATTGAGTCTGGTTATTTTATTTTCATTGAGAACAAGATAATGTGGAAATAACTTTTGTACTATCTTATCCTATTTGCTTTATCTGTGCCAATATCCTATAATATCAAGAGAATATATATTCAGGAACAGAACAAAAGCTTAAAAAAAAACTACATGGAAAACCAAATTTGATTCTTATATAGACAGCTGGCTTTAGCATTATGAATAACTTGTTCTAAACGTCATATGGTAATAGTTGATATCCTTATTTAGGGAGGCTGGGTGTTACTTCAGAATTGTCACCTTGGACTGGATTTCATGGATGAACTACTGGAGACAATTCTTACTGCTGAGATCCAGAATGACACATTTCGAGTTTGGATAACTACTGAACAACATCCTAAATTCCCAATTACACTGTTACAGGTTTGTTCAAATATTTAGTTCAGCTACTTCATGAAAATTATTCAAATTAATCATGTAAATGGCAGTGAAAAAAATGGAGGGAAAAACCTCAAAACCCAAGAAAAAAATGGATTTGCCTTATAATGTAAATATCACTTCAGACAGGAAGGTTACTTACCAGTAACTGGAAGTTCTTGATGATGAGAATTTGGTACACAGAAACACTTCCAATAAAATCTATTTGGCTTTACTTGTATCCCTTTTTGCCCAACCAAATGCCTCGTGAACAGATTAATGCCCACAAACACTCTTCCAGAGAAAGATTCCAGATTCCCCTATAATAAAATATAAATGGGACGGAACACACATGGATAGCACATCTTAGAGAACATCATCTACCCGATTTCTTTGGATGAACTATAAATGGATGTTCTGTAGATCTCAAGGATACGCTTTTTGTCAGGACCAGGAAAATTGCCTAAACTCTTACAAAGTACACCTAAGTCACTTATGACGGTTCCTAGCACTCTCACAGTGGGTCATAATGCTACTTAATATCTACTGTAAAAACTGTATGTTGAAAATTCTGTGTTCCCTTTCCTCTGAAAAACAGTGCAAGTCTCCTTAGTGGCTCTCATTCTCTCTGAGTAAAAATATATACCGCACCTGATATCCAGGATGTGAAGGGGAAAGGACTCCTGTCTTGAAAGAATCTAGAGACAACCTTCAGTAAGAATTGTCTATCACCATGGTCTGTGTATGGAAAGCTAGCTGTATGGACTACTATGTTCTCTCAAGAGAAAATGAAATCATCCTGCATCTGCTAGGAGTTTATGCATAGTGAGGTATATAGACATGCAGTTTGCTAAAAGTATGAAAAGAGAACTGAGATGGTTGCTACATGAATCTCCACTGCATTTCTCTCAAATATTTCAGAGTGATTTCCCACTCTGTAGTGTCACGTTACCTGTTAAAATATTAACATATTTGGGGATTCCAGAAAATGAATATTGACAAACAAAAGCCCCTTCTCAGAAGAAAAGAGAACAATTTGCTTTGCTTTTTTTAATAGAGAATGTTCATCAAAAACTGAACAGGATATCCTTTGAAATGTGGAAACATTGATTTCCAAGTGTTCCGATTCAGTCCAACAGTAACAGGAACACAACGCAGTGTGTCCATGGGCTGCCTGGCGTTTACTGTCCTTTCTGTGCAAGCTACCATGTTACCCAAGCCAGACAGACAAGTACACACGGTTGGACAGAAAATCTCCCTTTGTTTTTATTTGGGTTCTGCCAGCATTTGTAATTGTCTTGAGCAACAGAGATTCTGGTAGGGCCAGTCTGTGTCTGAACTAGTAAATTGTACCATGAGCATTATCCAGCACTGGAATGCAATAACACATAGGGGTAAGTAGTTACAACATTCTCTGATGTGAAAACCTGTGCTTACTTGCACTTTTCCAAATAATTTGCAGCTATGGTGTGAAAATTAAAATTGTTTAGCCACTCTTCCCATTAGGCAGTTTGCATGAAACTAAGGGGCTGAATTCTAAGGCGCTGTGGCAATTTGAATTTGAATTTGAATTGAATCCACAAATGTGGATTCAATGCCTGCTGACTAGAGGGCTCAGGAATATTATCTGGTGAATCTAATTTGCTGCTGTAGACAGCTACCTGATTCAGAGTAGCCGCTGTGAACACAAAGATCTGATCTGAGGAGAAGTGAGATTTCTTTGTATTTACTGTGAAATTCTGGGAACAGAAATACAGCGCTGTTCTTGTCATTTATACTGGCTGCTTCTCTTCCATCATTCAGTCATTGAATCAGGGATATAAAAGCATATGCCTTCTGAAAAGTGTGGTGACTGCTTCTACATCATTGATGAAAATTTTTAGATCCATGGCCAAGTGTCAGTGATGGTTTTAACCAACAGAATTTAAAGATCAATGTTCAAGATCCTTCATAGCCTAATCTAGTATGACTGGAGAAGAGAGGGCTTTGGGGAGACCTTATTGCAGCCTTGCAGTACTTGAAGGAGCCCACAGGAAAGATGAGGACAGACCTTTTAGTATGGCCTGTTGCAACAGGGCAAGGGGTTCTGGTTTTAAACTGAAGAAGGTTTTATTTAGATTATATATAAGATACCATTTTTTTACAATGAGAGTGGTAAGGCACTGGAACAGGTGGCACCCAGAAAGGTGATGGATGATCCATCCCTAGAAATATTCAAGGTCAAGTTGGACAGAACTCTGAGCAACCTGGTCTATTTGAAGATGTCACACATCATTGCAAGGGGATTGAACTAGATGGCCTTTAAAAGGTCCTTTCCAACTCAAACTAGTCTATGATTCTGTGTACTCCTTTTATGCAGTTTAAATACATATCAACTTTATTTCTACAAGGCTTCAATTATTTACATTTTATTTATAACTAATGGTTGTGACATTTTCATATGTTGCTATTTTTGTTTCAGTAAACAAATCCAATTCATTTATATTTTTCTTGTGACAGATTGCTATAAAGTTCACAAATGAGCCTCCACAAGGTATACGTGCCGGACTGAAAAGAACATTTTCTGGAATTAGTCAGGATCTGTTAAACGTTAGCAACCTGCCTATGTGGAAACCTTTGCTTTACACTGTAGCTTTCCTGCATTCTACTGTTCAGGTATTTCTTAAAATGTTTTCAAATAGTGGTATAATATATGGGGTCACTCTAATAGAGGTTCCTAAAAGACACATTCTGATATTTTTCATAGCATCATGCTGCAGGACTAAAGCTTTAATTTCTGTAATCTATATTTCAAGGTTCATTATTATCTTTTTTTTAAAATAGCTTTTAAACAATTTTCATATGATGGGCATTTAGAATTTGTTTTTTCTCATCTAACTTCATCGGATCAAAAGTTAGTCATTGGGTATAAGGGAAAAATTTCTCTCTGTAGTCAACAGAAATAGATAAGCATGCTGAAAACAGAAAACCAGCCTATCTGTCACAGCTGTCTTTCTCTAAGAATAAATATTTTCTAGAGATCTATCACTCTTTTTCTGCATTGATTTTAAAGGCAATCCAGATGCCTACCTTAGAGTAGCTATTTTCTAGATGGCTAAAATTAAATAAAATTCGTATCTTATCTGCGTCAATGTGTTTTCTACATTAATTCCAGTGTGAGAACAATGATATCTATACTTTGTACTTTAAAGATTAATAGTTTTGAGATCACAATTAATACTGGTAATTTGAGCTCTCTGAATGTACCTCCTTTTCACCAAGGATCTCAAAATAGTTGTAAAACACTGTTTAAGCCTTAGGTTCTACTGAGCAGCTTGTATTTTTTATGTAGGCAGCTGGTGAGAGAAGGAAAATTTGTTGATGTTCGCTGTTAAGATACAGCATTCTGCATTATTTTCCTTTTTCTACACTTTTTAAACAGTGAAAAAGTATTCTGTGTACTGCCTTAGGATTATATTGTTCTTGTGGAACTAGAAGATCTATGCTTATTCAACCCATCAGTATTTTTAAAAACTATTACAGCTATTCATCTATTAAGAAATTTTATTTATGAATTGCCAACCAACAAGTAATACATATACATTGTCCTGCCCTTAAACTGACCAATTCTTAATATCCTTTGGTGACAAGATCATTATGATAAATATAGCTTAAGAAGTAATTCAAAAAACTTGGCAGGAAATTGTTACACCTTTCTGCATGGTATTATTGGTTAATGCTGTCTCATCTGCTTATAAAAAATATTCAGTTTTGAAAAATAAAAGGTGGGGGGTTTTTTCAATTTTAGTTCTTTTTAAATATTGTAGCTAGGGTGCCTAAATGTTACTTCAGGTTTCAGAGACTGTCAGTGATTGCTGACCTGGTAATATAAAATCTGATAAATATGTTATCACTTAGTTAATTTTAAAATATAATTTATTCATTTGATAAATGTCAGCACTATTCAGCAACTTAGTTCTTAACCTCTTGAATTAATTTGTTCTGCATTCTGAAAAACAAAATCATTGAATTATTTAACTGAGGTGGCTTTAACAAATTTGGCTTTAACTAATGGTACTGGATGTTTGAAGCTGTTTGGGCTACAGAATATATATTCCTTTACTTTCATGGTTAACTATTTATTTCCAAATAGGTATGCAATAATAAATTTGAATAATGTAATGGTGGCAACCTTAAAATAAAGTTGTGAATTTCGAAAAATGTACATTAAAAAAACACATTGAAACAATAAGACAAAAGTGGCAATATAGAACTCTTTGGACAACTGACCATAAATATAGGAGCTTGAAAATTTGAACTATCATTTGTTGACAGTATATGTAAACAGAAATGAAAAACCATACAATTCTAAATTAATTAATTACTTAATATAAAAATCTCATTATCCACTCAGAAGTGAGACATTGCAAACCTGGGACTTATAAATTGATTAGTAAAGTTATTAATAAATGATTTTGTTGCTTTTTCTATAACTATTTATCCCTCATGGTATAACTTAGCAGTATTATTGATGTGTATGAGGCATATAGCCATTTTCTAGGCTACCTTTCTTCCACTGGTATTGTTATTATTGAAATTTATTAAGGAAAGAAAATTATAAGTTGCTTCATAAATATATTTGGTTTTAATTTTGTTCCTAAGGAGCGACGCAAGTTTGGACCTTTGGGTTGGAATATTCCCTATGAATTTAACTCAGCAGACTTTACAGCCAGTGTTCAGTTTATACAGAATCACCTAAAAAAAATTGACATCAAGAAGGTGAATACTAAAATCTGTATACAGTACATTTTAATGCCTTATATGGCAGCAGCAATTGTTTTTCCTCATGTTTATCATAATTTACCCATTGGTATTCATTTAGTGCCACTTCTAATCAAAGGTTCAGGTTCTCTGCAAGAAAGTCAAGCTGAACTATTTTATGTGCTGTCATGCATGTAAAAACACATGTTTGTTGAGAACCTTAAAATTTATTTTCCTTTTTCACTACTATACCTAAAATTAACAAGTCTGTATGTTATCTGCTTTGGAAAGGGAGCTAAAATATTTACCGAGTTTGACAGAGCCAAACAAACTTCTCTACAGCTAACATTTGGTCTTCTACTACTTAGCAGGGGATAGCCATTCCTTATGAAGCAGCACTTGGCCAAGAGAGAAAGATGAGAAATGGGGAGAAGGGGTGGGGTGGGAAGGGGAGGGTGGAATGGGAGGTAATAAGAGAGGCTATAGCAGCTGTGAGTGATTTCAGGTCAAACAAGTAATAATGAAATATATATATAAATAAATATATATATATAAAATGAGATTTTACTTCTAGAGATCAAGGCGTATGAGGAGTGGCTGAGGGAGCAGGGGGTGTTTAGCCTGGAGAAAAGGAGGCTCAGGGGAGACCTTGTCACTCTCTACACCTCCCCAAAAGGAGGCTGTGGCCAGGTGGGGATCAGCCTCTTCTCCCTGTCAATGAGTGCAGGAACAAGAGGACATAGACTCAGGCTGTGCCAGTGGAGGCTTAGGTTGGACATTGTGAGGAATTTCTTCATGGAAAGGGTTGTCAAGCATTGGAATGTACAACCCAAGAAGGCTGTGGAGTCACTGTGCTTGTAGGTGTTCAAGAAACAACTGGACATGGCTTTTAGTGCCATGGTCTAAATTGGTGTTTGGTCAAAGACTGGACTCAATGATTTTAAAGGTCTTTTCCAAACTAAATGATCCTGTGATTCTATATTTATAATAGCAGGACCAAGCCCAACTCTTCTATAAAATTACAGAGTTGAGCTCAGTAAATATATTAGAAATAAAGTATTATTGTTACATGATTTTTTTCAGTTTACATTTTAGAACATTATGAGCTTCAGATTATATTAAAATTACAATCTTCTTCTTACATATAATAACTATAGTCTTTCTTTTACTTTACTTGCATCCAGGGGATATCGTGGAGCACAGTACGCTACATGATTGGAGAAGTACAGTATGGAGGCCGAGTCACAGATGACTATGATAAGCGTCTTCTTAATTGCTTTACAAGGGTAGGAGACCTTGGAAATACAGTTATTTGTCACTTCTATTGGCAGCTGCAATACAGAAATCAGAAGGCCTTCTTTCTGCTGAATATGCACTTCACCAGTTTATAAGACTTTTCAAAGTAAAATGAATTTTTCAAAACACCATTCTTTGGGACTGAGGTTCTTCCCCTTGGTTCCTCTTTGGTGAGGAGCAGAAGCTTAAAAAGACTTAGCTGTAAGCCAAACTTAGTAGACATAATTCTTAATGATTTACTGTTATATTAAAGTAAAATTAGATGTAGTAGCTGAAACAAGAACCCTAGTCCTCCAAGAGTAAAAGTGAGATTAAAAAGCCCTCTAAGCAGCAAAATAATTGCTGGCTTTCTTTTTTCCCCACGGATTTTTCACAGGTATGGTTTAATGAAAATATGTTTGACAACGCTTTCTGCTTTTACACTGGGTATAAAATTCCAGTTTGCAAAACCCTGGAAGAGTACTTTGACTACATCCAGTTACTCCCTGGCATGGACAGCCCAGAGGTGTTTGGTCTCCATCCCAATGCTGATATTACGTAAGTAGGTCTCAACATATTGAAAACAGAGAATGTTTCTTTTAGTATTTGGAAAAAAATCCCTATCAAATGTTTAAGTAAAGTACATTTTTCATAGAAAACCTAGGATTCATGTGAATTTCACTGCTGAAGTGGAACACTTTTCTGTATGTACATTCTTATAATTGCAGTATCTTCAGCTACATTTTATGTGTCCTTTTAAAGCAGTTGGAACTCTTATTACTTACACCTCATGATTTTACTTTTTTAAATTGAAAGCATTATGAAACTTTTATATGAACATGTGATAGGTGGTCCTATACAGTTCAACTAGAGAACGTTTCTAGTATTTGCCTTCTGTTTCAAGCAGTTTATTTTTCTGTGCACGCTTGTTAAATGATTCTCGGGATTCTCATTTGGTTTACAGGCATGCCTTTGGATGCAACTACAATCTTATGTTGCAATCAGTCCCACCATTTCCATTATTTAAAAGAGGCTTTTCAACTGCATCAAGTACTAGCTCCATTTAAAATTTTATCTTTCACTTAATTCACTCTTCCATTTCAAATAATCTGTGTAACAGCTTGGCCTTTATTTCCTTCTAATATTATATGCCCTGTGAACAGATATGAACATCACCATATTTTTTCACTGACGTTCTTAATAATTCTGCCATGAATTACTGCGTTTTCATATGCAGTATGTCCACATTCCACATTCATCGTTTCTTCATGTAGCTATTTTTCTCCTTTTAAATAAAATAAATGTTATTCAAATGCAGAACTGCTGTGAAAACCTAACATCTTCTAATATTTTTGGATGAAACAATAATTGCCCTCAATTTTTCAGTCTCAAAGTTGAGAGGCTGATGCCATGTCAAGAGGCCTGTATTCTAAGCACGCTGTGAGAAAAGTACAGTTTTATTGTCAACTCTGCCTAGCACATACCACTGTTAATACATGCTTGTGAAGAAAAGAATCCAAGAGTAGATTCTGTTTCAAGACATTCTCTGATACTTGCAAGACCTCCCTTCCAGAAATGATTAAAGACGAAAGGAGAGCCAAGATTTAACGGAGAACTAAACAAAGTCTTGAAGAGAGACATGCTTTAGGTCCAAAATTAGGCTTGTAGGAGAGCTAATTAATAGGAGGAAACTTGAGACTAACACTGTTGGGGGAGCTTTAGTGAGTAGGAACAGATCTTTGGTTTCTCTTTAGTGCTTAGTTTTTCTTCCACTTGGTACCTCAGCATACTTCTGTTACTTTAGTCCTTTTTTCTTTTTCCTGTAGATTTTGTCTTGTAGGTATTTCTTTAGAGTTTGGGGAAAATGTTCAACATCTTCATGCTTTTTTCCATGTCTTATCACCATCTGTTATAGGCAACTATGCACAGCTACTGTCTCTGAATTTCATCTTTGACGCACAGACCAAATGGATTAACATCCCATATAATACAAAAAGTTCTATTTGAATTTTCCTTATAATAGCTTATCAAGTCATCTCAGGGTGTGCAGAAGGCTAACTGCTAGAACTGAAACCCTGAGAGAGCCAAGACCTCTCCATGTTATTATTACTGAGGACAAGAAAAATCTCATCTCTCACTAATTTACTGTGATAGTTTTACAGTTCGGCCAAAAGCTCAATCTGTTGGTTCCAATCGTAAGGCTTCAATGAATTTCAATTCTTTCATTTAGGATTAACACCTGAAGTCATTGAGAATGATTTTAACTTGCTGTATGAATCATAGGCTCTGCAAAAGCCACATAGTTAACAGGTACCTGAGCAGGAAAGGAATATTCTGACAATCTTCTGCCAAAACCCCTTCCCAATTGGTTCCCTGCTGACACCTTAAACGTAGATGAATTTTTGTTAAGCTATTGCAAACTGGTGAATGTAAGGTTTTGAACATTGTGCTGCAATAGATATCGCTGTTTTCTACACAAAGCTGAGGCAATGTTTCTGCCACATGCATTTTTTCTTAGTTTTCACCTCCAGTACAGAAAATCCCTGATGGCACAGATTCCAGCTATCAAATAATGATAGGATGTTACAGCCAAACTCTTGAGAAAATACTCTTAATAATGCTTTTCGGAGTAAATCAAAATCCATAGAAAATTAATTTTCTTTTTTCTTCTTATGACACAATTCACTTTACAATAGTGCTTTGGGGAAAAACAATATAAAAATAGATATTGAGTGCTTTATCTTGCATACTTTTAGGCAACACTGAAACTATAAATGAGACTAATTTATTGTTGCTGCACCATCCTTTATGGTTACTCTAGACTTCTTTAACAGTAATAGAGAAAAACAGATCCTTGTAAAGCACAATTTCTCTGATCCCAAAGCAGACATCTAAAATACACGAGCTGAATTGGGCAATCTAGACAAAAAGCTGTAAACTAGACATTTACACATAAATATCTACATGTGATGAGGGTCGATCCATCACATGCAACTGATTCTCTTCTCAGGAACATGGTACTTCCTCTACAGACCTCTGCCATCCTTTTATCGTTACTGTTTGCATCTATGCTTCATTTTATTTGCAATCTAAAGGAAAGTCAGGTTTTCCAAAGCCCAGAAAAAAATTTTTGCAGAGTGGTTTTTATGTTGAATATGTCCCAGTGGTATGTGAATGAAATTTCTTCTTGATATTTTAATCTCACTTCCACACTGGAAAATTATTTTTAATTATGTAAAGATTGAGATACATCTTCTTGTCTTTTCTATTTTTATTTACAAAAAAAGTCTTGTTCAAACAGTAATTGTTATTTATACAAGATTCACATAATTTCTCCTCTTTAGAAGGTTTTTAGCTTGTGTCATTGAAGAAAGGAATATCACTAACCTTTGATTCTGTTCCTTGGATGCTATTTTTCAAAAGCCATTCTCTCCTTTTCCCCAAAGTTTGCATACTGCCTTCTTTTTAAAATTGTTTCTACTTTTTTTAGATTTAGAAAGACCATGTTTTAAATTCTGTAATTTATTACAATTTATTAATGCAATAATCAAGGAACCTATACCTTCTACATAAAAGAGTCTGACAGCAGAACTGGAAGAACGGTGCTTACAGTATGAAGAGGAAGGTTCCCATCTCTCTTATCGCTACTTGGTAAATCAGCAAGACACAAAGTAATGGTTACAACCACCAGTATGTCATCCAAATTACCAGTAAAGCTATGAGTCCAAGAGAAATTTTATCTTTTCTGCTCATACATGGTCTTGAATAAATCTTTCATTCTTTTGACGGGGCCATAAATTTTAAAAAAGCTTGAGAGTTTTGAGTCTAAAGTCAAGGGTTATGAAAAACCTTAAAAGCCTCCACCATTCCTACTTTTAGAAGCAGAAATTATATCCTCTGAGAAGCAAACTCCTGGTAGTATTTCTTCTATTTTTTCTGATTTATAGCCTTTAAATTGCATTCACAAAAGATTTTTGCTGAAATACTGTAGTATCTAGCTTCTCTAGTATTATGATACTGTATCCAAAGCATCTTTAGATGCTTTAGGAGTTCACATAGTCTATCCTTGGTTTCATGTCTTACAAAATTATGTATGATGTAATAGAATAGAAGTAATAGAAGGAGATGGGTGTAATATGAAAGTTGAAAAGTAAAACTGACATGCAAAACCGTGCTTTGAATCAGTATAAATGTATGTCCTACATCACTCATCGATGTATGTTCCTTGTGTAGCCAATTCCGTAATGTAAAAGTAGGCATTGCCGACACTTCAGTACTTCAGGCTTTCTTTCTTATCTCCTCTCATAGCTCTATGCCACTGGATAGCACTGTAACAAAAATACTCCTATAATTCTCCTGTCGAAGGACTGCTGTGGTCTATCTTTCATTATCCAATGCCACACAAATTAAATTCACATTTTTGTATTGACTCAGACCATAAATTTACATTAGCACTGCCCATGCTTCACTATGGAATAGAAGTTGCAGCAGTGCTGTAAATCTAGCAGCCTTGTCATTAATCCTGAAATATCTCAAAGCAGAATGAATTGACTAATTATTAAAGGGGCAGCTCGCAGAGTTATACCTCCACCTTTTCCTGCTTCTGCATTACACATTTAAGAAGTAATTAAATGAGGCAAATATTTTTCCTTGTTACAAAACTTTCGTTGCTTCTTCCCAACAGATAGCTCTTTGGAAGGTCTTAATCAGGAATATGCCTTTTCCTTCCCTTTCCTCAGAATCCCTAGTATGATAGGTTTTTCTGCCACCTCACAGTCTCAGCTTGCAGACCTCCTTCTTATTCCTGCATTAGAAACACAGCAAGTGTATAAAAGGGAAGAGGGAAGTTCATATTCTTTAAAACTATGGTAAACCAAACCTTCATGATCAGTGTATTACAGTTTCTGCAGGATGCAAAGGAAAACAGTTTAGTGCGAGTTTTGTTTTGACTTGATGACACACAGCTTTTTGTGTGTTCTACAAAGTTATCATTAACTATTAAAAAATCCTATGTAACTTATAACATATTTATCATCCTCTCAGATACCAAAAAAATACATCAGCTGATGTTCTGGATACTATTACCAACATTCAGCCTAAAGAAAGTGGCGGAGGATCTGGAGAAACTCGTGAATTGGTCGTTTATCGTTCAGCTGAAGACATGCTAGAGAAACTTCCTCCAGATTACATACCTCATGAGGCAAGCTAATCTTAGTCTTGTCTTACTGTTCTCTCTGTTGAGTTTTCTCACTACACATTCCAAAAAAGAAACACCGAATTGTATGAAAGATCATATAAATAGTAGCAGATTCAAGTAAGGAACCAACACCATTATTGCTACCAGCATGAATTGGTATAAAGAATTTTTATTTAAAATCAAGACATCTAACAATTGGTCATGGACACTACATTTGGACTTCTATAGCTACTTGTGAAAAAAGAAAAAAATCAGTCTTGACATTTTGTGATAGCAGTCTCCTGGGCCTGGTGGGTAAAGTCCTGTACTAGCAAAATCATGAGTAATTGGGTAGTATCTGACCAAAAAAAACCCCAAAAACCTGCAACAGTTTTAAGGGGATAAATATCAGTTGAATAATACACAAAGCTAATATTTACTTTTCTGAACACATGGAAAGTTAAGATGTATACTACAACAGCATTTCAACAATTTAGACTTAACTAAATTCCTTCTGTGCTTTTATAATTTAGGTAAAGGCTCGTTTAGTTAAAATGGGAGCACTTAACTCTATGAATATTTTTCTTCGTCAAGAAATTGACCGCATGCAGAAGGTGATCACCATTGTCCGCACCAGTTTGAATGATCTGAAATTAGCCATAGAAGGAACTATTGTTATGAGCGAGGCAAGTAAAGTACATTTATTACATACGGAATACTGTGCTTTAAACTATTAAATTAATTTATTTACTTTGAATATTATTTAATTCCTGCAGAATTTAAGAGATGCACTTGATAACATATATGATGCTCGAATCCCTCAAGTGTGGAGAAGAGTATCTTGGGAGTCTTCCACACTTGGCTTCTGGTTTACTGAACTTTTGGATAGAAATGATCAATTATCTACTTGGATATTTCAAGGAAGACCAAAGGTGTTTTGGATAACTGGGTTCTTTAATCCACAAGGTAAGGTTACTGAAAAGACTTGAGTAGTAATGTATTGAATGTACTGAATATACTGCCAGAGTGTGTCACAGAAGCCAGGATGATAAATGGGTTCAATGGGCACTCACTCACAGCCCAGAAAGCCAACTGCAGCCTGGGCTGCATCGAACCGAGCATGGCCAGCAGGGCGAAGGAGGGGATTCTGCCGCTCTGCTCTGCTCTGGTGAGGGCCCACCTGCAGGGCTGCATCCAGCTCTGGGGCCCTCACTGAAAGGATGTGAACCTGCTGGAGTTAGTGCAGCAAAGCGCCATGAAGACGATCAGAGGGCTGGAGCACCTCTTCTATGAAGGCAGGAATACAGAGTTGGGGCTCTTCAGCCTGGGGGAAAAAGCTCTGGGGGGGACCTTTACAGCACCTTCCAGTACCTAAAGGGGGCTATGAGAGAGCTGGAGAGGGACTTTTCACAACTGCATTTAGTGATAGGACAAGGGAGGACAGATTTAAACTGAAAAAAAGTAGGTTTAGAATTGATATTATGAAGAAATTCTTTATGGTGAGGAGTTGAGACATTGGAACAGATTGCCTAAAGAAGTATGGGTGCCCCATTCCTTGTCTAAGGCCAAGTTGGATTGGTCTTGGTCTAGTGGAATTCTCTAATTTTGCCTTTTTTTTTTTTTTTTTTTTTTTTTTTTTTTTTTTTTTTTGGTGACCCATGGCAGGGCAGTTGGAACTTGATGATTTTTAAGGTCCCTTTCAACTCAAACTATTCTGTGTGATTCCATGGTTCTATGATCTTTTAGTCTGACCCATAAAACAGTTTTTATATTGCAAGAAGGAAAACATGTAGTTAATAAATAAAATAATTTATCTTGTTGACATATTGTAGCATGATATTATACAGCTTCTAAAGAAAGTATACCTAATGATAATGATACAGCTTTTAAAGTAAATACTATTTTTCTGTGGTTTGAAACTGTTTAACTCATTCCAAACTTTAAGTTGCAAGTATGAAAGAGCTTTAATCTAGAGCAAGATGTTACAGTAGCAATAAGATGACTTTTTACAGTACAGTAAGAGCAATCACTCACTGGAACAACCTCATCAGAGACGTGGTAGAGTCCCCATTTCTGGAGGTTTTCAAGATGTAATTGGACAATGCTAGATAATCTCATCTAGTCTCCCTTTCCCATGAAAGGTTGGACCAGGTGAACTTCCCATGTCTCTTCCAACATGGGCTGTTCTATGATTCTATGAATGTGCAATTGTACCAGAATTTATAGCAGTTATTTGTCTTTCACAGAGAATCATCAAAATGTAGTTTTACCGTGTATCCATTTCACAGGTTATTTAATGAACAGTTTCTTCAAATTCATCAAAGATGTGCTGTGCAGTACAATAAACATTATCTATCTTTATCTGTTATAACTTGATATTTTTATCATTTAGAGGAAAGAGGAAGGAAGAAAAAAAATTTAACCATCTCCATAAGTAAAAAAACCCCATTACCTTATTAGGCGTGTGTTCCTAGGAGAATCTCCTTTAGCCTACACAACTAACCATATAAAATTCTCATAAGAAACTTCTGTGTGACAGCTCTGAGCTTTTTTTCTTTTTTTGTTTCTTTTAAATTAAGATTAACCTCTGAAATTCTTGAATGTTATATGAGTTACCTTTGCTTTGTGATGCTTCTGTTCTTGCTGGCCTTCCTATGGCCAGAACTGTAAAAAGTACTAATACCAAAATCTATTTTAGAGTCACTTTCAGAAACAGTTGAGGTGCCTGGAGTACATCCAATTTATTATTAAAAGATAGTATTGGAGTGCCAGTCAAAACATCACTCCATTTGTATCCTAAGTGGCACAGCTGCTAAGCATACTGATCTCTGGTGATTCAAGAGCAGCACTCACAGTGGTGTAAAAGAAGATAATGGATCACATTCTTTCGACAAACGAAAACATCTAGCCTAATAGGCAACAAACCTGAGACGTAGATGGTCTTGACCTTTATTATTGCTTCAACCTCTGTGTTAAAAAAACCCCAAAAGTAGTCCTGCAGCTAGAGAGAGGTTTGCTAAGTGCAAAATGTGTGCTGTGGGTAGGGGTGAGTGAGTATATTCGTAACATCACATTATATTCGTAGTGCTGTTCACCAGGAAATTCACTATTAAGTATGCAGTTCTCTGTTTTAACTTCTCTTTTTTCGTCTTGATCTGTTATGACTCTCAATTCCAAGCAGTTCTTCATCCAGTAGCATAAAATAGCAGTTATCGAGTTTTTGGTGACTTCATTGCTATCTTCTGACACACTTACACAGAAACAACCAGGTATTTGGTACCAGTGTTTCTGGTTTTGTAGCTTTTTCCTTTATAACACATTCAAACCTCTTTGCTGCTCAGTCATCCATGCTTAAACTATTCAGCCCTTTGCATCTCAAACCTTTCTTATTTCAAACTTCTGTAAAGTCTGTTCAAAACAATACTCAAAAAATCACCTTACTTGCTGCTCAGTTATGTCATCCTCTACCTTCATTTCTCTCTGACACCCTTTTTTCCCCCAACAAAACATACATTTTTCATTCTTCATAGGCACTGCATTGACTAGATTCCCCACAATCATATAGTTATTTTACTATCATATTCAGACACATATTTTCTGTTTTCCATCAAGGAAAATCATTCTACTTCTTTCATTTAAAACACCTCCCATTATACCTAAGTTGCCTTTTATATAAATATCAGCTCACACAATGGATAAATTGTTTGCCTTGAAATTTTTTCTTGAAAGACACCTTTATCATGGATCCTGTAGTTGACTGCCTTATGATAACTTGTAAGTCAGTGTCCTGAACAAATATTTCTTAATAGAGTAATTTAATAGAAAAAAAAATACCTGCCATTTAAAAATATTTTTCTTGGTGTAATGCACACTATGCCACTTTTGTCATTTGTTCCTATTTTGGTCCCAAAGCAAAGTTTGCTATCATTAGTTAGGATGAGGATGCTCATTTTCAATAGAACTCTGATTATCTGTCTATAAGTTCAGTGCAAACCCATGCTAATAACTGAGCAAGACTTTATTTTATCATGTGAGATAGATACTAAATGTCTGGCTTAATTTCTCAAGGATTCCTGACAGCAATGAAACAAGAAGCAACTCGAGCACATAAAGATTGGGCTTTAGATAAAGTTGCAATACATAATGACGTGCTAAAGCAAACCAGAGAAGAAATCACATCATCTCCTTCTGTATGTATGACATGCAAAGATATTTCAGTATTAATTTTGCTACTTAATTTGTATTTTACATCACTGAGTTATTTTGAATTGACAGAGGAAAAAGTTACTACTGTCTTCACCTTAATGTTTTTGCTTAGCATAGAAGCAAAATACTAAGTATGAAGATTTTAATTAAGTTAGGAAAATATTTAATTAAAAGAACGGTTTCCTTGTACCACCTGTTAATTTTTGGAATTTATAGTAAACTTTACATGAAACTTTGTAGCATATAGACCTTATTAAACAACTTTTGTTGCCCTCCATTTCAGTAGTGTTATCTTCTGAAAAAGGATTATATTATAGTTCAAAATGAAATAGTTTGAAGAGATTCAATGTCAGATATTTTTTACTGTAAAGCATAAATTTCTTTTAATGGTTTAAGACAATTATTATGCTTTATATGTTGTGACGTATCTGCTTACACTCACACAGGAAGGAGTATATATCTATGGGCTCTACTTGGAAGGTGCAGGCTGGGACAAACGAAGAAGCATACTCGTTGAGTCTACACCAAAGATTCTTTTTGTCCAGCTGCCTGTGCTCCATATGTTTGCTGTTGATTCAACGAGACCTAGGGATCCCAAGCTCTATGTTTGTCCTCTTTACAAGAAGCCCATGAGGACAGATTTGAACTTTATTACAGAGATCTTTTTAAAGACAGTTAAGTCTCCAGACCACTGGATTCTGAGAGGAGTGGCTCTTCTCTGTGACATCAAGTAAGCTGTTTTTCCTACTATGGCAGAAAAGAAATATGTGGCACATGTAACAAATTACATGTGTAATTCTTCTTCTGCTCTTTATTTGGTGGCTACTTGTCATTATACTAGAAATTGCATTTCAGTCTTGGCTTACTGATTTTTTTCTCTGCTTTCAGTAAATTCAGTTTGCCTTGGCTGTTTGTTGATAGTTTTAAAGTAAATCTTTCCAAATAAGTTCATTGCTTGTAGTCTTTGAAGTATGCATTATATTACTTTAAATGAATATTTGCTTGAATAATACAATTAATGTCAAATAAAATGTTATTAAACCTTAAAAAAGAAAAACTTTGCTTTTTTACATTCTTTCACATGTACAACTTTTAGCTTGTGTTTCAGTGACATATGATGACAACAAAATTTAAAATCTCCTAGATACAAATTTAAATTCCTAGATTCTGCATGATACACACATTATTTTCTTTGAGTCTGCAGGAAACTATATGACGGAAAAATATATTTGATCCATATTTTTTGCTTGGGGTTTCTCAGAACTCACTTGTTCTTGTTAAACTATCTAGATTAAGCAAAACTACACCAGGAATGTTTGTGTCTGGAACATCTGACAGAGACCAGTATGTTCTCTGTCCAGTTTAGCTGTGTGGGAACAGAAGTAGAACAGGTCCAACTACTAAATATGGATTATTTTAAAATTAGAGAACAAGACTATTTACAAGTATTGTAATTATTAATTATAATTATTTTTTCTGCATTTCCTTTTAGCTCTAAAGTGTGGGTTGCAATCCTTGAAATGACTCTCACAGCATTATTCTGTGATGATACTCAGGAATATTCTCAACATGATTCTTCCAGACATAATTAGTATTAAACTAATTCTATTTATGTAATACTAAACAAGATGTGCAGTTTACCCTATCTCTTTAATAATCTCCATAAAGTTTCTTCCTTCAGATACTTTTATTTGGCAACAGAGTTTTTCACTTACACCCCATGACTGGACTATGTTTTCCCTTTTGCCATTCAAGAGTGTTCAAATGCATCTGTTGTGGCAAAGTGCAGCTACCACTTGACCTAGTCCTGGGCATCGGTTGGGATGATAAAAGGCCTTTCGATGAGACAGAGTCTTATGGCTTTCTGTTGGAGGTCACCATCCCAGGATTTCCTCTTGCAGAAAGTCTGGGGCATACAGGAAATAACAATACACAGACACAACATCATAAGCAGAGTAACAAAAAGTGAGATCACCAACTGCAATTAAGTAAAACATTCATTCTCTCTCCTCTATAGATTTACTTAGATTCAAATACAAGAAACCCACTGCTGTTGGATAACTTTTACAGTTTTTATGTATTTTTAGAAGTTGTATCACAGAACTACACCTGCAAAAAAGGAAAAAAAAATCTGACTTTGCAATTGCAAGAGTTTTCTCCAAGTAATCACAATATTGATGACAGAACTTGTGATGGGTTGACCAACAGCTAAGTACTCAGTTGCTTTCCCTGCCCTGCCCAAGCAGAATGGGGCAAAGAGTTGCAAGATGAGAAGCTGAAAATGAAGGGGCCAAGATGAAGACAGTTTAATAAGTGAAGAAAAGCTGCACACACAAGAAAATTGAATTAAGGAATTCATTTACTGCTTCCCACTGGCAGGCAGATGTTTAGCTGCTTTCTGGGAAGAGCCTTAGCACACATAATGGTTACTTGGTAAGACAGATTCAATGAGAACAAATGTCCCCTATCCTACTCCTTTCCTGAAGTCTTTGGTGCTGAACATGACATCATGTTTAGGGAACATCCCTTTGGACAGTTTGGGTCAGTTGCCCTGGCTTTTTCCCCTCCCATGTTCTTGCACACATCCAGTATACTCACTGCAGGGGCAGAGGGGAGAACAGTTCATATCCAAAAACCAGCACAAGAACTATGTATTCATTCCTAAAAGCTTTTTTTGTGGTCTAGCCTTTCAGCTGAATTGCAATGGAGAAAGAGTGAGTAACCTTGAATACCTCTAGAGGTGGAAGATGTGCACTGATACATTTACAACTAAAAGTCTGCATGGCAAAACAGCAGAGAAAGTGCAAATTAATGTGCTGAGTTACACAACTTACACTGAAGATGATTTTATTCTCTGTCCAGTATAATACCAAGAATAGAGGTGAATAGTATATTGTTATCTCAGCTATATCATATATTGCATCAGAAAGAGAGCATCTCTTTCTTGTTTGTCAGAGTCCAATCCCCATTTCCCATCTTCTCTGAGCCTGTCTAGGGGTTTGTTCCATTCTCTTTCCTCAATACCACGCATTTGCTCACTACTTTCAGGTTACAGTGAATGTTAATTTATGGAAATTATCTATGTTTTGTGACAACAATAATCTACTATGTATTGAGATGGCTCCTTTTTTTTGTCTCTGCATGCTTCAAGAATATTTATGAAGTATTTTCATATGTGGGATAGTATTCTTACACTTAATTTGTTTACAGCCAGCTCTTCAAACATCTGAAGAGGTGCAGTTAATTACTTGAACCACAAGTCATTCCTCCCAGCTGTCATAATCAATAGGAACTCAAGATCTCAATTCAAGACTTTCCACTCCCAGGAATCTTCTATACCTCCAGGATATTGTAATAAGCATTCAAATTCCTAAATTAACTCTAACACAGTTTGTTGTGTTTTTCTAAAGTAACTAAACAAAGTTACTCTCTGAACTTTTTAACGTTCATTTGCCATTCAAGTTACTGCTGTTTAAATTGTGAGACAGTATTGTGGTGCCTAAACTCACAAAGAAAGGAACACCATGTCAGAAAAACCCAAATATTTAACAGATGATCAAAAAAAGACAAGTACTTGAAATATGACTTTTAATTAATTGCTGTGAGAGAAGACCTAACTCATGAAGGTCTATGTCTGAGAATGTAAAGAAGAACATGTCCAGAATTGGCTTAGAGAGTGCATTCACAGTGTGTATTTTTCTTTCCTCCCTTGGTGGAACTGTCACCCAGAAGAATTTTCCAGCCCATTTACTCTGATTTTCAGAGGTAATCCAAGCCAGTGAGACAAGGGAAGGCACTTCTACTCTTTCCTGCTGCTTTAGAGCGGACACATTAATTGGGAGTCACTGATCTGCTGGTACGTCAAGATACTCACATTTCACAGAACTTTTTCTTCTTAGGTGATGATTCATGAGAAGCCTGGAGCTGGGCTGTGTGATGAGGTTTTATGTGACAATGGCTAAGAATTAACAAAAACTATGTAAAAGAGCTTGCAAATGGCAAGAAGGGGAGGATTTGTTTTCTGGTCAGGCTTCTAAATCTCACAAAACCACTGACTGCAATGAGCTTGTTTCAAGAAGGTAACATTTCAGCTAAGTTTTGACTTGAAAGATTTGTTAATTCCATAGAATAATTTTCGTCATCTACATCCTCTGTTTCTGCCTCCAGATTCTGGTCAGTTCTAACTAAAATTTGTTCAGAATATTCACAGTTTATGGCAAGACCCACTGTTTTCTTATTCAATAACCTCATTCACTGACCACATCTATTCTTAATATTTGAACTAATTCATTATTTTAGATAGTCTGGAAGAACATCTGGCAGCAGTATGTAAGTGTGTTTCTGTTGACACAAATACTGAAAATCAAATGTATGGAAGGTGCAAACTGCCATTTAAAGTTAATTGATGTTCCTCCTGATTTTTGAATATTTGAATGTAACTGCATTGCTGTGACAAGTCTCTCATTCACGTTTCTTCAGAAGCTACTGATATTATTTATACTCTTATACATCACAAATACTTCACCAAACTTTGTAAGAGTTGGTACCTCTATCTGCATCACACATGCAGGATATTTCTGAGGTGAGTCTAGTTTTATAAAAGCCAAAACCCCATGTCTTTTCCAGTGATTAGCACTGCCTTCAGAGCACCAAGAGCCATACGTACATTAACTCTTAGAAATTCAGGAAAACTATTTTTTAACTTAGCAATGGTCCATGATAAAGGTCAAATCCAGAAAAAGACTTTGAATCTAGAAATACCTTGTGATTTTTATATAGCAGATATTAGCAAGGGTAAATAAGGCACTGCTAACATATCTGACTCATTCCTATGCCTCTTTATTTCCATTACAATTTCTAATTTATTTGATATAACTATATGCTGATAACATCTTTGGGGACATCTGAACAGACTCTGACTTACTGCATCGACTGTTTAGTAAAGGAATGACTCAACCAAGGTATCAGTTAGTTAGATGACTAGTAATTAAGGAATATCCAGGAATACAAGACCCAACTTAGCCAATTTCCACTATCTTCACATTCCCAGGTGTCAAAAAGGATTAGTGGTTGCATTCCGCCAGTTAAAAAGTTAATTTTTTACGACTTTAATTCTTATCTTGCTGTTAGATCTTAAAATTTGCCTTATATTTTTGTATCCTTTATTATGAAGCAAGATACTCTTCACACTATTCCTGTGAGATTTAGTCTTCATCAAAATTATTTTAGCGTTTTTCATAAATACTGAGATCTCATCCAAAATTCATCCTTAATATCAGTGCCAACATTTACCTTAATTAACCTACAGTTATCAGTATTTTCCACCTAAGTCTCATTCAGTTCCAGGGAGATGTGATTCCACCTTCTGAATATTAGGAAAACACTACCTTTTATTATTTTCAGGACAAAATAACATACCTAAAGTTAACGAATTTCCTCTCTGACTCCTTGCCTTTTCCCCCACCCCTGTCCCAGCTCCTGGACTTTCCTTGTGGATCTACAACTTCAAATGTCTTACAATATCAACAGGCTGATTCCTTCAATTTACCTTACGCTTCATTTTCCCAAGCAATCGTGGACGGATGTCTTAACAGGTAAACCATCTGCAGCTTCCTGCATATATTCTCTACTCAGTAGTTCCTCTTACCAGTGTTTATATGTTTATGTTTGACATTCAGGTTACTCGAGTGGTTGTTCAAGAGGTTAGCCAGTTTAAAAGCCCAAATATTAATTTCTCAAAGTCTGCTGGCTAATCACCAAAGCGGGATTTCTGTGAACAGAACAGACGCTCAGAGACAGTACGATCACTTGCCTTACAGACACGGTAATTCAGAGAGCTGAGTTAAACAGGTAACTGCCCTTGGTCCCTGCACCTTTCCATTGCTACGCAATGGAAATAAAGGATGGTTAGGGTCACTCTCTCTTTTTAGGGGGATGTTTATGATGTGATAAGCAACAGCCTCAAAGACATTGTGATTAGCAGTTTGTGATCTCCTTCTCTCCGAGCACAAAAAGTCAAAACTACTGTAATGTAAATAGCCATGTAAATGAGAACTATTAAACCTGCATAATTACAATCTAGAGAATTTAATACAAAGAGTACTCTTCTCTCTCTCTCTAGTCACAGCCATGATAACACATGGGAAACCCAAGAAACAGGTTCCCAATCTCACTCATTCATGTGGGAAATATTTTGATATGAAATGCTAGACTGTAGAGTTTTATTTCTCAAGAGACACATCCTGTCCCTCTTCAAAGGACATTTTTCTCAAAAATCCATTTGATACTGCAGACAAGCAACTAAATGCTTGTCTCAGCATTTGGGAAACATTTTACTGAGGGGATAGAGGTCCTACCTACGAGGCATCTAGCAGCAGAGTAGACAGAAGTTCTTTCCGTCTCTTTGGAAAACATCAGTATTAGATTATTGCACAAGACGTATCAAACGGTACAAGGCAGTTTTCCTCCTCTGTGCTGAGGTTTCCCCTGGTGGGAAGACATTGAATGGAGGGATTTCCAATTAATTTCCTCACGGAAAAAAAGCTACCACAACAAAAGAGGGAGATAGGAGAGTAATATTTCAGTCAATTTTACTTAATAAACAATAAGTAGACTTATCTTTTCTTCCTTTGTTCTGTGAGTCATTGCTTCTTATTTTCTTGTAAAAAATGAGGAGAGAAATTGAATTCTTTGCTGAGAATTTCTTACCATCCTTTCCTTCCATTAGTTCATCCTAGCAGCCTTCTGTAGTCCAGAATACAATTCTTAACAAACCTTTCTGAACAGAGGGGTATAATAAGGAAATTTTAAATAGGAGTCAGGAATTTTGGTACGAAATTCAAACTGTAATGAAGTTATTTTCTATTCTGTTACAAGACTGCAACTAGCTTTGACATTTCTATAACTCCAAGATTTTAAAATATAGGAATGACTGGATCATATTCACAAATTAACACAGTCATATGAACTCTTCAACATTTGAAGGAAAAGATTTAAATCAACTTCTTCTTATTTAAGACAGAGACCTGTATTGTATTGAAATTAAATACCTATCTAAATCGCTCCCTCCATAAAATCATTACACAGAATAAATTCCACAAAGCAGCTAGACTCTAAAAGTAGGTACAACTATTTCAGTTCGTTATGTTATTTACAAAATTTTAGTTAAAAAAATTATATTTGCACCCACTTCTTTGTTGTCATCAAGAAATGTATAGCCTAAAGTGTACAAGCCATACTGTCTGACAGCTGAAAAATGCCACTGTCCAATACCTACAACCAGGCCCTTATGTCTGGAAAAACAAGTGAGAAATAGATTATGTTCCTTCATTCTGAGTCTGCATCTACAGTTATGGAAAGCTGGTTGATTTCAACCCCTGCATTCCAGCCCTGCAGAGCCGCCAAGGGACATTTCATGAACTGAGCACATTCTCCTACATGTGAGCGGGTAACTTAAGTAACAGAACAATTAGTACGTAAAAGCACTAAATTAAAATTACCAAGATTTAATGCAAAATGTGTATCACGGCCAGCAATCACAAGAAATTCTCCTGCTTCCTAGTGCCCTTTAAAAACATTTAGAAGTTTTTTACATTGATCTGTCACATAAGTATTTGCAGTAGTCATGTTCTGATTCAAAATAAGATAATTTTGAGTTTTACTAAGAAGTATAAATTAACCCAGAGTTCAGGTTTCAAGGTGCAATTCATTTAATTTAGTTTCTCCAAAGGTATTGAAGTATATATAGCTCCAATACTAAATGTTCTTTCTAAACACCAATGTGCTGTAATCACAGTTGTGGCTGATATGTTTGTAACTCTCATTTGCATAATCCTGCTGAGGGACACCTTTTTTCTTTCCCCAGGAGGCCTACAGAAGGATTCTGCTTAGAAAAACTTTTGTTTCAGTTAAGAAGGTATTAATATGAGTTACAACTCCACAAACACCACTCAAATCCAATGATTCAACGCTAAAATTATTCTTATTCCTTTCCTAAGCACATATTTTAGATTTTCAAGTGATTATTTGAGTACTTCATAGGTGCTAGTTCTCAGCTCAGGCACTTCAGTTTTATTAAGCTTGGAAGGATCTTTACTGACAGTTCCTCTTAGCTTTGTAGAGAAAAAAATGAGCGGAAGCACATTTACTGCTGCAGCACACTACCGGTACAAACCACATCAGCAAATGGCTCTTGCCTTTCAGGCACTTGGGCAACACTTGTACATCCACTGTACAGGGCAGCCACTCCCTCCAGTTTTCATTTAAATCCTGAGTCTTGGAAAACATTTAATTCTCCAAATGTCAGCAGCCCTGTACCCTGCAACTTTAAATACACGTGTACGAGATAGAAAGGAATAAAATTTCACTCAGAGTTCAGATCTATTTGCACTGAGATCCAAGAGTATATTTCTATCCCAAACAAAGTTATTATGAAAGATGATGTTTATAAAGGCTAGTAGTTACTGGTCATAGAGAAGCAGGAGTGCATAACTTGCAGTTAAAAGTGATAACATTCCTTAGGATACTGCCTATGGCAGCTTAGGAAAATGTCTGCTACTCAGCAAATGTCACAGCAGAAACATGCAATTTCTCAGTGAGACAGATTTTTCCCTTCAGAAAGTTTCAGAGACAAAGCATTCAGTCTCTCGTGGGACAAGGATGTTACTTTCTGCATATACAAGTATAGTGGTGAAAATTTTCACATAGCAGAGAGCCCAAACTCTTGAGAAGGCTTTGTCTCTTGCCTGCAGTTATGTTTATGCCATCTCCACAGAAAGGGATTATCAGGGGAGAATATTGAAAGAGGCACTGAACATTTTCCAAACGCAGTTTTGTCCTCAAAACATAGCCAATTGCATTAAGAATGCCTTAATGGTCATAGCAGGACGACAATCCCTGTGTTGCAGTGTAACTGCAAGGCAGATCCTCCTTAATACATGAGAGGTCTGGTCCAGCTGGAAGGTAAGGGAAGAGGAGAGCAGTTACAAAGTCCTGCATTTTAAATAGCATCTGCAGTCCTTCGGCTTCAGAAAAAGGAGTGCTTGCCTCAACAAACAAAATTATGAAGTTGAACAAAGCTTCATCAACTCATTGCATTGTACTTTTCAAACGGAAAGGATCCCAGCTCCTTTCGAATTTGGCTAGTGTCATTTAAGTGATCCACTTGGCTACTTTCAAACTGTTCTTTTCTTGCATATTCACTGATAAATGATCATGTTATATTTTAATATTATTAAAAACATGAATACATATTAAAAAATTCAACAGACCCAAGTTTGAGAGACAATTTTCAACAGTATTTCCCCACAAAAAAGATCTGAATTTATTGAATAAACACTATTCCATCACTAGGAAAATGACCTGTCTTTTAATACAGTCATTTAAGTCAACAGGATTTGTTTAGTCTTGTGAGATTTGATAATAGCTTCTTAATGGGCACAGTGAAAATGCACCTGTTCAGAGTTTACTCTGATCCACTTTGGCTTTTTCATCTATTCATATAGATAACAGTAGTGTATGTGTTTTGTTAAGAGTATAGAAATTGGGCAAGAAAATAAACTTCCTTGTGCTCCAGCTGATCCTCAGAGATCAGAGGGTCTGGGTGCAGCTGGGATTGATTTCTGATTATAACCAACTTGGCACTAAGTCTGGTCATGTTCAATAGGAACTTCCACGAGCACAGGTTCATAAATACTGCCGTTTCAACACTGTAGGTCTGATTGTGGTCAATAGGAACTTGAGCAATCACAGATCTATGACTAGTGTGGTTTAGTGAAGAAACAGAAATAGAGATTCAGAATTGAGGCTGATAAATGCATTTGCTGCAACAGAGATATAATAGTAACAATAATAATAATTGTGTGCAGAAGCTTACCACAAAAGGTATCCTTGCTTGGGAGGAGGGAGAAGAGAGTAGCCCATCAAGGGTCTTCAAGGTCCTTGTGGGTCTTCTTCTTATCTAGGTGACATTTCTACCCTGTTTGTACACAGCCCAATCTTATACCCCTTCTCTATACCCCTTCTCCTCCTTCTATATATCAAGATCTAAGGGGGGAATTGAGTAATATAGTGACGTATGTGGCAGCACGTACTTCATTGAGCTTATTAGAATATGCAGAATTTGCCTCTTAATATTTAAATGTCCCTTAGTTAAGGCAAAAGTGGGTTATTTGGCCATAGTGTCATTCAAAGTTCTGGTTATATGACGTTTCTTCACTCTGTTCGGTTGTTAGAGCCTAAATAGAACCATCCAATCTCCACAGCAACTCCTCCTTCAGGCAAGTCAACCTTTCCTGATGTCAGCCATGCAGATCTCCCTCCACAAAGATAACGTAGAGCGTACGCAGTGTAGGCTGTGACAGGTAAGGCTTAGCCCTTGCCTGGCTGCTTGGTCATCATCCCCTGGTATGATGTCATCATGCCTGAAGAGTTACCTCGGATTATTTCCGGAAAGCAGAGTTATTCTCCAAAGTAAAATTCCTGCTTCCAACAGGACATATGTCACTGTCATAGCCCTGATGAGGCTTTTCAATGGAGGCATGAGCCTACTATGGTCTGGCAAAAGCAGCTGGCCCTCTGCTGCACACAGGTGCTGGGAATCATCTCGGAAGCAGAAGTCTTAACTGGAAAACTTAATTATTAAGCCTGGTGCAGAAACAATAGAGAGCAGTAAAGATCGGCATGTGAAATAGGTGCACCATGCTGATGCTGGCGCTGCTATCCAGGTGGAAGAGGTTTCTTTCTCTTCATTTAAAGGTTTAGGTTGCCTGGCCTGAAGGTAGTAATTTTTTTTTTTTCATCTTTATTTTCTCTCATTTTAGAAAAGTTGAAGGAAATATCTTCTCAGCCTTCAGTCAACCAAACCACCATGGCAGATTCTTTTTGTCTGGAGTTAGCTGTTGAGATGTAAGCACTGCTCTGGCAATTCACGCTCTGAGGAATTTCATGATTGCACAGCATCAATGCTCTAACTAGTTACACTTCCAAAGCATCAGACTGATGCTGTGTTGTATTTGAAATTAATACACATCATTAATATTTAAGCTATTAACTTGTTTATATTCTAGCTGCATCTAACTGACCAATGTCAAATATTTTACCCACTTCCTGGTTCAATTTTGAGCTTTCCTTCTAGCTCTGATGGCTTTCTTCCAGATTCTGGTGTAGAATGTCACCAAATCTAGGTGCTCTACTGCAGGTTTAGTTCTATTAGTCAGTGCAAAGTGAATAAATAAGAACAGTAATATGAATCTAGCACAAAGCAGATTCAGAGCCTTCTTTTGCTAGGAACGTAAGTATTCTAAATCCTCCAGATTTACACATCATACTACTGCCGGGACTGACCTGTGCCCCGTCTTCAACTTAGAAACCAAGCTCCGATCTGCTCTGCGTGCAGCTCTGCAAATTCAAGTTATAAACGGATAATTGCATTCCCTATCATTAAACCTAATAAAACTTGGACGTCACGAACAACATGAAGGTCACCAAGATGCCCAAGCCTGAACAGATTTAGAGTAAAATAAAACAAAATAAGAAGTTAAAAAGGCGGGGGACGGGATCGCAGAGGCGCTCCCTCAAATTTTTCTTTCCCTTCCCCTCCCCGACACAACCCTTGGCACTGTCGCCTACCGACACCCACCCGCCCGTCCGCCCGCGGAGCGACCGCCGCCCCCGGAGCGACCGCCACCCGCGGAAGCTCCTCATCTCCGCCGGGCGGGGCCGGGCCGGGCCGGGCCGGGTTGTACCTGGGCCGGCCCCTCCCCGCCTCCGCCGCTGCTACAAAAGCGGCCGCCGGAGCCCCCGGCGTGTCCGCCGCCGCTCCGCCGTGCCCGCTGCGGAGCCTTCGCGGGGAGTGGGAGCGAGAGCCGGAGCCTCGCCGGGCCCCCGCGCATGGGGGCCGCCGCCGGACATGCCCTCCTCGCCGCTCGGCTTCGCTCTCCTGCTGCTGGCGGCCGCGGCAGGGTCCCTCCCGGTGAGGCGGGTGAGTGCCTGCGCTGAGCGCGGGGGCTGCGCGGTGCCGCCCCGGCCCCTGCCCCGCGGGGCTGCCCCGGCCCGGCGGGGAGCGCTGAGGGGATCCCGTGGGGGCTGCGCTCCGCTGCGGTTCGCCCGTAGCCGCGGGTCCGGGCGCGCCTCGAAGAGAAGTCAGAAGTTTTAAACCCGTCACTTTTTGGGCGCCCACGCCAACACTGGCGGCACAAGCCGCGGCCGCCGGGGATGGCGGGGCTGGGGCGCGGAGAATTCGCCGTGCGTGGGTCCCGCGTACGAGGCGTGCGGCCCCGCTGGGGGTCTCGGCGGGCGGGTGTGGGCTTAGGGCGAACGGAGTGCAGGAAAGAAGCGGAGACGCTGCTACTGCAAGGGTATTGCCCTCGAGGTAATGCTCCCCCCGGCACCCACAGGAAATAACACGCGTGTCTGTAATGGCAAACAAATGTAGTGCCGTGGGAAAACCAGAGCAGAGTCCTGGCGGGGGATTGCAGGGTCGGCTGTGTAAGGATGGGAAAGCAAAATATAATCTGTGTGAAGAGCAAGAGGAGGCGATGGGGAAAAGGGCCACGGAAGGGATGATGGACAGAGAAGGCTGACTGTGGTTTGGTGGACTGGGGACAGAGAGACAAGAGACACTGATGGAGACGGATGGAGGTTACAGCGTTGGGGTGGCAGTAGGAGGCTACAGCTGTAGGGAGAGCAAGGACAGGCTCAAAGCTGGCGTTGTGGGCTGTGGAGGTCAAGGAAGGGACAGTGTATCTGATGATGGACCAAATATACTGTCCAGTTTCTTTCCGGTTGCTTAAAGCTTTTGGGGTTAGCGTTTTCTACAATACAGCACTAAGAGGATCTGCTTAATACCAAACTGTGTCTAAGCCTGTAGGGTTGTCTGACAGGTTGGGTTTTCTTGGTGGGTTTGTTTTACTTGTCTACCTCATGCCCTTAAAGATGCAACAGGCACAATTTGCCCTAGGGAAAATTCCAGTTAGTGAAATCTCTTCATTGTTAAGATGAACAAACACTGGAACAGGGGCCCAGAGAGGCTGAGGAGCTTCTATATGTGGAGGTATTTGACAGGATAAATCACTGAGCTACTTGAGGTGGGACCACAGAGCAAACTAATGGTGGAGCTGCCAGCAATAGAGAATCAAAGTGAAATAGATTTCTGAGCCAAGGGGCCTCCTTTACCTGGATGAAGAACTGGGAGCAGGTGAGAAGAAAGAGCCTTCTGTGGCCTCAATACTATACTCAATACTAGCTTCAGTCATGCAGTAAAACAAGTACTTTTATAGTACTTTTATACTTTTCTGACACTAGAGGCTAATCTGACAACTTCTCTAGAGCAGTAATTTTGCTTGTTGTATGCTGGAAAACTGTATGAAGTACTCTGCTCAGTCGTAAGTGTACAAAAGTATGAGACTCTGGCAATCTGAATTATTTTCTCAGGTTCAGTTTAGAATAGTATTAAAGGTGATATTTAAAGGAAACTGAAAATAGCGCTGCACAGGCAATAGTGGGTAGTAAAATCTGTAAAAGACAGATGTGACAGGAAGGCAGAATGATGGGATACAGAGTTGAGGGAAGAAGAATTTTATTGGTGCTCTGACTAGTGTTTGACTTTCCCTCTCTCCTCTCACCCTTTCAAACAAGTGAAAAAGGGAAGAGGAAGAAGAGAAAGCTGAGAATGTAGGTAGAGGGAAGAAGAATTTTAGTCCAGAGTTTTTAGCTGAGGTGGTGCTGCTTACATTTCATCATCTTAAATGCAGGGTGATGGGTAATTCCTAGGTCTAGATCTTCCTTACAGCATTGAGGGCAGTAAAATGACCAGGAGTTGTTAGCACACGGCTGCATTGCAGAATCTCATTACTAATGACAAGCTTGTGTCCTTTCCCTGTTTGGCCTTGAGCAGTGATGCCCTGCTGCTGAGAGAACTGACAGACAGCTGGCCACTGGTTCCCTGCCACCCAGCCCTCTCTTGGATTTTGATTTCAGATCCTGCTTTTCTATGTAGTACTTTTGCTCAAAGGTTTGATAAGATAATCTCGAAGAAGTAGTTTAAATGTCAGTGAAAAGCAGAAAAGAACTGTGCCACAGTTCTGATTTGGGGGGCATGTTCTTCAAACTACCCTTGCTTTTGTTTCACAGGCTAAATAGGAACAACAGAGGTGGTCTAGGTAGAAGTAGAAACAGATTAATTCAGTGGAAAGGCTATAGATATTTTGCTTTCCTCACCTCTTATTTCTGAAGTGCGCTGGTATGGGAATAGAAAAGCACTCATGTAAATATCAACATGGAGTGTGTGGGTATGTGTATGTTACTGGTGCTCTCAGTTGCTATTGTGTTACTGAGGCTTGTTTAGTTACAGCAGCCAGCTGTTCTCCAGATCAACAGCACGGCTTTGTTAGGTTGCAGGTGTTAGGGGCACGTATAGTTACTGCTACTTGCTCACCCTTCTGAAGCCTGCTGTGGCTGCTTTCTAGTTCTGCATGCAGCATCTGCTTCTTTAACCATGGGTGTATAGGATCCGATATTTGTCTCCAGGAGGGCTAGTTCTGAATCCTGATAAGCTTTGAGGAAAAGATGCAGGGTGAGGGGGGCGGTTTTGAATGCCTTGTTAGTCTGCTGTACTCTGCCCTTGAGGGCATGGAGGTCCCCACACTGTTTGGATGCCTCAGCCCAGGCTTGCAGAACCATGCCTATTTTGACTTCTTGTCTTCTGTTACATGCCCTAATGCTGAGAAAACAACTATGGTTCCCGACTACCACTGTCGTGTAGATCTATGTTCTTTAGAAGTCATTAGGGTGGGAAAATGACTGTAGATAGAGCTTGTCTGAAAAACAAAAAGAAAAGTGAACCTGGAAACTAGTGACTCCTTGCAGAAGTGAGGATGGTGAGTTGGACTGCATGTTGATTAGCTGGGTCTTTACCTGGGTAAAAATCCCTCTATTAGTAGGTTGGCTGGAGATTCTGAGTTACTCCTTTTCTCCATTTTCTGCTCCTAAAAGCTTCACAAAACTGTTTCTTGTGTTTTGGGGTTTTTTTGTTGCCTGTACTCTGAAAATCAAAATATGCTAGACCAGCCTCAGCAGCACATACTGGCAGAGGTATAGAAAGTGATGAAGGAAAGGGTGGACAAGGTCTGACACTGGGCCATCTTGCTGTAGTTATTATTCAAAGATACTTGGCTGACTTCTAGGTAATGGGCTGCTTTCCCAGGAATATAGCCAGGTTCTTGAAAACTTAATATTTGTAGGCTATTTAAGTTCATTACTATATTATTATGGTGTAAAACTTAAATTAGATGATTGTATTATTTAATTCAATGCAGATTTAATTGCTGTCCCGAGTAACTAAAACCTTTATGTATTCCTAAAATAATGTGGGGATCTTTTTGTTTGTTTTGTTTAGAAACAACTCTAATTTTCTGCAGACTTTATAAAGCTAGTGGCAGTGTGTGTGCTATAAAGCCAGACGGCCTAACATAGCAAATCTGATTATACAAACGAAAAAGATACTTGTTATAACATCCCAGACATAACTATATTGAGGGAGGATAGGGATGACACATGGCATTTCAGGTTTAAGGAGCCTAGGACAAGGGCAGGTAGTGACAGGACAAGGGGGAACGGCTTCAAACTGAAAGAGATTAGGTTTAGATTAGATGATAGGAAGAAATTCTTTACTGTGAGGGTGCTGAGGCACTGGAACAGGCCTGGAGGATTAGATGCCCCATCCCAGTCAGTGCTCAAGGCCAAGCTGGATGGAGGTCTGAGCAGCCTGGTCTAGTAGAAGGTGTCCCTGCCCATGGCAGAGGGGTTGGAACTAGGTGGTCTTTAAAATCTCTTCCAACCCAGGCTGTTCGATGATTCTGTGATCTCCAAGGGCCAAAGGAAAGGACTGTTTTTCAACAGAACAGTGACTTGGCCACTGGCATTGTTTAAAAGCTCTGATGTTTGTTCCAGGAAAGTTTAAGTTAGTGAAACAGCTCTTAAATCCTTCCCCATATCTCTATTGCCATTACTGCACCACCACCTTCCACACACAGACCATATCACCACCACTCCCCCACCTCCCAAACTAGGAGACAATCTGAGAGTTTGGACAAAAGTATTTGAGGAAAAGTGTCGACAGATACAGCTGGGCACGGAAGGACAGGTATTATGGCTGTACAAGCACGTGTAGCTCTCCTTTGCGAGAAGAACTTGTATTCTCAAAGTGAGATGGAAGTGACGGAGCTTTGCAAAACTAAAACTCCTGCACTCCAAAAGTTGTAACTCTATAGCTGAGACAAAGTTCAGTGAAACGGGGCCTGATATACGAAACATAAACAGTTGTCTGCTTTCTGTCAGATTTTTAAAGGTATTGTATCATATCCTGTTTCTGCAAGCCTGTATAAATAGGGCTTTAATTTGCCGCATTGATTGATTGCCAGTTACATGAGAGGACACACCAGGAGGAGCTGTTATCTCTGAAATCACAGGGCCTTCAGTAGTTTTTAACTTGGAAATAGTCCTTTTCAAAACTGATTGTTTCCTTCTGCAGTGCTGTAGGGAAATGAAAGCTGTTACTGTCTTCTTTCATTAACAGCTTTTGCGTTTCTGTGATAAACCAGTCTATGTACTGCCACCAAGGCTGCCTGCTCAGGTTTCCTTGAGCAGTACATCAGTTCTATTAGTTTGTGTCTTAACAAAAGTAAGTGTACACAATAGCAGGTATGTCTCTGTTTCGGGAAGAAAAAAAAAAATTGTCAGCCAAGTATATAAGAGACCTTTTATTTAAGCTCTACAATGTTGTTTTCTTGTGAGCCCGAATTAAAACATCAGGCAGGAACTCATTTCATTAAATAAAACTTCCTAGCCTAGCTACTGAAAAAAGACGAAGTTTATTGCTTGCATCCAATGCTTCCCATTAGAAGAGGGATACGGTAAACAGTACCTAGGGATCTCTAGCTTGTCAAATAGAAGGTAATCCCTTCAAACATCATAGTTTCGTATGCAGCAAATTTGAACTTATGATGGGTGAAAAAAAGTTTGGTGATAATGGCTGAATACTGTTCTTTGATGCCTCTTTTTGTTTGATGTTGGAAACCGGTGTTTATGAGTTTCAACCACACTGGGCTATGATTGCTGCATTCCAGTGATCCCTTGCCTTGTTGTGAATGTAGGGGAGCTTAGGAAATACATGTCCATCTTCACAGGCAGGAGGAGAATCTCCAGAAACAGTTGCAGCAGCATCATGATCTGTGGTTTGTAAGCATAAACATGAAAAGCCCACCCCTTCCAGTGCTGGAGGAATGTAGATGACCCGACTCTTACTGCCAGGGATACGGACCTATGCAAAAGGAAACTCCCTGCAGTTTTATTGGGACTTCAGTAAGCCTTACAGTGTTCCATGGATAGTGTGGCACATCTTTGTGGAGGAGAACCTGATTGGATTTCTACCAATTGTCCTCCCCTCAATCTTTATGGTCTTGTTTGTTTCTTTGGGAAGACAACTGCCACTGCCTCTGATGTACGTGAATGAATTGATACAGGTTGCTTAAGTGTGGCCATGATAACATAAACAGCTCTTTCCTGAATGTTTACATGAAACCTTGTGAACAGCCCCTGCCCCAAGGTCAAATATGGTTTCTTAATAGTCTCATAAATACTACAGTTTTTGTATAGAGAAGACAGAGGCTTGATTTAATTGAATAAACAATCAAAAATATGGTAACTGTGTAGAGGAAATTGTAGTTTAGACATGTGAAAAAGAGTATTTCCTTCAGCTGGTCATTTTACTGACTACATTTTGTTGCTGTTTTACCATAATTGATTGTTAATAGATTGCTGTCTTAGTATAGTCTGGTATTGACTGCTATTTTTCATGCAATTGATTGCATTTCATTGTTAATTCACTTTCTCGCCATCTTTTTCCTCCATTGTTTTATGCTGCCTTTTTCAATTACCATATTTCTGTCTTGTGCTCATCTGTTCATTGAGCTCATCTGCATTCACCCCTTCTGTTCATGCCTTGTCCCACTTGTGCACGTGCCCTGCCCCTCTCCCAGTGCCTTCTCTGATGATTTCAGGACAATTTTTGAAATTCACATTCTGTTATTGATAAATGCTGTTTTACCTATGTGCTCTCTGTTGCATTGTGGGAGAAGTTCAGGAAAAGGAACCTGCTTTCTCCTTGTGCCTTGGAAGCAGCTAAAAAGTTGCGATCTTTGTAAAAGAACCTTTTTGCATGTCTGAAACTATGAACTCTTTGAGCACAACTGAGAAGCTTGTGACTCTTTTGCTGTCCTGCCTTTTTCCACTATCTTCTGGTTCTCTGGTTCCTTAGAGGACAAGTGAGCATGACTTAGCTTGTCCTCTAAATGTTGTTGTAATTGGGGCATATCTGCTCACCTCTTACCATTGTTCAGGCTCATTTTTTCCCTGTCCCATCTGTAAAACTGCATTGCTTCTTTTTCTCCACAGCCGCCCCTTCTCCCCAGGAAGCAGTTTCTTTGCTCAATTTAATGAGTTTAGGGCAAACAGGAAGGGGGGTGTGAGGGGTGTGTATGGACATACCTGCATAGGACAATCTCTGAAGTCTTGCTCTTTTTAAGACTTTTATTTTTGACTAGGATGCTTTGGTAACTCCTCTGACATATGGAGTTCTGGTGCTGCTCAGTACATCAGTCTGAAAGCTGAATCACGCTGAAAGGCCTGGCATCAGGAAAACCAAAAAACTTGAGTGAGCAGCCTGAGGGAGAGCAGTGTTGTCCTATAAATCCTTCTCTAAATGGGAAGGATGGTGACCACTGAGACTTCTGCATTGAGTATGTCTCTGGTGCGGGGCAGAAGCATAGAGAACTGTCCTCTTACACCAGAGCATGTGTTTGTGGCACCATGAGTAGGCTGAGACTTGCTCTTATGTGTGGACAAACCAAATGCAGATGAGAAGCTCAGCCGCCAGGAGAGCCCTCCCAGCTGCTCTGGCTCTGCTCATGGTGGGTATTCCTCTGGTGCTTTGAAAGGCAGTCCAGCTACCTGTGAGCACAATGTATGTGCTGAAGCAAGTTGAGGCATGGATGCCACAAATCAGCCTTACCCTGATGTCTACCAAGCACTCAAGAGATGTACAAAAGTCATTTGCTAATATTCCTACTTTCATTCTGCTCCATAGGTATCAGCGCTGCTCGTGTTGTGACTGACATCTCCTGGATGCTGTGTTCATCCTTATGTATTATTTCATTGTGAAAAATGAAATTTTTCTTTGCTCATAGTATGTTCCAGTTGTTTCGTTGCAGCTCAGCTTTTTTGTAACTGAGTTTCAGAGAGTTTGTTTCTCATGTAACCAGACTGAGTCAAGTTTTGCATATGCTCATCTCTTTCAGCAATTCAGTCTTTCTTGACATCTGAAAGAAGCCCTCGTAAAATGAGTGGAATTGAACTTTGTGATGATATAGGGTGTGACTGGGGGACATAAAGGACAGATGACAAGTAGGTGACTTCTCAACTGCAGCAAGGAGGCCGCAGTTCTCTAAGAACCTCTTGGAGCAAATAAATCAGAGGATTACCTTATTACCCTTGATGGGTGTCAAAACCTGTGACCACCTTCAAAAATCCTCCCAAGCAAACCAAAACAAACTTGAAAATCACCCTAAACCAGAACTGAACTTCCAAAGCATTCTAGAGCATCTCTTTTTAAATTTGAAGTTTGCTGTAACTATATAAGGCATTAGGAGAATAGTAGGTGAGTGGCTATGGTATGTCACTGCAATTGCAAAGATCTTACCACCAAGTCTTTAATGTTTTTCAAGATGACATAGTCAGCTTTTAATGGAGAGGAGAAAGGACAAAGGGTTTGGGGTCAGTTAGATGGAGAGACTGTTTTTTTAACTCTTTAGATTTGAGGTCATGTATGCCCAAAGCATACAGGAAAACATTTGATGTTCATATTACCAGGAGCCTTGGTGGATGTGCCTTAATATGTGGCACCACTCTGTGCTGCTGTTCATCTCTAAAGCCCCAACGCTGGGGAAGGGTTGGAGACATTAGAATAACTTTCTCTTTTCTTTTGTCTAGTATCCTTCTGTGATATTTATCTCTTTCCTAGCTTTTTATTGAATTGAAGATAAATCCTAGGCATGGTGTGCCATGTGTGTTTTCAGCAACGCAGCAGGTGTTTTTGCTCTCTCCTGTAAAGGAGACTATCTCCGAACTATTGCAGGTAAGGTAATGGCAGAAGACTTGCTCCATTTGGGTGATGTTTCTGGTCTAGTTTTCTGCTTCTTCCAGGCTTAATGTAACTACTAAGCTGTGGTGTGAAAAAGTAGTTCTTGTTACTTTTCAAATCTTCTGGGAGAGACTGATGTTCCCAATATTTGCAATCCTCTTTCACAAGATTCGTTTCCTGACACGCACAGGCTCCTGGCAATGCAGTAGTCTCTTCACAGATTTTTTTCAAGATGGAAATTGATAATTTGTCTCTCCTCTCAGATGCCTAGAGTGTTGTACAGAAGCTACTGAAGAGTTGCTGTAAGTCATTTTGATATGCAGATGGGGTTGGGTGTACAGAAGCATTGAGAGGTATCAGGTGTCTTACTTTGTCTAGTTGGAGGGGGAAGACCAGGAAACTCAAAAGGCTTGGTTTATAGGTTACAGAATGTTCCATTCAATGACCACTTTATAAAATTAATTTACTCATCCCAATGTGATCTTTGTGTTGTTCAGGCTCAGAGTAGCACCTTGAGAGCTGGAGTAGGGTGGCAGAGCCAAGTACCTGTCACATTTGCAAAGTTCAGAAACACGTTGCCTTTACGGCTGGCTGTGACTTCTCTACAGACTGATCATTGTGCTGAAGAGGTCTGTATGCAGAAATCCACATTTTATGCCTTTCAAAGAGAGTGAGAACATAAGCATCAGTGCTTGAATTTTTCACTGTGCTTCAGTATGTGAAATTGAGTGGGAAGCATGAAGTGTGAGTGGAACACCAATATCTGGGAGGGTAACAGCCTGTCCCCTATGCCCCAAAATCACCAGAGGTGCTACTGCTGTTATGGAAGGAGCCAGACACTGTGAAGCACTTACACTTCTTTGTGAGGCACCTCTAAAAGGATATTGGTACAGCTGTGGAAGGGGTTACAAATAAGGTACATGGTTTATGTATCACTAGATCAGTGATAATCACTTAGGTCAATCTTCATCTTCCTTCTTCAGTCCTAGTCCTCCCAAATAAAAGTGTTCTGCTGTACAAAGCTTGTTATGCAGAATGAATTAAGATTTTAGTTTTTGTCCCTTGGAATGAGAAAATTAAAGGTGCAGTATTTGATCTGAATAATTTGAAATAGCAATTGGTCTTTGCTTTTGTCAGATGCTGTGATGCTTTTTAATATACTGCCCTTTTCATTACTGTTTCTTAATGAAGACAAATTCATCAAGTACCATTTGAAATGCATCACTCTAAGAATAACAAAAAGATCCCATTCCTTTTAAACTCGCCGACACTGCAGGCAGAGTACACTCTGGGAGGAAAAAAAAAGAGAAGACAGGATGCTGTTATGTGCTGTTTACAGTGACACTGTTATAAATTGCACATCAAATAAATTAAGATGTGTTTGTAGTGGAGTTCTTTCAAAAGCCTTAAATCCTTAATATGTATGACCTCTCTAAATGAAATACAGAGCATCACAGATGGCATGGATGGCTTTCGGATATAAAGGTAGTCAGAAACATCCTGTTCAAACAGTATTTCAGAAAATGAAGTTCCAACACATTTATTGTTGTGATAGATGTGCTTTGAGCCTAGATCTTGTCAGTCCTGTTTATTAGTTGAATTGAGTAAAAGTTGACACAGGAACTTTGAAAAACCTGCATTCAGTTGCACTCAGCTTTGCTCCCTATGGGCTTTCAAAGGGCAGCAATTTTATCTTTTAATCAAGTATAGTTAGTTAGAGGAGAAACCTGTACTAGAAGAAAACTGTAGAATAATGATTCTATAACTATTCAGTATGCTCTGTATTAGTTCATTGCTCTTTGGGGATTAAGACACCTGGTGGTAATGAATGAGGCTATTAAAGCTTTGTAAAATAAAACTGATTTTATTACTAATAAGATGTAATGATAAAGGAATGTTAGCTTAATAGTTTGAACTCTTAACTTAATGGCCTTGCAAAAGTAGAGATGGTTTTAAATTGCAGGAAACAAAGCTCGAGTTGGAAACTGCATTTCTTGATTTCTTGCTTGTTTTGCTACCTAAATGACATTGGAACCACAGAATGGCTGAGGTTGGAAGGAACCTCTGGAGGTCTCCTTGCTCAAGCAGGGCCACTTATTTATTTGTGTGGTAAGGTAACATCAGTGCCAATGGGTCATTGAGCTGTCAGAGCTCTGTATTTCCTGATCTGTTTTCCTTCTTGCTGCTTATACCAAGTGAGTGGTGGGACATTCTCTAATGGTTGAATGAAGCTTTTGTCTCGCTCATTGCTCCTGCCTTCTTTTGCACTCTGCCACCATTCATGTATCTTAATTAGCTATAAACTGAATTTACTGTGGTATTTCACCAATCTGAGCTCTTTTTTTGAGGTGAAAAGGTCTAATAAGTCTCTGTACAGTAGACTTATAATCACCTTGGATTGGACTCAAGTAGACCTTTACATGATCATGCCAGCAATTAAACATTGATTAAGGAAATGGGCAAATGAGTACATGGATTAATCTCTTCCCCTAGATACTAATTCTAGAGGAAGCTCTTATATTAGTAGACTGTTAATTTTCTGTAAAAGAAGCCTTGAGTTAGTGCAGCTTTGACTACTTCTGCTTGGTTTTTGCAAAGGGGTGTCACAGACTTTCCAAATGTGAACAGCAGTCTCTTCTTTGGACCTTTACTGTGATCTTCCAGGATGCTCTTCCTTTTCCTAGAAGGATGATAGAGAGGGGTTTTGAGGTGGGTTTTGTTTGGATTTTTTTGTTTTGAGGGGTGTGTATGGTGTATTGTAGGGAAACTCTTTGACAACCCAGTCAGAATAAAATGTTTTTCAACAGAAAATTAATTTCTTTGTCAGGATGGGTGGGAAGTATGTGCTTTCAGCTACAGAAAGTAGTTGGGATCCTCTTTGGAGATAGGACTCAAACTTCTTTACATGGGAAGAGGAGAATGTGGGTAGCAAGATGTCTGTCCATCTTGTTGCTGTAGTAGTCATGGTTAGTCTGAGCAATCAAGGGAGAGGTGCCATCCAAGACAGTGGTTGTTGGTGACAAGGAATCTGCCAAACTGTAACTTGTGGCTCACTCATAAGCTATTCTTTGTTGGAGTTTTCTTTTTAGCTTTTATGATGTTTGTGCTTTCAAATAAAGGCTTTCTTCCAGAACTAGAAAATTGAATAGTCAGGTGAGAAAAGAAGCAGAGGTGTCTCAAGATTTGTGTTAAATGTCTTTGTGGCCCCTCATCAAGTCTAGTGGAACATCTTGTAGCTGACAGAGGATGAGAAATATCCAGATTTGGGCCTTGGGGAAGTGTTTCCTTTTTTCTTTTACTATCTTGCATGGAAAGATTTACAGTTGCAGACTTTTATTATCTTGCTGTCTTCATTTTAGAGAGATTGAGTCAGGTGAGTAACATTCCTATGATTTTACATATTAATTATTGAATAGGGAAGTGGATTACAGTGTTGCCTTACATTTTGCATAGGAAGTAGGAGCTGTTGTCACTCTTGCTATTAAAAATGTATATGTGTGTGGCTATAATCCATTTGGTAAGATAACCCCTTCCAAATACCTGTTATGGGGAAGGACTTGTAGTGCTTTTTTCTGTGTGTACTTAATTCACCAAATCTGTGTGTTTGAATATTAATATGATGGGTGCCTTGGAAATATCTGTAAAAGCTACAGAAAGCAGTAGAGGACTAACTACTTTTTATATTGAGTCAAGGTTGAAGGACTGTGTTTGTCTGAAAATATTCTCTGTTCCTGTATAATTGATTGCTGGTGGAGAAGGGGTTACAGCTTCGCAGAAGACATCTTCATCAATGAGACTATTTGTACTATTAAACACTATACTCTTCAAAGCCAAGCACTTAATAACAAACCAAGCTGTCAGTCGGTGCTACACATACTGCTGAGGGAGCTTGAAGGCTGTAATATTGGGAGAACAAAGCTAGCGTAAACATCATTTATAGTTCATGAGGTTAACTTTCTACTTGCTCAGGCTTTCAAGAATTAGTTTCTTTCATGTTTGTCTTTTGTATTGCCCGTTGCATGTAGAGTTCTGAGGTTCAGCAGCTTGGTTCACAACTTGGCTTTAAGCTTTGCTGTGTTGTGTCTTTCCCCTGTTGTCTTTGAAAATACTCTATAGTTTTTCTTCAACAGAAAGACTTACAGTTCTCTTTAATCATGGCTTTACCATTATGGCTGAGCTGCTTGGCATAATGCTTAAGTAAAGCCTTAAAGAAAATACACGTGTTTGAGTAATTCATTAATATGCCTGTACTGTATGAGGAAGGAGAGAGAGCCTTTGTACTGACAGGTCAAGGAGAAACTAAATTTCCAGTTAGTGTGCTAAAAAGAACTTGGATAAAAAATTCTGAATTCCAAATATTTTCTCTCATCCCCAAATTACATCTGAGATGGTGATCTTTATGTTGATGCTACATTATGGCCTCTAGAGTTTTTTGGTTTGTTTTTAATTTATAGCCCTTCTTATTCTTCCCTCTTTCTCCTATTTTTGTCATGCTGGAAATATTTGGAGCAAAACCAAGTTGTGGAAAAAACAGATTTATTATATTGTCCAAAGTATCTGTATCCTGCTCAATGGACAGCTGGGATCAGCACAGAAGAAAAGTATTACGTGAAAGACAGCATGGGCAGCAGACTATGTCACTGGGAAATGAGAAGATAATTTCATAGCAAATTTGTAGCAAGCTTGGAACACTGTCAAGTATGGGATGACAGGCGGCCGACATGGAAATATTCAACTTCCACTACCGTTGTGATCTAAATGCTTTGTGCTTGTTTTGTAATGCTTATCTTTTATTTAGTTTTATGATCCAAACTGGAAAATAAACTATTTGAACAGTTGGGAATGGAAAGTGTCAGCCTACTTGGGTCTTGACTAAATCATTTTCTCTTTAGCTGCCTTTTCCCTCTCATCTGTCTTTTCCTCCACCCTGGCGCCTTCTTAAGTTTTTGACTATTTCTAGTCCAAGTAATCTGACAAGAGAAATGTTCTGTGGGTTAGTGTCCTTTCCATTAAAAGTTCTGGTAGAAACAAAGCAGACAAGCTGGCCTGTCTGCTGTGTGTTTGTCTGCTTGCCCAAGCTACACATCTAGTGGGCCCCTCTAGGGAGCATGTCCCAGCTCTGGCCAGTGTTGTCTTCCTGTCCTCCATGTAGTGAGTTACTGCCTTTTTTGGCTGTGTTGTTTCCTCCCTTGAATTCCATAAAATGGATACTTCTGAACAACTCCAGTTAAGATGGAGATTTTTAGGAAGTTCCCACCCCCCCAAACCACTTTTTTTGTATAGCAATTAGCCTCCAGAGATTCTGGGCTCACCTGGAGCCTCACTAAATTGTAGTGATGAACATTTGTGTTTCTTTTGGTTTTGAAAAACTAATAAAAATGTCCTTTTGTCTATTTTTTCCCCTCCTTTTTAAAACACTCTATATAGCTGAATGAGCGATCATTTTGGAGACAGGAATTGTAAAGGATTTAACTTCATGATTTTCTGACTTGCTCATTTTAATAATTGGAGACTGTTATATAAAGGATATTGCAGGAGGTTTGCATGCAAAAGGACTTACTGCATCTGACTAAATCTTGGTTGCCATACAGGAGGAGGATGCATCTTAGTGACCTAAACAGAAGCTGTTCCTGCAGGTTGTTAGAACACAAGGTTTTTTATGTTTCTGCCATTTCCAGCCTGTTTTTGGACCTGACCTTTCCTTTCTTTTCCACTTAGTACTTTTAATTTCTACCTGGGTAATAAGTGTTTTTACTTTACTTGTGTAGTGATGTTTGAGCAGAAATTTCACATACAGTGGCTTATTCACCTATTTTAAATCTAAATGTTTCAGTGAAATTTCTGCCCTCATAATCTAGAATGCTAAAGCAAAAAAGATGTCTGAGGTGAAAAAGGGACTGTTGTCTGCAGTACAGCAATGTGCTACTTTGGTAGCTGCAAGGAACAGATGTATTTTTTTGGGCAAGGTGTTCAGGCATGAAAGCTTTTACCAATCTCTAAAAGCAGATGTGATCTACAGCCCTGATACTGCAGCACTTCCAACTACAGATTTTGACTTGTTTACCCAATTCATTCCTTCTAACTGGAAAAGTAGAAGAAAAAAAATGTAAGCTACCATCTGCAGCTGCAAAGCTGAAAGAATAAAAATTGTATGAAAGGAAAACATTATCATATAGAAAGCACAAGTACTTTTAACTTTGAGGTGTCCTCAATACCTATAGCTCTGCAGCTGTCTTCTTAGAACTTAAACTATTCTTGTAAGAAATGGAAGTGGTGACTAAAATAACTCCAGCAGTTATGTATAATGAAAAGGTAAGGAAGCTGATGGCAACAAATACAAACCAACAGTTGCAAAAATGCTAATGAAGATAACACTGTCTAACAAGTCTACATAATCTGTGGCAAAGCACAACTTGCTCCTTTATCAGAAACCAACTTAATGGCAGTGGGGTGGAGGAGCCCGGACTCTCCTTTACAGGGCTCCACAACAGTGTGGTGGTACCTAATGGTAGCAGTCTATGAGAAATTCAATTTCTATTTGCTTTCACTAGTAACTCTTAACCGTTTAATCTGATACACACCCACCAGTGTTGTGAAAAGACTGAAAAACAATCTAACCTCATAAATATTAACCAACCTGTTATCTTGGTAAAATTGAGGCAGATATGATTTTAATTACTTCAGATCCATCTTATTAATTAAAGCTATTGTCACATCGTGTTTTGCAAGGTAGTTACTTTTAAGGAAAGTCATTTGTATGGTTAATTTAACTGAGACCAGAAATAAGTGAAGAATTCAATGCTGAGAGTGATCAACCACAGTATCAGCTTACATAAGAGTGCAGTGGATTCTTGGTCACTTGGAGTCTTCAAGTCAAGATTAGATCTGTTTCTGAAGGGTATTTTCTGGTCAAGCTGGCATGTGTGAGATGGATGCAGCAGTTCGTGTGAGGCTCTAGAAGGTGCTATGTGGGAAATTGATGAGTTTATCATGTGAGTCCTTTGGCCTCAAGGGCACCATGGTTGCAGAAGGTGAAAAATCATGAGCTGTATTGTAGAGAGTGTAGATGAGGAAAATTGAGAGGCTATTTCTCCAATTGTTGAAGTCCTCAAGTCTTTGGTTCTTTTGGGTAGTACATTTGACTCCTAGCTTAACATTTTGAGACCAGTCATTCATTTTATATGCTATACAGGATTTTACTTACGACTCACTTCTAAGATGGTGGATAATTAAGATTATTCTTATGTCTCACTGTGAGCTGTGCTACATTTGTCTCTGCTTCACAGAAACACTTATCCTGTCAAATATTTTCCTTGTTTAATTTTACCTCTGAGACTAAGGCTGTTTGGCTTGCAGTTGCTGATGGTATGAGTGCATCATAAGGCATAAGGAGACGAGAGGAGTGAGGTGTGAGGGAGGAAATCACCACCTTTCTCTGGGGACCGAGAAACCGCTGTTTTCAACAATGGTGCTGGTTTATGCTGCTTTAAGTGCTGGTAGTTATGCTATAAGATGACCCAGTGCCTCAACAGTACACTTTAAGGGTGAACTGAGATGAAAACAAGTCTTTTTGCAGACCAGGTTTGCTCAAAGAGAAAACTTTTCCTCTGAAAAAAACATGTCAAGCCAAGCCTCTGCTATTTAAGCTCCTAAGTTTTTCCCTAGCATCTTCTCTGTGAATGTATTCTGTTCCTACAAGTGCTGCTTGATTTAAGATTGGTGTCAGATGGGGAAATATGTAGCTGTGAAACTACTAACATGGAATGAGTTTAATTCCTTTAAGTGACCTATCCATTTTCAGCTTTATTACTGCATGGTCACAGCTTCCCTCAGTGCTTTTAAAATTGGAGCTGGGTGGAGGGGAAGCTTGGTGCACAGCTTCACCTTCCTCAAAATGAATAATTTGGCAACTTGACTGGAGGGGCAGCTCTCTCTTCTGTGTTTCCATTTGTCCGGGCTGGACAGCTTACTTGAAGCTCTCTGTGTGTTTTTCTTTGTTTGCCTTACCAGGTTGCTTCTCCCTTGGGCTTCATCCTGTCTCTTTCTTTCTGAAAATTAGTGTACTTACTGCTTGAACAGCAATCTTCCTCTGCTGCTCACTTTCCCCTTTATTTTGAAGGTCCCCAATGAAAAGTGGCAAGAAATGGAAGTCCTGTCAGCTTTATCATCAACACAATTGCAGTTTGCTTTTGTAGCTTAAACGACAATTCTCTTTAGCTGCATATACCTTGGAGAGTAAGGGAAGGAAAGAAGGAATGAGGTGGAGGCAGGCTGATTTCTATGGAGAATTATGACTGTCTTTCAAATTGATTGCCCGCGGCAGACCTGCAGGACTGAAGGCTGTGCCATCTGACTGAAGTAAAGTAAGATCCAGCCCTGAGGCTGGTGGGGATTGTGAATGAAGAGAATACACTGATTTCCCATGTATTGAGAAAATGATGTGATGAGATCCCAACTGATGAAAATCAAAGCATGCTAGAAGTAGCCTGAAGATGGGGTAGGTTAAACTTTTGAAAAAACCGAAGTTAGATCGTGCGTCTGAGTTCTCTCCCCTGCTACTGTTTGGGGACACAAGCACTGTAGCTTGTGAGATTGCCTTGCAGAACTAATGCATAGATCCTTTGCTACTGATTCGACTGTAGCCAGAGATCCTGGCACTGATTGCCCAAGAGGAACTGGATATTAGTATTTGAGTAATTGGTATGCGAGGTTAATTCAGCAGGTTTGAGGAAAAAACCTGAGCTGATTCCTGTAGCAACAGGGTGGTTCATAAGTTCCTTTGCAGTCCTAGAGTCAGGAAAGTCTGTGATTCATCGTGACCTGTCTGTACTTCTGCAGTCAGCTTCCCTGGCTCAGAGGGATTGCAGGAACACTGGGAAGTAAATCTATTCTGGATGAATTTGTCAAGTACTTCTTACTTTTTAGGATTTAGAAGGCAAACAGATGACGTCTGGAGAATGAGCTTCGCTGGCGGAACTTCTCCTGTGTGCTCTGCTCTCAAATGTGTCTTAACTGTGGGTGAAAGCACTGGCAATTTGTAAAGGTGCTACGTATAACTGCCTTGGCAGGGACAAGGCATGTGGCAGATAATGGGACAGTGAACCTTGAGCCACTGTGACAATGAGCTGCTGAGGGAGTTAATTTGCATTTGTTAAAAGCAAAATAAACTACTGCCCTGAACTAGGACTGGTAAAAGCAATACAGATTTGATTGCATTCTACTCTAGCAATCTCTAAACGATAGTAGATGCAGAACCTATGAAATTGTATACTGAAGTTTTTGGGTTTGTGTGTGGTGGTGTTTTTTAAATAGCTTTGTGATGATTGTTTTTCTGTTGAGTAATTTTTTTAACTGGAGAACTAAGTTTGTTTACAAATAAAAAAGTGTAAATGGGAATGCTTTCAGAGAGAGAAAGGTTTGTGAAGCTTAATGTGTCTGATTTATTTGGTTGGTTGGTTTTTTTTCTTGTTGTTGAGCTTATTGCAGGGTTTGCCGTGATGGGATGACAGACTGGTGACCAGGCTCACAGTGCTACAGGATTTGTGATCTCGGAAAAAATAGCTACACTTTACACCACAGCTCTTTAAGAAGAGTGACTGTTAAATAGTCATTTGAAAAGTTGGGGGAGCTTAACTCTCTTGGGATGTTTTGGTACGGAAAGTGAAAAGATTTAGAGTTTTTCCTGCCTAGTGAAAATACAGATTATTTACAATGAAGCGATGTTCATGTTTTTTTGTGGTAACTTTTTTTTAACTTGGAAGCTCAAATGTTGCAATTCCATGGCTCTGTGGAACTGCCAGCTCAGTCTGTCACTCTACTTAGCCAGCTGTGGGACTGGCCAGTTGCTGGCTGGTACAGAGAAACCAATCAGTTATAAGCATAAGATAAAGATCCTTTTAAAAGCACTTGGTTCAGTATGTCCTAAAGAACCAGCTTAATTAATTGCATTTTAAACCTCAGCAAGAAGAGCCAGAAGTCCAGCTTTGACAGATGTTCTTTACTTTGTTTTGCTTGAGCAGCTTAGAGATGAGTCAGTTGCCCAAATGTAGGCATCTAGAGCTGCTCAAGACTTTTACGGTATTCAAGACCCTGTATGGGACTACTGAATGTGATGTAGCATATAGGGGAATCCTGTAGGTGTGGCAGGAGACAACATGAGGGACATATCTATGTTGAAGGGAGCTATAGGTACCTATGATCAGGCATCTGAATTCTACCCTAAACCTCCTTGGCTTTCAGCCATATATATCCCTCACTTTCCCTCTATTCCATTTGACAGTACGTGATTGTGATGTCCTTCAGGGGTCTGTACTGGGACCAGTACTTTTAAATATCTTTATTAATAGATGTAGTGAGGTTGAGTGCACCCATGGCAAGTTTGCAGGTGACACAAAATTGAGTTATACAGTGGATTCACTGGAGGGAAGGGTGCCAACCAGAGGGACGTTGACAGGCTTGAGAAGTGGGCCCATGTTCAACAAGGCCAAGTGCAAGGTCCTGCACCTGGATCAGCAGATTGATCATTATCAGTACAGTCTTTGTGGACAATAGATGGAGAGCAACCTTGCGGATAAGGATTGGAGGGTGCTGGTAGATGAGAGGCTGGACATGAACTGGCAGTGTGCACTCACAGCCCAGAAACCCAGCTGTATCCTGGGCTGCATCCAAAGCAGCATGGCCACCAGGGCAAGGGAAGGGTTTCTCCCCCTGCGGTTCTTGAGAGATCCCACCTGGAGTGCTGCATCCAGCTCTGGGGTCCCCAATAAATGAAAGAAATAGACCTGTTAGACTAGGTCTGGAAATGGGTTGTGGAAGTGATCTGTGACTTCTACAAATAAAGGCTGAGAGCAGTTCAGCTGGGAGGACAGAAGGCTCTGAGGAGATGTTATGGTGGCCTTTCAATACTTAAATGGGGCTTATAAGAAAGTTGGAGAGAGACTTTTTATCAGGGCTTGTAGTGTCATAAGACAAGTGGTAATGATTTTAAACTAAAGGAAGTTAGAATGATTTTAGATAGAAAGAAGAAATTACTCTGTATGAGAATTAGTGTGGTGAACCACTGGAACAGCTTGCTCAGAGAAGTTGTGCATGTCCCATCCTGGAAGTGTTCAAGGCCAGCTTAGATTGAGCTCTGAGCAACCTGATCTATATGAAAGATGTCCCTGACCACAGCAGAGGTATTAGAACTACATGATCTTTAAATGTCTTTCAACCCAAGCCATTCTATAAGTCTGTGTTACTACACAAGTTTTAATGAAATGCTGAGTTGTTCTTCCAATAACCTAGGCTGAATTTTGTTTCTAAATCTGTGAGGGTAGATATGAAGTGCTGCTCTCATCTTCAGCTTTGTAGCTTCTGCTGCTCCTGCAGTGTTCTTCAACTCTGCCTGTGTTCATTCCTTAATGTTTCTAGAGCTGTACCTTGTGTATCTGTCTAAAAATACATATTAAACTATTATGTTTTGCTTGCTCTGTTGTATGACAGCATCAATAAAAGTCCTCTGCTAAAGAGCACTTCAGAAAGCATGTCTAGATTTGCAATGCACAGTAAAATCTCCTTGTATGTTAATGTAATTCTTGTGAGTGCTGTACAGTGTCTCCCACTAAAATTGTTGGATTGCTTTCTTCTCTCCAAGAGTTTGTGAGTTATACTTGCTTTTGAATTTTGCATTTTTTTTCTGTCCTTCTGCATAGTTGCTCAGTAGTTTTTTTCTGGCATTTTTGAGTGGCTCATGTAATATATCCTTGACAGGAACACTTACCAGAACAGATGAAAGACACTGTAATGAAAATAACATTTTCTGGTAACAGTGGCTGCCAATCCAAATGTGTACCTGCCTCAACAGTGAGCATATGGATTCATGGGTCCTACAGTCACCAAAGATGAAAATCTTTCCAGCCTGGGAAAGTTCTTCATGGGACAGAAAGACTCTGCAGGTAACTGTTCTTGTCCCAGATCTGTCCATCACTGGAGACAGAAACAAAACTTGAACCCTACGAACACAGGTTTGCACCACATTTTCCGACTATCTTACTTGACATATGGGAGTTTGATTTTATTTATTTATGTCTCTAGAAAATGATGCTAAATCTTGTAGCATGTTGAAATATTAGGCTTTACTTTATTCCCTTTATTTTGAAACTGTATACTATGCAAGTTGTTTTAGGTCTTTAAAAGTTTGCTTTGACATCTGTGTCTCTGAATGCCAAATACTTTGTCTTGATCCAGAAAACTACAGAGGCCAAGAGATATTTTTCTCATTGAGATGCACCTTGTCAAAACAAAATTTTCAGGGTTGGGAAAACTGGTTATTTTCAAAGCACAAATGAAAGATCCCAGGACAGACCTGGAGTGTTTGGTCCTGGAATGGAAACCCTTGTGGTTAGGGCTGAACTCTCCTGCCTGTTCAGACAGTTTATGTATTTGGAATATTTGTGGAACAATCAGTCAGCTGAGCAGAAGTACCAAGAAATACGAATATGCCTCAAATCAGTGTTGGTTTTGTTCTTTAAAATGCCTTATCTGAAATTCTGTGCAGAAGCATTCTGCATTTCTAGACCTTTAGGAGATGCCTGTGGTTATTCTTCTTTCTTTAATCTAGTAAGAACAGGTCTTAAGAATGGAGGGGGCTGGGAAATGGGAATGGTGTGGTGGTGATAAGTGCCTTTATAGATGCTATTATAGGCTGCTGTGGGATTGAGCCCAGCTAAACCTTCCTTCTGAAGCTGTGCAGGTGTGTAAAAGAGAAGAAAAAGGCATGAGGGCAGGCAGGCCAGGATGAGGGACCATGTGGTGCAGTGGTTATTTTCAGCTGAGAGAGAGAAATTCTGAGATTCAGCCTCTGGTTCAAAACAAACAAAAATAACAATAGCAGCAAACACTACCAAAAGAAAAAAGAAATCTGGGCTGAGCAGCTCTGAAGAGGCAGACAGAGGAATGTCTTTTCTGTGCATTGATCATATGTAAGTGTCTGATGAGAGCTTCCTCTTGCAGCTTTGAGTTCAAAAGCTTGATGTCATGAAACTTGAAGTCAGTGACAGAACAGAGGAGTTTCCAGGCTTGGACAGATGGTGAAACACTGTTCTTAAGATTTGCCTTTATCGAAGTCCTGAGACTTTTTGTTTTTCTTGAAGGACTTGTAAGTACTAAGGTGCTGCAACCTAAGGGCAAGAACAGCTGACAGGTGTCACCAGGGAGTTTCTCCCTGAATTCAGTAGCTCCTTTTGAAGGAGCTCATTTGTTGCTTTTCACTAGCAGGGAGGATACTGAAAGGTTTCTTTTTCTGGCGCTATTGAGCTTCTGAAATAATTGGTTCATTAGTAACTAAGGAACAGAAGCATTTACAGGAAAAGCTCCTAGAAGCTGGCTTCCCTCTCAAAGATAAGTTGTTTTGATCCTGTTTGTTTTTTCTGAAGGGCGAGGAATTTGTACAGAATGATCTAATCACTGATGAAGTATTTTGTAAAATATGAGTTGGGAAGCATAATTAATATTGTATCATCTGATCAGTCAAGCAGCCCTACAGAAGGGACTGAGAGTAATGACTTTATCTCAGAGGGTCACTTAGTGTTGCATAATGTCAAATGACTACATTAAACTCAATACTGGGCAATGTAATGTGGGAAGAGAATGTGATAAATACAGAAATCTAGAGAATGCCAGTCCTAAAGTATGATCTAATTTATGATCTCTGTAAAAGGGTACCTTTAGTGATACTTCTTTTGAACTATCTATAGTAGAGACATAATTTTTTAATGTACCTTCTCCTACTTTGGCATAGCTTCAGTTCTTAAAGGAGAGTAACTGGACTGTGAGATGTTGCACATAATGGATTTAGATTGACTTATTACACAGAAGTTGAACTCAGTAGTTATACAATTGGGTTGAATATCATATATTTGAGATAGTGAGGGTTGAACAATAAAGCCTTCTCCCACACTAACACACTTCCAGAATGTCTTTTGGTCTTCAAGAGGCATTGTACTTGAAGGACTGATCCTCAACAGGATTGTTTTATCATGGGGTGAACAGTGAGTCAAAGGACTCCTTTAATACCGAGTTCAGTACACTACATTTCAGTAAAGTTTTGATACCGTCTCTCATGGGATCCTTCTGGACAAAATGTTCAGCACACAACTGGATAAACACATCATGTGATGGGTGATTAACTGGCTCATGGGTCGGGCACAAAGGGTTACAGGGAATGGGCTGACATCAGACTGGGGACCTGGCACTGGAGGGGTTCCAGAGGGCCCCATCCTTGGCCTGTTGCTCTTCAGCATCTTCATAAACAGCTTGGACACAGGACTGGGAGGGATACTAAGCAGGTTTGCAGACATTACAAAACTGGGAGGAGCTGTTGACTCTCTTGAAGTTGGAGAGGCCCCGCAGAGAGACCTCGACAAATCAGAGGCCTGGGCAATCACCAACCACATTAACTCCACAAGGGAAAGTGCCGGATTCTGCACCTGGAATGGGATAACCCTGGATGTATGGACAGACTGGAGAATGAGATGCTGGAAAGCAGTGCCATGGAAAGGCACCTGGGGGTCCTGGTTGATGGCAAGTTGAACATGAGCCAGCAGTGCCCTGGCAGCCAGGAGGGCCAAGCGTGTCCTGGGGTGCAGCAGGCACAGCATTGCTGGCCAGGCCAGGTTGGGGATTGTCCAGCTCTGCTCTGGTGCATTGATACAGACCTATGGCTTATGTTACATAAGTGATGACTTAATAAGATCTGTACTATACCGGAAAGAATATTATGAGTCAGAATGAGCATAAGGTTGGTAATGTGTTGTCTTGGGGTGATTCTGTGACAATACTGTATTCCCTACCACTTGCTTGATCTCTAGTGTACCTTTATATTGAAAAGGGGGAGAGAGAACCTGAGAGAACTCTTCAAAGCAGCTAGCTTGACCTTGCAATTAGAATGTTTACATTTTTTCTGCTAGTGAGGAGGGCAAAGAGAAGCGTTTGCTCTCTAGTTTTTCTTCGGCTTTCAGTGGAGAAGGGACTGTGATCTGCCTCAGTGGCTTCTGTTCCTTTTTGGACTATTTTCGGCTTGCTTTTTGTCCAAGACCAGCTATCATCTCTGGGACCTGCTCAGTGGGACCCTCCAAGGGGGATCATCAGACCATGCCTGGCCGGCCTGGCCCAGCACAGGACTGCAGGTTTTACCTACAGAAAGAACTCTAAAATCCATAGTCCTCTTTTAGGGGACAGGGAGGGGGTTTCAGTACCCTTTTTTTTCCTTTCTCAGCGGGAGACTCTGTTAAATAAATAGGTTTTTTCACTTTCATTCCAGAAATTATTTTCCCAAGCCCATAGGAGAGGGGCTGCCAGGGCCTGCTTGCCTGGCAGGCAGGAGAGAGAGAGAGAGACGCCCCTCTCGGGTTGTTTCCTCCTGAATTTGTGTCCAAACCAGCACATTTTAAATTTGACGCCCAACATGAGGCTCGAGAAAGGGGAAAAAAAACCTGTAATAATTACATTTTGGTTTCAAGTATTTTGTATTGGGGTACAGCAGTCACTAGTCACCATGTGGTTTGATGTAATAATGACTTTCTGGTCCCTAGGCATGTTTGCCTATCCATAGATAGGGGCAATTTTGTCCCTGACATGTAACTTTTACACCGGCACATGTGTAATCTGCACCTATCTTGGACTTAGCTGCCGTGCTGATCCTGAGCAGAATAGCCTTGAAATAATGTGTTGCATTGGGCTTTTCAAAAAGGGCAGTGAGGTTTAAAAGTAACTCACTAGTACCCTTCTGAGCTAAAAGGCAGTAAATATAATCTGAATCCTCCTCTCACGAGGTAGAGATGCCAGCATTACTATGTGAGGGAAGAATACCAAGGCTGTGCCAAACTGTTGTTCAGTGCTAGGTTCCTTATCTTTTGCTTTTGAAGATTAAGATTAGCAATTTGGAGGTCCCAGTGGTTGTAACATTACATGTGAGGCTTTAGCAGCAAGGCAAAGCCTTGCTTGTTACCCTGAAATATTAAAAACATGAAAAGGTCGTAATGTAAGTGCTCCTGTTTAAAAACAGACAAGCAAAGACAAAAGAAACAAAAATGTAAGGAGGAATTTCTCATTCTGTTGCATGTGACACCTTACATGTGGTGGTGGGAGAAGAGGGATGATAACCTCGGGGTCACCAGTTGCCTCTGAAGCTCTGAGAACTCTCCTTTCCACTTTAATGCAATTTCATGGTACATTTTGCCTGGAGGCTTTATACCCTGTGTGCTCAGATTTCACTATATTAGAATATTGCTTTTGTGGCATTGATCACCTTGGATCTGTGTGGATGCTGTTTTTGTTTCAGCAGGAATAGTTTTGAAGATGTTGAAAAGTGATTAAAATGCTTGCTTTTACAGTCAGGACTATGAAGACAAATAATGGCTATAGAAAGGGGCTTTCATGAAGGTGTTAAGGATTTGTAAGGAATTCTGTCTTCAGACTGTTAAATGTGCTAATTAAGCGTGTGCTCACTGGAGATTAATTGCACTTAATTGTATACACAAACTGAGAGGCTCCCAGTCTCTGTCGTCTTGACTGTCCTAATTTTTCTGCATTTGTTTCATGCTCCTTAGACTGCACCATCACTCACCTCCTTAATGTCTTACATCCATTCATGCCTTTTGACTTCTCCACCTTAACCAGTCATCTGTGTTTCCGTCTTCTCCTTTGCTGTCCTTCTGTGATATATTTTCACCCCAGAAAAACTACTGCTGTTTTTCCACCCATGGTTGAATATAACAGGGGAAAAAAAACCCCAGAGTAAACCCACAACTACATGCTTTCAGCAGTGAAAATATAGTTCTGAGTTTTAAAAAGCTATACATTTTCCATTTGCTCCAAATTTTAGGTACTGACCCAGGAACCTTGGTCTTGTATACTTTCATTCAGTGCTTTGTTGCAGAAGGAATTAAATAACTTCTCAAGAAAATACAGTATCTCTTATTTGAATAACTACTCACATGGTAAATCTGTGGCACTGTGTAATTTGTGATTCTTGTTCATGTGGGCCATAAGCTCTGAGAAATAGAAATTAACATATATTGAAAGCAAGTTTAAGTCAATTTGTCTGATAACAAACCACAGTATTTACCTGAACCACAGTGAATAGAGAGAACAAATTATGAAGCCTTAGAATTTGTTTGATTGTCTTACTGCAACAAACTATAGATAATAGAAAACTGTCTACCAAATAGGTCATCTCCACAGAAAGGCATGTCTAATTATTTCTCTCTTACAGTTTGCTTATCTCCTTCTTAGAGTTGTCTTCTCAAATTATGAAAAACCTGTATAAGTAGAATGCTTTTACTTTTTCATTAAATTATGGGATAGAGGCTTGCTTTTTAAACTGTAGTTAAAGCTGGTTGTTCCTGCATTCATGAAGGCCATAGATGAAACGCTTGTTTTAGAAAAATTACTTTAAAGCTTCCTGACTCCAAAAGAGCTAATTTTCTTAAGGTAAGCTGTTTTAGGATATTCTCAGGATATTTTAAAAGGTAGAGTCTTGTTTCTAAGTGAAACTCTGTATGCATCTGTATCTTGTAATGATTTTAAAAGCTGAATTTGGATTAACTTGATGTCATCAACATGCTTGATCAATAGTTACTTTTTGGGAAGATGTGTGATGTTTAGTAACTTCTGAAATTATACTGAATTGTAATTTAAGAGTTCATCCTGACAATGTTCCTTTTAATTCCTTTATTAGAGTGTTAACCTGGTGATGATAGTGAAACAGTCTTGTCTAACTTCACTTTACCACCCTTGTAAAATGAAGACCTTTAAATGATTCTCTGATTCTAAAAGATGTATGACCTAAAAGTCACTTTGTAAAGACAGCCTGAGAGAAACTTAAGTTTGAAAACTGTTTCTCTCCATGTGTTCAGGTCATCCATCATTACTCAGCCTACATGGATATGTAAATGGCATTTTAGTTCTAGTTACTGATTATCTGTTTCTCTACACACACCTGTAGATCTAATTTAGGTGATGTTTTCTTTCCCCTTCAGGTATGTTGAGCATAGATCGCTATGCTACAAGTTTGTTTTTCCATAGGTACATTCAGTAGAATCCATTTATTTTACAATAGACAGACTTTGCAGCATTTATTGGCATAGATAAGGTGATTTAAATCAGGCAAACAGGGTCAGAGTTTCCAAGATCCACAGGCTTGTGCTTGTTTTGACTTCAGGGGGAGCTGACTAAATTCTTCTAAAATATGGCTGTGAGGCCCTAGCTAGGAGTTAAGTTATAGGTACTTACTCTTGAAATACAACACAGGTATTTACTAAACGTTGTACTTTTCATCACATGTGCTAAACCATATTTGTAATTAAATGTAGTGGGCTAATCTAGACAGAAGCATTATGCATGTAGTGTTTAGTTTATTTCTTTTCAAACAATTTTTTAATTGGAAGGATATAAAAGAAGAGGACTTGAGAAGTCTGTTCTGTTCTTTTATACCAAGGTGATTCCAGTGGTGTCTAAATTTTAGTCATATTGGTTGTAGTGGACAGGATTCAGTTTGACTTTTCCTGAAATGCAGTAGAGTTTTAAAATTACTTCTTCATTTTAAAATAATTCTTGCCATATTCTGGTTTTATTCTAACCATCTGAAAAAGGTTTAGAAGCACAAGTGGAAAATAAAAATTAGTAATTGAAGCTGGGAGGGTAAAACTGCAAGGATTATTTACCCTCATGCTTCACTAAATAAACTGATTGACATCTGGGATTAAATGAACTTCCTTCCACTCAGCAGCATTAGTGTGTTGTACCATTAGGTTCATGCTGTTGATTGTATGTCTGAGACATCCACGGAGCTTTCTCTGGAAAAAGAAGGCTGGGTTACCTGCATTGTTGATCACTTACAGCCTCCTAATCCGGATATTTAAACTTGGTTTATACAAATACAAAGAGGAGGGAGAAGGAGTAATGTCTCTACTCAAATGCAGTGAGTAAAGCTGGATCTCTGTGAGCCAGGTGGGACATCTGCTAGGGTTGAGTGAGCAGCCAGCCCTGAGTTAGCTGCTCACTCTGATAACAGCTAATTTCCTTTGTCCTCAGATGAAGTCTGTACATACTTTTCCCCTGCTCCCTCACTGCCTGGGGTAGCTGATGGTGGAACCTTCAGCTTGTCAAAATGTGCAAAAAGGAGGTTCCACGCCTTTCTGCAGTTGCAGGAAAAATATTCAGGTTGCAGGGAAAAGCTGTTCATCAAAGAAAAAAAGGCTGGAAAAGCTTTCACTCACATTTTGGAAGAATGCTTGGGGAATATCCACTGAATACAGTGAATTAACTTGTTTTCATTTATGGGAAAGCAGAAATACTGCTGTTGGAATGGAGACCTCTGCTAATAAAGGACTTACTGCTGTCCCTGTCTTTTCATGAGATAATAAATCACACGACTAGGGCATGTTCAAGAGAGCAAGGCTTAGCTCAGTGTGGGTTTCAGTGAAGACCCTGTATAGCTTGTGGGGTTTTTGTTTCCTCATGGTACAAATAGAAGGGGATTTTTTTCTTTGGTTGAAATCAGGCAAATACATAGCATCATCTTGTACCCTTTGTGATAAGCAGTGCTGTTCTGGCTTTTTGTAGTCATTTTCACTCTCACCTACTTGTTCTTCATGGAAAACCCTACAGTTTAAATCCCTGCAATGTCTGAGACTCTTGATTATTCTTTCAGAGTTCAGATGGGTCCCTCTCTGAGGTTGTGCAGAAATGGAAGGAGTACCAGCTCCAGTGCCAGAAATACTTGTATGAGACACCCCCTATTGTGGCAGGTAAGCTGGTTTGGTAGGGATAGGCTGTATTAATTTTTAAAATGCATGATAACAGTAGCAAGGGAGTGATTATGAACTTGAAAATATTTCTTTCTGGTCCATTGCTTCTTTATCCCATTTGCTCCTGCCTGCTCGCTGTAGGACTCTTCCCTCTGCTGGGGGAAGCATTTAATGGAACAATTTCATTGTAAAGATGTTTGTCCTTAGGTCCAGAGTGTTATGCAGTGGCAAGTGGTAGCTGTACCATATCAAACAGCTACCAGTGTAATAGACCTGAAACTTCTTTAGGGGTCAAGGTGTTAGGAAATCTGGGACCATGCTGTTCACATTAAACTAGGAGTTTGTGGGTCATAAAGTTGATATAAATTATTCTTGAGCACTGTAAAATGCTGAAATGGCTTTGAAAAAAAAAAGCAAGCGACTTAAGGAAAGGGAGAATGTAGCTTGTCTTAGTGTTGGAGCTGCTCTATGTGCTGAGAGCATCTGTGATGTGCCAGCATCGTGGTGTTCAGAGGACAAGTGGTGACTTGTCAATGATGCTCACAATTGGACACCATGCAGCCCCTCCTCTGCTTCAGTGCTTTTGTGACACACTGAAGGTGGGTCTAAAGTTGTGCCTCTGAAGCATTATTTCAAAACTGTTAATATTCCTTGTCTTAACTACATTATTATGTCAGAGTAAGAGCAGTAGCTGATGACAGTGGCAGGGACACATTCATCTCCCTCTGCTGCATTATTTTGTGGAGCAGTTGAGTGCTGCCCTCTAAGAATGACAGTTTAATGAATCTGAAGTTGAAGTATTCTCATGTTGATTAAGCTGTAATGCAAAGTTATGGTTGTGTGTGGGTATTTCATTGGTGGACCTATATATTACGGTAGACTTTCCAACTGCATGACTTTGAACCATTTTGAGGAATTATTATCTTTAGTGTTCATAGCAAAAATGATTTTAAATTAAACTGTGACAAGTAAGAGTGTAAAAAAAAAAAGGTAAATTAATACTAATTCATTACTTTCTTGCCTATTGATTCAGCATAAGACCCTAATCTGTTACTTAGTTCCTCCCTGAAACAACAGTTTCCTGTGTGAAGATAAACTCTTTTGGATAAATAAATGTGATAGAAATCCACATCAGAGCTTAAGTGCATGTGTCTGTATTTCCTTTTATATTCTGTTCTTCAGCGTTTTCCTTCTTGCTACATTAGTACAAGGCAGTGGCATGAGCCTCCCTTCTCTCTCTGCAGAAGGCAAGTTCTGCAACAGAACATTTGACGATTATGCCTGCTGGCCAGATGGACTGCCTGGCACCTACGTGAATGTCAGCTGCCCCTGGTATCTCCCCTGGGCTAATGCAGGTAAGAGCCTTTCCTTATAGGCACAGCTTTAAACCAATCCTATTTTCCTTGCACAGTCTTAGCAAGGACAAGGTTGGCTTAAATGTCTGTGAGTGCAGTCAGTTCTCTGTAACATGAAAGTAAGAATGGATATTAGTATGATACATTCTTTATCTCTGTTTAGCAGGAGAAGATGAAAATGAGAGAACAGACTTCTAAAAAGGTTACATTTAGTTTGGATATTTTTTGCTCTCATCTGGTTTTGCTGCTTGGATAGTGGTGACTATTAATAACTTAGCTCGGTGTGCTTGCTGAAGGCTATCTGACAATGATAATGGCTTAGTTGGAAAACTGAGATAAAAGTAACAAAGCTAACTGGTACGTCATCCTGTAGAAGATACAGACAAAGAAGTCTAAAGTGAAAGTGTTTTGTGCTGCTTACTGAGATAAACTTACTTCTCAGAATGCTGTGAGATGAAGGCATTTTCAGTGGTTGCAAAGACTTCTATGAAGGACTGAATGTCACCTTTAGATTTTAGACCCTTATGTGCATGTACACTTGAAGGCGAGGTGTATTAGATCACTTTGTCTAGCATTCTGTCTTTCAAACCAGTGACTTGTACAGCTTGTTCTTTGTGAAGACCTTTCTATGCTTTGAAGTCTAAATGAAACAGTTTATTAACCAGCTGCGGTGGTGTGGAGAATTGGCTTTGGCCTCAGTTAAAGGACAAAGGATATTAGTTAATGAGGATATATAATTCTGATTGATGGGTGCAAAGCGTATGGTCTAAGTATGGAGAACATGCTGTCAGTGTTGGTATGAAAGGATACCAGGAATGACAAAGAAAAAGGATGGGATAGTCAGAGATTACTTAAATGTATTGTGTAACGTGGGACCTGGGCATAATACAAATAGCATGAAATAAGGAGTGAGATGATATTGGGTCTGGCTGAGTTGGAGGTGATTTTCTTCACAACAACACTTGCTCACCATCAAAGCACTCACTCCAAGCCCTGCCTGAGGCCAGCAAGGCTGGGACTCTGCATGAGGCTGGGCGCTGACATAATTGAGACAGCTGATCTGATCTGACCAAAGGGATATTCCTGCAGTATGATATCGTGGTTGGCAGTAAAGCTCAGGGAAAGGAGGAAGAAGTGGGAGAAGTGAATGGGGCATTCATGATGGTATTTGTCTTCCCAAGTAATGGTTACACGTGCTGAGGCCGTGCTTTCCAAGAAGTGGCTGGATGTCTGCTTGCTAATGGGAAGCAGTGAATAAATTCCTTATTTTGCTTTACTTGCATATGCAGCTTTTGCTTTTCTTATTAAACTGTCACTATCTTGAAGGATTGGTGGGATGTATGTGTGGAAATCCCCATACTTAAATCAAAATGTCAATACAACATTGACAAAGGTTAAAAATTTACACACACGATATTACTACACCCCTTGGCCCTTTACCACTTTACGATCACAAAGGATTCCCCATAGTTGTTCCCCTCTGTGGCAATATCCAGTCCCAGTTTTTCCCATTACTTCTCCTGCTTGCTAATTTATCTTGACCAACAAGATATTACATCTTAGTTTTTCTCCCCCATCCTGCTGAGGGGAAGCTGCTGTGTGAATGTTTGGCAGCCAACCAAAGTCAGTTTACCTCATCCACCATGGAAGCCCAGGGGCTGTGAAGAAGTCTCTGTCCTGGTGCTGCAGCATCTCCTCACCTCACCTCCATCTTCTCTGACCTCAGTGCTCTGCACAGGGCTGTTTCTCACACTTCTTTTCTCACTCCTCACTGTGAGGCAGTGTTTGGCTCTTTCTCGCATGTGTTTTCCCTGAGGTGCCCTGGTCTAGTTGAAAAGGTGGTGTTAGGTCATAGGTTGGATTGGATGATCTCAAAGGTCTTTTCCAACCTAGCTGATTCTGTGATCTTGGCTGAGGGGCTCAGCTGTGCCCTGCAATGGGTCTTTGGAACCAGTCGTGTCCAGCATGGACAGCTCCAGCCTCTCCTTGCAGAGGCCACCCTTGGTTAACTCTTCAGCCTTGCCTGCTTTCCTAAGTGACCTCAGAAGTTACAATGCTGTTTGCTAATCCTCCTCAGGTTATTAAAGATGTTATGCTTTTGGAATGGATAAACAAGCTTTTTCAAATGTATGAAATTAACATTTACCTCATAATTAACATAAAATGACTGGATACTGCAGAATTTTTTCCAATAATGCTTTCCTGTCTGAATAACTAACACTCTTCACAGACTTTAACTTCTTTTCTCTAAACCTGGTTACTTCCAGTCTTTAAGACCCTGGACTTCCAACTGCTCTTGAAACCACTGCTGGAAAAAGCCACGGTTCACTGCAATACTGCAGATTAATAAATAACTTGAATGTGCAATATCTTTCATACTTTTGGAAATAAGTTTTTTAAAAAATTAATTATCCTGAAAACAGTGTTTGTTTCAGTGAGAAGAAGAGCAGCATTCTCTAAACCTTCCTAGGGAGAATTGCAGAATACTTCAGAAAATTATTAAACCGCTGGGTGTGTTCCCTTGTTGAGCCAATTGTGCATATACCTCAACCTCTGTTTTATCAGCGAGGAATAAGAATGGGACAAGGAGGCCTTTCATTGTCCTATATAAAACAAGAAGTGTGTATCAGTGCCAGGTATGCAATTTAGGAGCCTGAATTACCATGACCTGATAGTATTCCGTGACATCTTGTGGAGTCATGTTCAAAGTGAATGCTAATGAGCTGCCATGAAGAAGAGGTAGTGTCTTTGTAATAGAAGATCTAGAGCAATAGGAAATTGAACATGCTGTGATTTAGAGTGGTGGCTAAAGCATGTTTATTACCTGTTCTTTCTTAGCCCCCTACTTGGAACTTGAAATAGGTTCTAGCACTGCAGGACTTCCATCTCATCACCTACCGGAAATGGAGAGGAGGAAAAGATGAGACATTGTTTGGGAAGTACCTTCACAACTTCAGGGAAGTTCAGGGAAGGTCATCATTAAGTACGAAGTGCTTGAGCCAAGCATACTCATTTAAGACTGCTGCTCCCTTGATTAGGAGTCAGGTTTTCAAGTTTGTAGAAAGCTTGCTGGGGTATACCCTTAAAAATGCCCTGGGAATTTAACTGAGTTACTTGAAACCAAATGCTGCTTATTACAGGGTACTGAAATGGAGGAAGCATTCAGTGTGGGTCTCTTCATGACTTGACTACTTCTGTATAAAAATGTGGAAGAGGTGGAAGCAGGGAAAGGTGATCCAGGAAGCCTACACTGGCCGTTAAAGGATAGCATTGGGAAAGCCATAGCCTCCCCAGAATCTTGTCAAGTGAGATGAAGAGCAACAAAAAGGGCTTCTAAACAGATATGAGAAAAAAATTTGGACTCACTGCTGAGTGGGGCAGGAGAATCTTCAGCAAAGAACGGGGAAATGACTGAAGTATTCAGTGCCTTCATCATGGCCTTTACTGGTAAGACTCACCTTTAGCAATTTGAGGCCACTGAAATCAGTGGTAAAGTTGGGAGCAATGAAGACTTACTCTAACTGCATGAGGATCAGAACATGGAACACTTTAACAGGGTATACACCAAGTCCACAGCAATTGGTAGGATGTATTAACAAGTGCTGAATGAGCTGATTAATGCTGATGTGAGGTCACATTTGATTACCTTTGAAAGGACGTGGCAATTGAGGGAGATTCCCGCAATTGTTGCCACTATCTTCAAAAAGTGCAAGGAGACAAATCTGGGGAATTATAGATGATTTGCCTTCTGTCATTCTCCAGGGAAGTAATGGAACAAATAATCCTGGAAACTGTTTCCAAGCACATAAAGGACAAGAAGATGATTAGGAGTAGTTAGCATGGGTTTATGAAGGTGAAATCATGAATGATGAACCTGATAAGAGGACTAGCCTGGTGGCTGAGGGAAGAGCAATGGACATGTTTATCTTGCCTTTAGTAAGACTTTTGACACAGGCTCCCATAACATCCTCCTTGACAAACTGATGAAGTGTGGATTAGACAAAAGGCTGAAAAAAATGGACTGACAGGAATCCTGTGAGGTTCTGCCCCTGGGAGGAATAGTTGTGTGTATCAGTACTGACTGGCTGGAAAGCAACTTTGCAGAAAAGGCCTTGGAGGTGCTGGTGGACACCAAGATCAGCATGAGCAGCGATGTGCCTTTGAGGCAAAGGACACCAATGGCTTCCTGGGTTGTATTAGGAAAAGCATCATTGGCAGCTCAAAAAGATGATCCTTCCCCTCTGCTCCTGGGGATGTGACACATATGGAGTGCTTTGTCCAGTTCTGGGCTCCCCAGTATGAGAGACACATGGACATATTTCAGCAAGTCCAGAAAATGACTGTGAAGCTTATTGAGGGATGGGAGTGTCTCTCTTATGAGGTGAGACTGAGAAAGCTGGTATTCTTCAGCCTGGAGAAGAGAAGGCCTCAGGGGAAATCTTATCAATGTGTATGCTCACATATTGAAATACAGAAAATTTCATTTAAACGTAATTATTTTACTGTGAGGTTGGTCAAATATCTAGGACAGCTGACCCAGAGAGCTTTTGGAGTCTCTGTCCTTGAAGACGATGGTCATAGCCTGGCTAGACATGTACCTGAGCAACTTGCCCTAGTTCCTTGCTGTATTAGGAAATATTCAGAGTCTCATTCCAATGTCGACTGTTTTGNGAGGCAGATCACAGTCCCTTCTCCGCTGAAAGCCGAAGAGACTAGCAAGCAAAAGTCCTCCAACCAACCAAATGTTGTCAGAATTGGGAGAGAAAAGAATGCAAAACATTCTAGTTGCAAGGTCAAGCCAGCCGCTTTGAAGAGTTCTCTCGGCTTCTCTCTCCCCCCTTTGCAATTTAAAGGTACACTAGAAATCAAGCAGGCGATGGGGAATACAGTATGGTCATAGAATCACCCCAAGACAGATGGTCATAGCCTGACTAGACATGTACCTGAGCAACTTGCCCTAGTTCCTTGCTGTATTAGGAAATGTTCAGAGTCTCATTCCAATGTCGACTGTTTTGTGATTCTCTGTTTCTATTAATTTCTCTTTTATAGGATGGTAAATCTTGGTAACCATTTATTATCAGGTGTTACAAATTTCTGTTGGTGTCAGGCAGAATATGAGATGTGGAGAAGAATTTGCATGGTAAATGTTTGGAAGGCTGAAGCTTTCCTTGGGGAATTACAGGTTTTGCAAACTATGCTTTAATAGCTTTTGCTATTTATGTACTACTCTTGTCCTAGTGGTTGTCAGTCTTGAGCCTGCCCTTCTGCAGATCTTAACAGTAGATGTGGCCCAGTAGGTTGCCTAGCAGAGTGGCAAGCTGAAAACGGTATGAAGAACTTTTTATGTGCTCAGCAGGTATGTGGTGTGTCACTAGTCCAACTGCACATGATGTCCCTACGTGATGCCACAGAGCTGGTCATTGAGGTGTAACATTGTTCTTGCTCGTTTAACGTGGCGGCTTCTGAATCCCTGTCTGCATTGTGGGCACGGTTTAGCAGTGATGCTTTCTCCAGTTCTTTGGATTGCTCATTTATCTCAGGGTACAAGAGCAACTGCAGGGAGATGGGAATCTGGTCATTGAGAAACTTGAGAGTTAATCTGGTGTTCAGTGCTGTGTGCCCATTCAGACTTGTGTGCATACAGAGACTCCAGACCAGCCTTTTGCAAGACAAATCCATGGAGGATGAGCCTACAGGTCTTTCGTGCTAAGGGATATGTGCATTTCCAAGATTTTTCCTTACAAGATCACTTAGCTTGTTATTGCAATGTTTATCTTCAGCCCCTTTTGAAAATGCTGCTTGCAAAAGCTGCCTATAAAGTACAGCAGAGACAATCAATACTGTCCCACTCATGTCAGATTTCTTTAGAAACGCTGAGGCTGAGACTTTTTTGTTGTGTTACCTAGCAGGTGTGTCAGCATCCCTGAAAGAGTCACTATTGGCATGCTGTTTGCAAGGATGGACTCTGAGGGCTGGGAATATGGTCACGGTAATTGAATAGAAGAAAGATCACAACGTTAGACCAAGATTTTATACTTGAAACCATGTATGCCTGTACTGCTACGGACTTTTTTTGTGACAGGCAAGTAAATTAAACCTGACTCTAGAGGTTTAGACTTTGTTATAGGTTGCACTGAGATAGTGGGTATTCATTTGTGGGTGCACTTTACTTTTGAGATATGCTCTGAAGGTTGGGTTATTTTCTCTTTCTCAGTGGTGGCACTGCACTGCTGTCTTTTTTTCATCTGTAGTTATGCATCAAACTAGATTGGAAATTTCACCCCTGAAATGTGTGGGTTTCTTCTCATTCCTTCGAGTCTCTTTTTTTTTTTTTTCTTTCTTAAGTAGATCAGTTTCCTGATTGATGTGATTGCAGCTGTATTAGCATTCATCTGCTTCAAGTATATTGGTCATTATATTATTTTCTTTTAAGAAAATTGTGAAATAAGAATATTATGGCTATCTGGGTAATCAGTATGCCACTAAGTAGATGAGGTTTAGAGTAGCCTCTGCTTCAATGCAGGTTAAATCGTTATCACTGGAACGAGAAATAGGTGGCTGATGTGTCTCACAGCGCAGGGATTGGTATCCTAGCAAATGAGGAGCCCAGACATTGTTGCGCTGTAACTGCGTGGCAGGAGTTCATAAAGTCATCTGTGTCCCTTGAATGCCATATAAAATAGCTTTGTGCATGTAGTGAGGGAGCTCTTTCTTACTTCTTGACAGCAAGAAGCAGTATCATTGGGGCAAATGGAACGTGGAAGGGAATCTAATTTTGGTCAGACAAAGCATTCTGTTCAGGGCTCTGTAGGGAAATTCTTAAATTTTCTCTTTGGGAAGATTACTTGATTTTCAAGTGTTATTTTGAAATGCCTTGAAAATATGAAGTGAAATGTATAGACTATCAAAACAAGCACATGCTTAACTTTTGCATGCCTTTCCTCCCTACCCTCAAAAAAACCCCAAACCAAAGCAGAGCTTTTTTTGGCCTGCTTATACATCTTTGAAAGAGCAAACTACAGAAATTTCTCCAGTCTGTGCAAGCTGTTTCACTCATAGCTCTGTTTGATTTTTATTTGTTCTTATGCAGCTCCCACTGTGGGCAGGTCTTTGTGGAGAGATGCTGAAGTAGCAGGAGGGAGGTTATTGCTAAATGAATTTGTTCTGCAAAGTTGCCAGTACAGATCTTGGACCACAGCCAGAGCTCGTTGAAGGCAAATTTTCTATACTTATGGCTGACAGAGTTGAAGCTTTTGCTCCTGTATGTGAAGCCCACTCGGGTTATGATAGCATTGAAGTTACACCAGGTAAACTTTGCACATCTTGTTCTCCACAATCTCGTCGGAGAGATTATGACAGGTTCTGGGGCCATAGCTGTCTCAAAGCCCAATCAGTGCAGAAGCTCTGAGGGGAGCAGTAGGGGCTCCTTTAAGGGACCACGGGCACCTTGCCTCACTGTCACTGGCTGTGTGCTTTTTCTTGTTACCTTCTTATAATTGAAGGCCAGCTGCCAGTAACACCATGTGGATTTGGAAAGTGTGGAGCTGCACAATTCATCTTGCAATTATGCCTCCTCTGGGGTTCTGATGCTTTATTGTTTAATAGCACTAAATCCTTTTTAATTAAAAAACCTTCCAGAGGTACTAGTTTCAGGCAAGAGTTATGTGAACAGTAGCCACATCAGTTGCTCCTATATGCACTGGGCTGCACCAAGGCTGGCTGCGGACTTGCATCAACATAGATGTGGCTGTTGCTCAGATCTCCACTCAAAATCTGAAGTCTCTGAATGTTTTTGTTTCAGCTTAGGACCTATCTCTAGTTTTGATTGGTCTGACACCTGAATTAGTTTGATGCCAGTCTGTATCTGTGTTGGTATCTTGCTATGGCACGGTAGTGACTTTTGAAGCAACCCCTGATTGTGCTGCTTGCTGTGACTGATTTGGTTTGAGCAGCTTTGGTGTCTGTATCTTTGGAGGAAGCTATGCCAGAAGCTGTGCCCCAGGAGTGCATCGGATTCTTTTCAGTCCTGGATGGAGGCATAAGACCTAATGATTTGCCTGTACTACTATGAAATCTTCCAGTACAACCATACACGGTCCTTTGGAGGACTTCTGCGCTACCAAGGTCTCATTAAATGGTAATGTTTCTTGTGCCAGGTAATGGGCCAGATGGCTTGTATGCCTTAGTTGATGTTATCCATGAGGCCTCAGTGCTTTGTAGTTCCCTATGCTCTCTAAATCTACCTTTCTCCTAGTTTGAAATAATTTTCTTTGTTTAACTAATAACTTCCATTGTCATTTGTCTTTGCTTGAATCACTTGTCTCCTATAATTCACTTTATTACCTATATTATCCTCTCTTTAGTACGTTATGTGTTGCAATGGTGTCACCTGCTCCTTTGTTCTCCCAGATCATCAGGCAAAGTGCAGCCTGGGGACCCCTGGAAACAACATTGGTTTCCAGCCTGTGACGTGAGAGACCTGAACGTCTCTCTGGTGGCAGAATAACCCAGCAGTAATACCGGATGACCTCTGATAGTAACCTTGTGGCTGCCTCTGGCTACTGGAGATGGAGTCAGTCTGATTAAATCATGGAGATATCTGGCACCACAGCTGTACTTTACACTATAATTTTGCTCAGTCACAAAGATCATATGAGCTGAGCTTCACATGGGGATGTGGAAATATAGAGATCAGATTGGGTTGCTGCTCCAGAGTACTTTCAGTTGCAAGGATACATCCAGGTCATATCTTTCTCATCTCCCCCTGCTGTAACCTACATTTGACACCCTCTTTCCAGCACTCCCCATTTTCTCTCTGGTGGTGGAACTTCTTTTCCTGATGTGTCTTTAGGTAGGTGTGGGCTCTGCGTGAGGCTTTGGGTGGAAGTGGGGCATTACCTTGGAACTCCCAAGTACCAGAGATTATCAGTTAGACCATGAGGATTTTATGCTTGCATAAAGCAATTTCCCTAGGGTTATGAGATATAGACAAACCTTATTGTGGTGGAGCAGAGATCATGGAAATTGTACATTCCCCACCCAGCATTAGTGTCTAGGTTAACCCTGGCTGTTTAAATCATGAACTAATACCTTCCTTCTTGTATGGTGCCTTTCTTTTCCCAAAAGCTGTAGTTGTGCTTACACAGTTACACAATTGTAATGGTATCATGTACAGCAATATTGCTATTCCCTGCTACACAAGCAGGAAAACCGAAAGTGTTGAAACGAATCCATCTGGTCCCAAACTAAATCCATCTGTGAGTGTTGTGCCCACCAAGGAGAAGAGCTAAGAAAGGAGACAGCCTTGTTGTGTTTATGAAGGTGTTGCCACAAGTACTTTGGGTGTGTGGCATGCCATACTGTGACCCAAGTGAGAATCACATGTAGACTTCTGCCTCAGCAGGTTTTTGTATTGTGGCTGCTGGGGTGGCTGAACCATTGGAATAGCTTCTGCAGCTAATCTTTTCTTAAATGTGATTTAGTACCCCCCTCAGCCCCTTGGTACCAAACATGGCCATTCAGGGTGTTCAAGCAGCTGCACTCCCGAGGCGTCTGCTGTGCTGCAGGATTAAATACAATGTCCTGGTCCTCTTCCCTTTCCCTGAGTTGCCTGTGTTTGCGCACTGTTCAAAATCAGAGAAGGAGGGAGTTTGGAGATGGAGTGCCATAGTGCCAGCAAAAAGCAAAAACAGAAAAAAAGGTGTTCGATTTTGTTTGTGAAACCTATGGATAGCAGTGCTGCAGCGGTGACGCTCTAATGTCGCCTGTGCAAAGCAGACCAAAAGAAACTGTGTTGCTTTCTAGAGGGCCCTGTGGAAAACCCTACAGCTGAGGAAGCAGGCATTTTTTTGAGTTTTCCTTCCGACAGTTTTTGAAGTTATATGCATGGCAGGAACATTTGGTTCAAGAGACCAAGTTAAACCTTGTCTGGTTTAATCTCTCTCACTTTTTGTGTAGTCATCCAGCTTCACAGTTTGAGATAGTCTTTCGAAACCAAGACAGCAGATGGCTACGTGAGTGTATAGTTAAAGTACCTGCTTGTCTTTTTGCGTGCAAGAAAATAAATTTCACTTCAAATATTGGCTACTCTGAAGATGATTAGACATTTATTAAATTTCTTCCCTTCTTTGCTTTAATAAAACCAAGCTTCCAGAAAGCTCTCAATAATGCTGAAAAGGGATGTGACCTTTTTTCAGTGAAAAATGTTTCTTTGCATTTGCTAACCTGTAAGCTATTCAAAATTTATACTTCCTTGCACCAAAAGCTGTCTCAAGCTAATTGGCAATTTCAGTTTGCTTAAAGTAATAATAATAAAAAAATCTTAGTCTTTCACCAGTTCACCTCTGCCTCTATTTGTTAAGTCTCCATCTGGTAGTATACCAGAGAATTCTCAAACATATGTTGCGCATCTCAAGGGTAGATATAGGGACTGTTGGCAGAAATAATTTTTTAAATCATTAGCAGATAGATGTTATTAACATACATTTATTTTGGGCCATGTGGCAATGCCATTCTCTGTTTCTTCAATTTCGCTTAAACGAAAAACATCTTTTTAAAGAAACTGCTGCTTAACTTCAAGATTGAGGTACATATAATAGAGCAGTGGTTTATGACCTTCCAGCTGGGCTGAGATGTGACTTTCTACAGGGACAGTGAAAAGCTTTCTGCTCTAATTCCCCTCCTGCTGCAACAGGAAACTTTGCATACGGCCAGACACTGAAATGCACATATGTGTGATGGGAGCATGATGTTCATATGTCAGGTATGGATCTGGTCACCTGAGACCTTCTAGGAAGAGTTAAGGTTTATCCACTGCTGCACATCGTATTAATGCTGGACAAGCCTGGTGTAGGAGATCAGCTTGCTGTGTCTGTGGGAGTTAGAGCAGTTGTCAGGACTACATGTTTTCCAGAAATGTTTTCGTTTTAACTGTATCATGTTTTTGTTTAAAGTAATTCCTTCAAATGCACTGTCAGGGATGTCAAGGCACACCTCAGAAAAGACATAGCTGAACCTCATTCTGTGAGTGCTTTAGAAGTTTCCTACAGCTAATCTGGCCATGAACTGTGCATTTCAGTAAGACACGAACACCATTAGCCTCAATTGCAAGGAAGAGCTGGACTGCCTCTGTGCCTTGCCCATGCTAGTCTAGCAGGTAGCTAGATATGTTTGAGCTCACCAATTATCTTAGAATTCATCTGCGCTCTCATTACACACTTGCATGACTGAAGTTACTATCTACTTGATTTTGTTTTCTGTGCCAGAAAACAAAATGGATGGACCTCAAACCTTTCTTCAGATTACTTACACCTAAGAACTTGCAGGTTTTAATTGCTTTGGACAAGGAGTAAATGGAACTAATTAAGGGTCTAAATAAACAATAGTGCTTGTGTGTGCTACATAATTAAATGTCTTGTTGAAAACAGGTTATTAACTTTCAGCTTACTTAAATGTTGTTAATTAGTAAAATATTGATTGTTTGGGGTTTTTTTCCCCCCAAGTCCCAGAAGATGTGATAAGACATAAATGCCTGATCTTAAAACAGCGTAGGTGGAGAACAACTTGCCCATATGGCTCACTTCTTCCTCCCCTTTTCAGGAATTTCTGGCGCTTCACCTTGGGTGATGGGAAAGACTCCTCTCACATCCAACCATCATGTGTCCTTTCACGTAACAGATACGCTTCTGATGTGATAGTGATCTTAAAGATTATTTCTTTTTCCCAGTAACCTCAGTTAAATTTCGGTGAAGATACAACTCAATCTACATATATGTGTGTGTATATATATATATAAAAGTAAATACTTTGTCTAAAGGCAACTGAGTCTTTGCCTCTTGAAGTTAGTAGCTCTGTGTTTGAATTTTTTATAATATTTTCATTTGAGAGTTGTCATGCAAAAAAATGTGGACTGACTTAAAAGGTGTCTGAATGTAAGTCTAATTATAGAACATCCTCCCTTTCATGCCATTTCACAAATGCAACTTTAACTTGAAAATATGCTAATCTTTACAAGGATTATACTTCTTAATCATGCACACAGTTTTATTTGTTTAGCAGTATTATCCTTTTCTACTTGCATGTTTTATTGGTGACATTCCCTTGAGAGTTTTCTGTCGTATACTAGATTTTCCCGGAGGAGACCCAGGTCCCTGCTATGAATTTTGAAAGTGTCTAATCCTCCTCAAACATGCTCCAAATGTTAACTGTTAGGATTGCCATACATCACTTTAATTTTGATTTGAATAAGACACAAGCTTTCCTGGGCAATGTTTATGAGAGAACCTAGGTACATGACTTGTTTGATGACAAACATAATGCTGGTTGATGCTTGGTCAGACTCATATGACTTTCTAGTTCTAATTTACTTTTTGACAATTTGAATGAGCAGAAATGAATTAGGCAAGAAAAGGATCAAGTGCTCATGGGCATTTTTCCTCTGAAGGCAAAAAACTGACTTACACATGAAAAACTGCCTGGTAATGGTCCTGGAGCTTAATAAAGCAGGGCACCAACAATTCCTTTAAACAGAATGAAAGTGTGGGTAAAATGTGGAAAACTTTGCATTGGTGTGACTGATGAATGACAGTGGGCCTCTCTAAGTTTTTTAAGTGTGAGGTAGCGTTGGCAGTGAATATTCAAGGGAAGGAATCCTCCTTGGCAGGAAAAGAAAAGTTTGACTCAAAGGCATTTTATGTCCATCCAAATACCTCTCAAACATTGAAAATTGAACAGAAATGAAAATGGAATTGAGAACTTGGGGAAAATTACCCATATAAGGGTGTAAGAGATCCTGATTTTTAGATCACGGATAGGTCCCAGCTTTGGGTTGGAGGGTAAGAATCATTGAGATTGATGTGAAGATTGACTTTGTAAAGGAAAGGTAAGTCCAGACATACCTGCAGCTTTAGTAGCCTCCAGTCACTATTGACAGAAAAGATGGTAGTTTCCATAATAAAATTACTTGGTCCTTTCTTTTTTTAAAAAATTATTTGTAAGAGCTTGTACTTAGTACCTTACAGGTTTGCAGAACTTGGCATGATGAGATTCAACAAATTAGAACTTTGTTTTAAGGCTGATGTTTTCCAAGATGTTTTCAAAACCTTATTCTGTATGTCAGCATGTGGATGAGAAAGAGGACTGTGGCTCCTGTGGTACTGGTGATATGTCTCTTGCTGCTTGTGGGGATGAATTCCTCCTGTGTGCTTGTTTGGACCTACAGTCTCCAGAGTCCCTATCAGTGTGGAGTAGTGTTCCTTTCTTCTGGAATGTCTGACTGTTGGGGCCAGATGTGCTTTTGGTGCACAGGCTGAGCAGGGCTTCTTGTGGTCTTGTTGGCTGTAGTAGGTCCAGATTTGAGAGCAGATGTTCTTTGTTGATTTTGCCCCTCTTCACTGCTTGGCTGCAGCAGGAGGAGCTTGGAGTATGATGAGGAAGGCTAAGGAGTAGACTGGCGAGAAAGGAGATGTGAGAGGCTGGAGTTAGGTTGCAGTTTTAATTACAGTGGTTTTGGAAAATGGCAAGCCTGAGTAGGAGCTGAGAGAGAAATAGGGAAGTGTGGGGTGAAAGGGAAAGGGAGTCAACAGTGCGAAGGTAGAGCAACAGCATAGAAATAAATATTGCAGCAACAGGAAGCGTCGAAGGAACTAACCTGAAGAGGAGAACCAAGGAGGGGAATGCAGTTATGGGAGATAAGAATGGTGTGTCTTCAGTCTTTAAAATGGACGAGATGCTTCATTCTATTTGTTCTGCTTTGAAGTATCCACATTCTTTACTTTCTGTAGACAGTGTCTAATACTTGTGGAATTACAGTTATCTCTAAATGAAGTTTGATAGTTTGAGTTAAATTTTATGATCTATTTTGCAGGTGTTTGTGTTGAAAGCTTCCTATTGTTTAGGATTTTTTGTATTATCTTTATAGCTGTCTTGCAAGAGATGATAAATTTAGAATTATTTAATCAGTGGTTCTTTATACCATTGTTTTTGCAGATGACCAAATACCACTAATTTGCTTGCAGCCCCTGGCATTTGTTTTAGCCTCCATGTTCTAGAGCTTTTTGTTTTGCTCAGAAGCTGCATCAACCAACCAGGGTTTATTTGCATATGTACTTCCCTCCCCCTCCTTGCTGTGTATATTTAATGTACTAGTTATCTGTTGTTTTTTCTCAAAGGTTTTTTTTTGTTTGCTTTAGCTCAGCAAGCATTATGCTAATGATTTTTCTAATTTTTTCCTTTCCTTTTAGCTAGTTTTGAGTTTTTTTTTTTGCTTATTTTTATAAGGCCTTGGAGTATGGGCATAGTAAAATAGATCCCTTCCTCTGCCCTGGGAAGACTTTAGTTAAGTGGTTTGCAGCCTTTTAAGAGAACTTTTTTACTGCAGATTTTTTTTTTGCATCATTTTAATATCCTCTAATAGGATGTCTTCTATTAATTACATTAACTGATCCAATAAATTAAAAACACAAAACTTCTTAACACTGTTTTTACAACTTTATTTTGCATTAAAGTTCCAATCACGTTTGTTGTTGCAATAAATTTGTTCCTACCCACTTTTATTTATTCTGAACAAAACTTTTAATAGTGCTTTTTGGTATCTTACCAAATGTTGACAAAGCTGTACCATTATCATAAATACTTGTTTTTCATAAGCTGCCTTCCTTTATTGCATTAATTCACATATCTTTTATAGTTCATAAACACTCTTTATTAAACCTGATGCCCACATGCATGCATGCACTTTTATGATTTTTTTTTTTAAGTTTATTTCACAAAGTTATGTGAGGTGTCAGCATTGTCTAGCATAGTTAATGCAGCCTTTTCCTAATACAAGTTCCTCAAATTAAATGCTTGGAGGGTATAGCTCCTTTTAGGGTAATGCTCTGTTAAAAACAATATTCTTTTCCAGAAAGCTATTTTAATTTTTGAGATACTAACTCATACCTAGTGATGTATAAGTTTGTGACTTTAAGGAGTACTTCATGATTTGGTATGGTTTTCTTTGCTTGCATAACCTTTATTGGCCACCATTATGCAAGTAGTTTTTAATTATGAAGCTATATTCTGTGATCACTTTCTTTTTCACAGGTCTTATTCCTTCAGTATGAAGAGTGGATTTGCATGTGAGATATAGTAAAGAGGCTCTTCTCTGCAGGATCATTGCCTCATTAACTAAGGAAGTTTGTGTTGAGTGAGGCAAGATATTGCGGAGCCGGCAAGAATTATCTCTGGTCTAGGAGAACTGAATATGCCCATGCCAAACCAATTTTGTGGCTCCATAATTTTCTTTTTGTATAAACGTGACTTTATTATGTTGCCAAAATACGGTCTTTATTTTTCGGATCACCTCTTTATGCATATGAGATAATAGCCCTTAGTGTTCATTGAGGAGCTGAATTGTTGGTGATCTTTGAATGGACCATACAAAGAAGAAAATGCTGTATTTGGTATAGACTTAATTCAGTCTGCTTAAATATGGCTGAGCATCTCACAGTAGTAAGAATGAATAATGTCACATTACATTTTCTCCCTCTGTTCTGTGTCCTAAAAAACCCCCTAGGTTCTGTTGGGAAAGAAAATGTATGGCTGTGTACGTAGAACAATGTTACTGGTTGGAACTAAAACTCACATAAGTAGCTTTAGATTAACACTACCTAATTCTTGAATCTTTAGTGCTGTTGTGCTAATGTAATTTCAAAAGGAATGCTTTAAAATAAGAATTTATATGCAGGCAATATTCCTTGGGTGATGCCACACAGCATCATTTCCATCTGCAGTGTCTGTGCTTTTGGTAGCACAGCAGAGGGTTCAGGCACTGAGAATTTCCAGGACAGGCGGGGAGGGCCGTGTAGCCTGTGGCATGGCCTGTGCTTGGTTGGACCTTCCCTTGCACCATGTTAGGTCTGCATGAGGTCGTGTCAGGTGGTCACTTCAAGTTCTTGCTGCAGGAAGAGAATAATTTTCAGCAGTGTATATGGTTTGGGCGAGAAGTGGGGAAACAGACTCAAACACCCTTATTGTGAATGTTCCCCATCACTAGCTCCTATCTTGAAAGATCTAAGAATCCCTCCAGCCTTTTCCAATTAAAAAGCCCAAAACACTGCAAGGAAGAAGAGCAGCAAGAGGAAAAAGAAAAGTAAATGCATTCACACTCCTACCAAGAGACAGACATGAGCTTGCAACCCCCTAACAGCCACCTTTACATGGTGCAAGGGAAGATCTGAGTAAGCAAGCACAGGCTTGTTTTTTTTTTCTTTTTGTTATTACAAAAGCAAAGGAGTTGAGATGACTAATACATTATGAGGGAGGAGGAATGGTGAGAAAGAATACTAAATAAAGTACCTGTAGTTAAACTGCCTGTTGAGGTAATATAATTCCAGATGATGTGGTGGTAAGCCCAGCACAAAGGAGCACTTTGATAAATATGTTTCTTGGACAGTGGTGCAGGCTGGGGCTCTTCCAGCTCCCTGGAGGCTTCAGGATCAGGCTGTTCCCTCATGTCGTGTTTTTAGCTGCATGCTCCCAGGCATGAGTCCTGGGTTTAGGATGCCTTTGCAGAAAGCAGCGCTAGGGTTGGGGCTGAGTGACACTTAGCAGCAACTTTTACAGCCAAGAGTGATTCCTTTCAGGAGAGCATTGCCCAAGTGACAGCAAGTGATAGCTGAACAGAGCTGCTGATGGGGACGCAACCTCCTAAATTCTGATAAGTTGTTGTCCCCATCAAAGGGCACGTTGCTCATTTCAGGAACAAGCCAGTCTGCCTTGAAGACTGTCATGATGCTCTCATACTGCAGAGTCTCTGCTTTATAGAGAAAATTGTTAGCTTTTCCAAAACAATTCCCCTGCTGCAAATAGAGAATGGATGTTAACAGAGGAGAGGTCTATAATATTTGACACAGAGCAGACAGACAAAACTGCAGTCTCTTGTTCTCATTCTCTCATCTCTCTTCCTGAGTAGAATTGATTGGCTAGGACATGCTATAATTTGTTTTTACAATGAATAATGTTCCAGTCTATCCTCAGGGACAGTTGGGTGAGTAGTGTCACAGTGACCTTGACACCCTGATGTTGTAAAATGCAGATAAGGTTGGCTGTTTCAAACAGAAAAGATATTCAATTTGTTTTTATTTCTAGTAAAAGTGGGGCTAATATGGAAAAGTTTGTGAGCTTTTTGCCCATGCTCTCCATACGTAAAAGTATTCAGCTACTTCTGGGATTTGATTTGATTTGATTTAAAGGTTCACTAGATTGATGTTATCAGCTCCAGCACTGACTCTCTACCTTTTATCAGCTTACAGAGACTGAATTCTGGGTGTAAGTCCATGTTTTAACATGTAATTCTAGTGATATGTGATTGACACTGTCAAATAAACTTGTGCCATTAAGCTGCTGTTCCAAAGGTTTTGCAACTTTTTGCACTTCACTTAAAAAGTAAATAAAATCAGATTCCCTGTGCACCGGCTGTGGATTTGTTTGTTTATTTGCAGAGGATGATAGCCAATTCTAGAATACAGTGGAATGGTTTGAAACATTAACTATATGGTAACAGAAAACATGACAGGAAAAAGGTATTGCAGAATAGCAAGGAGGCAACAACCACCTTGAACCTTTAAAAAAGTATTGTTCGTCATTCTGTTCTGTTAGAGCTGATGCTGGTCATTGTATGCTTGTCGTTTTGACTGCATTAAAGGTAAGAGGGCCTGAGTCACTCTGCAGAATTCAGGCATGGACAAATGTGAATTGCCTCTTAGTAAACCACCTGCAAGCAAGAAGCTGAAATTGCTCAGGGGAAGCTGTGTGGGTGCCTTCCTTCTGTCATGGCATACAGGCCACCTCCAAGCATGTCACTGTTTGCCTCAGTGTCTATTAATAACTGATTTTCTCTTCAGCAATGGCATCACATGAAAGTTGCAGGATCAGGCCCTCAGCAAACACAGAATGTGTACATATACTATCTCTTTATCTGTTTTAGAAGGTTGAAGATCTCTGCCATCTTAAGCCATGACCACCTGTACATAAAAAGTACATGTGAAAAAATTGTTTCAAAACATTTTTAGGTAGCTTTAATGCAAATCACATGCTTTCCTCTGAGCAGCAAGAACGGTAAGACACTTGCAATTCTTGAATCAAAACACTCCTGGTTAAAAGCTAGTGGATTCCTTGAACTTTGTTGGAACTGCTTTCAGTAAGCAAAGATGAGAATTTAATATATGAGAAGAAGATCTAATGTCTCCAGGGTTTTATTGGTTATTTTGGAGAAACATCAGAGCAAAGTTTCTGGTACAGAGGCTTTACTCTGTCCCTCGCTCCACTGAGGCAAGACTGGGGAAGAGCATTCAGCTCAGGTGATCTCTCTTCTGGGCTGTCAGTCATTAACAGCATTTCTTGTGTTTGGGCAGTTGCAGGTGGCTGTCTCTGACTGAGCCTGTTGCCCAGAGGACGAGTAGATGGAGGATGTTTGCCTTCTGCTTGTAGGAAATGGAGAGAGTAAGAATGACCACGGGTTGATGCAGTTTGAGAGGGTTCTGTTTCAAAGGCGCACCATTCCGTGGTCATGCTGTGTGAAGTGTGGGCTCTTGGCACTGTGGCTCTAGGCAGTCTCCTCTGGGCAGCTTCTCCAGCCGATCACACTGCGCTCAAAGGTGTCCGCACCCCTGGGCTGCGTTTGCCTGGGAGCTCCTGCATGGTGCTGGATGGGCCCAGCTGCAGGGCGTGGAGGGTCTCGTGTGTGGTGTTTGTCCATTTCTGAGCCCTTCACAGCTCACAGAGTGATGCTGTGTGGGTAATGGGGAGTCTGACACATTACTGAAAGCAATCCATTTCCACAACAGTGAGACTTGTTTTCACATTTTTGAGAGTAACTGGCTGCCTGCAGTGCATCAGCCCTGTGTTATTTTCATGTCCTGCTTTCTGCAATCTCACAACTCTTTCATGAGCATTCTTCCATGTATCAACCAGAAATCTCAATGGTTCCTCAAAGTGTAAGTTTTCTTTTTTTAACGTTTTCTATCTCGTAAGCATTTTGGCTAATACATTATTCCATAGAACAGGAATTTATGCTGTTGCATTCTGATATGCAGTCTCACCTATTTGGAATTTGTTTGATTTATTCTTTTACATTTTAAGGTTCTTCCTAGGTACAGATAGCCCAGTTGGTCTTCAGTTTCCTCTGAGTCCTGCACTCATCACCACTGTTTTGGCAATCAGTGACGCTGTGACAGCCTGACACAGCTGGCATGTGACTACCTAGAAGTCTGTAAGAGCCATCCACTTTGAGTGTTTGTGACTCCTAGATGTGGCAGGAATGTTCCTGTCCAGTGTAATAGCATTACATTATTTTTTTCTTCATATCTAAATGAATTGCCTTGTCTTTCTGTCTGATAGCAAATTCCATGTTTCATTTACAGTAAACCTTTCAATTCTCTAATATGTGCCAGGCTTCAGCATACAATAGATTTTCCTCTTCATTATTTAAAACGAAGTGTTATCAATAAAAAGAAAATTAAAGTGTGTCATGATGATTGGGAGAGAAAATAAATATATTGAAGCTAAGGATTCATGCCAATTAGACTTTTCCATTAAGAAATACTGGCAGAGGGGGGGAATTCACAAAGACTTTCAGAAAATGTGAATGAGCTTGGAGGTTGGGGTATTTTTGCTTGCTTGTTTTTTAATTCTCCTTTAGCAATTAGGTGGGGGGTTTTTTTGTTTGCTTGTTTGTTTTTTAATTCAGAAATGTAGTCAAATTTTTTGTTTTCTGAGATTATTCCTCATAATAACTTTGTCTTGTAATACTTGGTTATAGCTCATCTAATGGCAGTCAGACTGAATTTCCTAGTCCTATGACCCTCTGGACTTAAGCATCCTGGATTTCACATTCATTGGCTCCAAATATATGATATTTACTGATTCCTAGGGCTGCTTTTCCATAGGTGTTTTGAATGGTTTACTTCAAGTTGCTGACCACTAATCCTGACAAGGTGGGGGGAGGGGGAATGATACTTTCCTACTTGCTGCCTTCCATCAGGTGTGAGATCCCTAATATTTTCATAGAATCATAGTATGGTTGGGTTGGGAGGGACCTCAAAGATCATCTAGTTCCAACCACCATGCCCTGGACTAGGATGTCTTCCACAAGTCCAGGTTGCTCAAAGTCCCATCCAGCCTGGTCTTGAACTCTTCCAGGGATGTGGCATCCTCAGCCTCTCAGCGTAACCTGTTGCAGTGCCTCCCACCTTTATAGTAAAGAATTTCTTTCTAATATCTAATCTAAATCTACACTCCTTTCGCTTAACACCATTCCCCCTTGTCCTATCACTACATGCCCCTGTGGCAAGTCCCTCTCCAGCTCTCTTGTAGACCCTGTCAGGTGTTGGAAGGGTGCTGTAGGGTCTCCCTGTAGCCCTTTCTTCTCCAGGCTGAAGCAAAAAAGTCATTAAGTACCTCACAGGCTTCTCCATGTCCTTTGCAGCCAGGTCTCCCCATCCTTCCTGAGAGCACCCACGTTTTCCCTAGTCTTTCTTTTATTCCTGATGTTCCTAAATAAGCTTTTTTATTGCCCTTGAGCAACATCATGGCAATACCCTGACCTAAGGAAGTGATTGTCACTGGCAGTAGATAATGAGAGCAGGTGCAGTTAGTGGCTGTGAATGCATGTGTTGCAGATGATGTACCTAATTGCTTCTGTTTTCCTGTGAACCTATGTAAACGGATACCCTTAATAGTAAGAAAAAAGCCTCACCAAGCATAACTTAATTTTTATATCATCTTTATATTCTCTCTTACTGGTATATTGGTATATTCAGTATAGCAATTACAAAGGCAAATAGGCTGTGCCTACCAGAATCATTATCAGCTACCATTTAGCATACTCATTAAAAATGGCTTATTAGAATATTAATGTCTATATTGTTTTTTAAGACATTTATTACTTGGAGTACCTACTCGTTTTCTGCTGCTGACAATTATCAAACAGATTACTGGTTATCCACTAACAGGCAAATAACGTACTGAATTGTTAGAATTTCAAATAAGTTTTAGAATTTTCCCATTGAACAGAAATGCTAGATTCTGAAGATTTCTAGTTTGCAGTAGTGAGGGAGCTGACAACAGGATGAGGTTGCAGCAGGCAAGGCTGGGTTTGAGCAAAAGCTGTAACTGGGAGGTATTTTGATGCCCTTGTAGAACTGAATCCTCCTAACTCAGCTTCTTATACCTCAGAATATTGTAAGTGTATTTTTCCAAACATTGCCTGGGTACAGGCTAGCTCTGGTTGAGGGATTGACCCAGCATTGCTTTTTCGAGGGGTAGTTTCGTTACATAGAATAGGTCAGTTCACTGGGTCAAAAATGTGATTAGTGAGAAACTTCCTTTGCAAAGCAGCTCACACTGTTACTATACTACAAGGACACTTCCAGGTTGCTTCTGTATACAACTGTCTAAGTTGTCAGATTTCCCCAGTACTCCAGACACTAGAGAGGGGATTTCTTTTCATACACTATGACTGAGTGCTCTTTTCCCTTTGCACTTTTTCTTTTGGTGCTTCAGTCTGACATAATTTTATTAGGAGCCATTTCAATATACTTGCTTTTACAAGATCAAGCAGCTAACTGCTCCAGAAGGGTGTTTAATTTATTGCTAATTTTGTTATTCAAACATGTAGACAGAGGGAATAGAAAGAGTATATGGGTAGTTTAGGAAAAGATTTATGGCTTCATTTTATAGCGCAGATGTTTGTATAAGCATTTACATTTGGGGAAACTTGTGTTAGCATACCTGTTCTGAGGTTTCTCTGGGTCTGCATGCTTTCAGAAAAGAAAAAGCACGTTTAGTCTTTGTGCACCTTCTTTTCTATGTAAAATCTGTAGCTGAAGCTTAACGTTCTCAGAAATTGTATGTCTCAAAAATCTAAGATTTCAGTGAGCTGGAATTTATGTATGTTGTAAAAGCCACACAAAGATGGCAGCAATTATTTCAGTCTCTTGTTACTGTGGAATGGTCAGTGACCGTCCTGGAGCATGTCCTGGAGCCATCTGATACCTTGGCAGCTGCTTTGGGGTCCTGAGGACAAGCAGCAGAGTGTTGTGGGCAGGCAGGGAGCAGATGCAGCATTTCCCCTGCCATGCTGCAGCTTCTCCCTCCAGCCAGGAGAGCGATGGGTGAGGAAGGAGGGTTGCATGGAGATGCTCTGTGAGCCTTGCCCCTCTGTCGAGCAGGCTCTTCTCCCGCTGACCCTGTGGCTCATTTTGCTCCTGGCAGTGCTGCATGGGCAGGTGTACCGCTTCTGCACCTTGGAGGGCACGTGGCTGCTGAAGGAGAATTCAACCTTGCCCTGGAGGAACCTGTCTGAGTGTGAGTCCTCTGACCAGGTAAGAGTTTTTCCCATCCCCCCCCCTTCCTGCTGTTGTTTAGGACAAAGCAGAAGAGAGGAAAAAAATAGTTGTTGATGTCCACATGTTTCTGTCCTGTCAAAGTAATCTTTACTGACTCACCTCAGTGAGCCTAATGGCAAGGGACATCAAGTCTCTCCCTTTCAACAAAGGGAACATGCAAGGTAGATGGGAGCATGTTTAAATGTACGTAAGAGCCAAGAGAAGTGACTCAGGTCATCCCAGCTGTGGTGCAGTGCAAGGAGCTCAGCTGCAGGAGTGACCTAGTATTATTCCTTTGCCTTTTTTCCATTGTCACGTCATTATAATAGTGACCATTTGCTCTCTCTGTCTTGTTAGCAGCTATTAAGGTGATTAAGGTGAACTGAACTGAAGGATATTTTCTCTTTCACCTTTGGGCATGAGGCAATCCCTGCCTTTTTTTTTTTTTTTTTGTTTGGGGTTTTTTTGTCTTTATACCTTCATTTTCTGTGGGCGATGGAATTAGGCTTGTCAGTGTTATTTTCTTGCCCTCGTGCTTTTTACTCTGCAGGGAGCTGAGATGCCTGGCACCAAATGAAGGAGAGCACAGGGATTTTCAGAGGATTTTTGACAGCCATTGGCGTCAACCAGTGCACTGTGTGCGTTCCCATGACACGTGATACCACTACTACTGTGAGCCTCCAAGGGCGATGCTTTTCCTCACAGAAATTGAGTGCGCTCTCTCTATCCCGGGGTGCTGGGAACCAGTGCATTACCTAGTCAAAACAAGTTCAAGTTTATGAAAGTCCCAAGAGCTGCAGGATCTGCGCCCTCTGTAGTTCCCTTTGCTCAGTGCCTTATTCTTCAGAAGGAATAAATGGCTACGCACTAGGAGGAGATGGGAAAAGAGAGTTTCTGTTCTCCAAATATGTGAATTTTAACCTTTTGCTTTGACTTGCAGCCTTATTCCTTTTCCTTTTGTGTTCTGTGCTATACCAGCAGAGCACATTGTCTTAATGCGATGTGTAAGCTTTTGGCTTTTGACTAAGGTCGTTTGACTTTGCCTTGTTGGCCATTATGATTTCTTCCAGAGCTGTGTTGGGACAAGCCAAGGAGTGAGATACCTAATGGTAACACTTATTCATTTGGCACCTGCCTCCAATTTTTCATGAACTGATCTGCATTCTGAAACCCTGTGTACATGGTGTCACTCTGTGAAATGTGAACAGCCATGTTTGGTTTTCCAGCTAATGTATATAGAGCCCCATAGTAACTTTGGTTTATGCATCTGGCATGCGAGAACAAGAAGATGTTTTTATAAGGTTGTCATGTGATATATTACAAATGTAACTAAAGCAAATTCCAAAGTGTTTGTTAGTGAATATTCATAAATTTAGGTGTACGATGTCATTTTCATCTGTGTACGTGTTTTAAATTGTCAGGTTTCAGTAGTTTGCCTAAGCTTTGATACTGAAGAGATTTTCGTTTTCATAAGGCAGCTTTTGTAGCATTCCCTTTAAAGCATTCACCTAGCAAATCTCTGAGATATAGTCTGTATGTTCACCTTAAATCCTCCTGGCTGTGCAAAGTACATCTGAATAACTGAACCTAATTTATGAAGTACAAGGAATGTATTCCTTTGTACAGCACAGGTCTCAGGAGTCAATTGCAGAGTTAGCAGCTTGAAGAAGGGAAATAAAATCCCTGAGTCTATTTAGACAAAGATACATGCTTAGAGATGAACTAGAATAGTGAATATGAATGTGCCTCAGAGGCTGAGCAATAAGACTGTGTTAAAATTCAGAGCTGCCTGTACCTTTTCAAGTAATTCTCTTCTCTATAAGGATTTTGGCCAGAATTTTCAAGCAAGGGTCTCAGTAATCATGTTTTCAATGAATCTAAAGAGAGCCCCCACTGCTCTGATCTGCACCAGGTCGCTCCCTCTCAAACAGTCCTATAACACCCAGGTCATGAGATGCTGTTGAGCTGTGGTTTGTTACCAGGAGGTTGCACAGTTGAGGCAGAAGTCAGGTTATTTGAGGGCAGAAAAGGATTTAGCTGTGTGAATGCAACACATGCTTTGCCTCCAAATCATCAAATAGGACCTGGCTTGTTGCACTTCCAAATGTAGATATAGCACTTCTAAGTGTAGATGAGGACCCCCCTCATTACCACAGTAAGGAGACTTGCTTGAAGTGCTCAAGTCTGAAAAGATTAGGTCTGCCATTTTTACTGCAGGTCTGAGTTGTGTCTGTGCTTCCTGCCATCTGTTTTAAGACTTGCTTGTGTGGTAATTAATGTCTCTCAAACTTTATTATGAAATAATGTCACATTATCTATTTTTCTAGCCAGGCTGCAAAACTGCACTATTTGAGCAAACCTGAGAGCAGCTGAGGAATTAAGATTAAATTTTTATTTCTTTAGAGCATATGGAAAGTGGAAGACTGATTTGACATGTGCATTTAAACTTGAAAGTAGGACAATGATTTCTGGTTATCATTAAGAAAGTTAGAAAGTAGCTGGGAGAAAAGAACTGAAGACCATGAGCTCTCTCTTTTTCCCCTCCACTTTTTTGTTTTTCTTTTCTTCTTTATATGCTCTCAGGATGCACCAGAAGAACAGCTCCTGAATTTGTCCATCATATACACCATTGGATATGCTCTTTCCTTCTCTGCCCTTGTAATAGCAACTGCCATTCTTCTTGGATTCAGGTAACTGGCGAAGCTTTGGAGAGAGTGGACTAAAGGTTTTATGTTTTTCTATATGACAGTATCAGACTTTGCATCAGACTATCAGACAGAAACATTTGATTACTTTTTCCCTCCTTCCATCACCTCATTATTTCTCTATCTTTTGTTACTTCTGTGTTCTTCCTGAAATAATTGCTTCTCAAAATGCAAGTAAAATTGCCAAATTTTTGCAGTTACCCATATGAACATGTGGAACAGGTGTTTTTATCAATTGGAATATTTTGTTAGGCTAGTTTTATTTCAGTGAGATTTCCACTGGAAGAGACAGTAAAAGAAAGAGATGCGAGCATTCCTCCATGGTGTCACCTTGCAGATGAGGCACAAGTCTAAGATGGGCAAGGACATTTAGGAGAAAAGTTTTCATCTTGCCTTGCTTGGAGTTACACAGAGCATAAATCTTAGCCTGGCCTATATCCCAGCTGTCACATGCAAGGTGTGCAGAAATGGATTTTTGGCACAATTTTTATTTTTGGAGAACTTTCAGGAATTCTTATTTCTTTCACAGTACAGAAGAGAGTCTAATTTGAAACTTGAGAAGTTTGTGAAATAAATTGCTGTCAGCTGGTGATAGTGACATACTGAGTTTTTCCAGGTTTGCACCGACAAATTCAACAGAGCATATAAAAATTTTGACACTCTTGGTTGCACATGCCAAAGATACACTGTGTATGTTTGGTTAAAAAAATAATTAAAAGAAAAAACCCAACTAGACCAAAACACAGCTTTGGATTCTAATAGGGATCTTTTTCCCCTGTAAATGCAAAGATGTTTTGATTCCAGCCAGACTTTCCTTCAGTTTGGGAGTGCTGAGCACAGGAGACTGATACTTAGAAAACACAAAGATGAAATCCTGTTCTTTTGTGGAAGGAAGTCCTTGTGCCATGAAGCTGATCTCTACAGCCAGGTCCCATCCCTTTTATGTGCTGATGAGGCTGCCCCGTAAAAAAGTATAGTGTTCCCTCTCCTGGCATGTGTGTTTGAAATCAAGTCAGGAACCTTCAGTGCTCTGATCCTTAAGAAACTTTCTTCCCTGACTGAAGAATTATCATTGCCAGTTATTGGCCATTTGTTCTGGTGCCTGCACTACACTTTTAGCAAGGCAGTCCCTTTCCTTTCTTCCCTTATGTATTTAAAAAAATCAGTCATGCCTTTTAACTTCTAATTTCCAAAACTAAAATGATGCAAGTCTTCTCACATTGTACCATACTTTTTAGCACTGTGTTATCCCTTCTCCTTCCAGTGGAGAAGCATAGGTGGGCAGTATCAAGGAAGTTTTAAAGTGACTGCAGAAATCCAGAGACGTGCTCACCCTCTGTGAATGCCGTGTGATAATTGATTTGTATGTGTTGTACGTGTGCAACTTTGGGACCTTTCTGAAAAAACGCCAGATGGTCTTGAAGTCTCCAAAAGTCTCCCAGGATAACTGTTTTTTCCTCATTTCACCTATCAATGACACTTCTTGAGTAATCTTACCAGCCCAAATGTAAAGGTCACAGAGCACAACCATATACTTTTCGAAGGAAGAAAGAAAGGATGTTTTCTGGCACGGAACAAAGAGCAAGTTTGTCACCAAGGACTGGTAAGAGAGAGGGAATTTTGATGCCCTGACTTTTATGGGGTGATGCTTTAGCATTTTTTCCTTCAGCTGTGAAGCAGAGACTGGAGAAGTGTACACAAGCGTGTGCTTCTTATTTTGAAAGTGAGGTTCCAGAGCTGTCAGAGGTACCAAGAGACTTGTTAAAACTATGCCATCAATCCATTTTGTGTTCTTTTGTCTGTTTACCAGGAGACAACTTAGTCCTGGATCTCATGAAATACTAGACCTACCCCCATGCGAATTGCAGTTCCTGGATTCTGACTGGAATCTCTGCTTCTCTCCCCAGAGCTGCTCAGCCTCAACGAATGGGGATTAAAATCTAATTCAGTGACATGCAAATACTGATGGGCCTCTTTAAGTTCTTAGACTACAGAGTAACCTTTATATTTGTCTTTAAAGATGATACAATGGAGGAAACAGTATCTCTCTAGAGTCCTATTTTGCATCCTCTGAAAGAAATGGAAGGAAAATCTGTAATTTCAGTGGTGGAAGCTGAATTAGACCCATAACTTCATGACTGAAACTATTTGAATAGCTTGCATTGCCTGTAGCAAAAATACTCAGTAACTACTTGCAACCTATTTTCTTCAATTGCCTAATTTACATAACTTTTTCAATCACATTGAAATGTGTAGCAGTTCTGAAGGGTAGCAACAAATTAATTTTGAGTTTAAGGAAAATAAATATTAATAATAGGCGAATTTTGAAATAAATTGTGACTTAAAAGTGATACAAAAAATTCTATCTAACCTATGAAGAACAAGTTGTTCTTCCGTGCAAACCTCTAACTTTCAGACCAAGTCAATTTTTCTACCAAAATTTATAGAGCTGTAAAAAGCAGACATTTAAAGTATTAGTTCACTGAAAGTTTTGCTGGAATAATTGCCGATTACCATATGTTACGTCTGTCTTTTAGCATCTTAAAAATTATACCCAGTGTAACTTCCTTTGAGGTAAAGTGTGTACCCTTGCAGAGCTGGGGGAAAAATGTTTGTGAATAAGGCTGGTAAAATATTGGCAGTACTGTGCAATTGGATGCCATTTACATGACTACAGTTTCTTTTACTATCTCTTAACGTGCCTTTTTTTTGACAAGTAGCAATTTTATTGTCTTTGCAGCTGGCTGCTGAAATTCAAGGATTTTTTTCTTTGTTTTTTTGTTTTCAATTCCGAATGCAGAGGAGAAAAATCTGTTCCTTTTACTTCTACAGAAAGTATTTACAATTCTCCCAGGGGGCAATTTGAATACAGATTTTTCTCTTGTTGTCAAAGGGTGATTTGCAGGTGGATGTTTTTTCATAGTGGGTTTGAGCACAGCCAGAAGCTGCACTGCACACCAGTCCTGAGCTTTGCCAAGGTAAACTTGTGCAGTGACATTGGGGTCAATTCAAAGCAATTAGCTTCAGCGTTATGTCAAACTTGACTTTTTTAGTCCTTTCAGATAAGTCTTCTGAAAATTACTTTATTTTTACACTTTTTAAGCTTTTGAAATATTTTTTTTCTTAACGCACTCATCTTCTTCCTTTCTCAAACATTGGTTCTAAGGGCTGAAGTTTTGAATGTTTTCCTTGATAGTATTTTCTTCCCAAAGACAGTTTGAAATCCCTACAGCCATTCTCAAGTTATGAGATTTCCTCTGGTGCCTCCTGATTTCTTACAGGGCTCGTTCGCTTTCTCAGTCCTGTGTGTGATGTAGCATCTTTTTTGTAGGTAGTGGATCATGACTAGATTTTTATTTTTACAGGCATCTGCATTGCACGAGGAATTACATTCACCTGAACCTCTTCACCTCTTTTATCCTCCGGGCTATATCTGTTTTCATTAAGGACTCGGTGGTGAAGTGGATGTACAGCACGGCCACACAAGAGTACCAGTGGGAAGGACTTATAGCCTTCCAGGTAAGGGCAGACACTGTGGTCGTTCTTAGGATATTGAGTCCTCACTGTGGTGTGTCTGCATGACAGCAGATAATTTAATTCTTTAGTTGATGGCATGACGTGTTTCTCTACCTGTGGGAATTTTGCCCTCACTAGACAGAGGAGGAAGAAGCTGATCTTTTTGCATACATACATGTGTGTATATATATATATATATATATACACACACATACACCAATGCCCGTTTCTTCTTTCTGTGCTGCAGTTTCATTTCTTTCTAGCAGTGAGAAGAGGGCATTTATTTTCCTAAGCCAACACTTTTTGTGATAGAACTGTCCATCTGGTCTAATGACCAGCTAAGTTCTTGGTCATCTCTATATAATCTCTTTATGACAGGAAAAAAAGGAAGCATCTGATTAAAATGCAAATTTGAAAGCATTTAGAAAAGCTTTGGAGGAACAGGCTAATTAAATACTTCTAATTGATGAGAGAGGATATACAGCTCTTTTGTAGATAATGATGAAAGTGTGCCCTTCCCCATTTGGATTTGGAACGCAAAATGTACTTGAAACCTCAAAGAAAGGTAGATTCATTATCTGTATAGCTCTTGTGGCTCTAAAACATTGGTACGACATTTTCTGCTACAGTTTGAGGTTGGAGTGGTAAAGCGAAACTCTCCTGATGGATGCTTAGTACCCATCTTTTTCTGACACTGCCTAAGGCAGAAGTGCTGAAACGACTTAGTGAATCTCATATAATGGTTGATTTTTTTTCCTCATCTGCAATTTATCAGTTGCCAGAAAATAACATTGTAAAACACATCTTAAATGGTTTGGAAATGTTCGTATTGTATTGTCAGTCATTTCCTCTTTCCAGAAAGCGTAGACTTTATGATTTTACACACGGTTTACTCAATAGTGGTTTCATCAGGTCTGATGAATATATTAATTAGGTAATCAGGTTGCATACTTATCTACAGCCCCACTGATCATCTCTGTAATTTACCAGCTATGAGGGAATTTGCACTTAAATGGGGTGCACTGGGCAACATTGCTATTCTATGAAAATATCCTTTGCCTTGGCAAATAGTCAACCTTATGGCATCCACTATTTTCTTTTTAATAGAGAAATTCTCAACTGCAGAATAGAGTATCCAGGAAAGTGAAAGATTCACTGACTGTGGTTGATATAGTACCTATCACTTGTTCTTTTCATCTTTATTTGTGCTTTTCAAGATGTAATCCATTGCTTATTGAGGGGAAAATACAGAGCATGTACTTATTTTTTAAAATGAGTAATGTTGTTGAAATCATCTGTCTGCTGTGTATAGCACCTATTACTGGCTTCTGTCCCTTCAGCAATAAAATATGCGATTAGTTTAGCAAGCTTTTTTTGGGGCGAGCAACAGTAGGAAAGAGAATCAGTCTTTTGAGTTAGTATCCTTTTACTCTCAGTCCCTGTTGCATTAATTTGGGCTGTACTTTCTTCTGTCACAGGAATCACTCAGCTGCCGTTTGGTCTTCGTGATGATGCAGTATTGTGTGGCTGCAAACTACTACTGGCTGCTGGTGGAAGGCATGTACCTGTACACACTGCTTGTGCTTTCGGTCTTCTCTGAGCAGAGGATTTTCCGCCTTTATCTCTGCATTGGCTGGGGTGAGTTGATTTTTTCTGTTTGTCTGCTTGTGGCTGCACTGGCAGAGGGTATAACAGGAAAAATTGTGTGTCTGTCCTAGTGCTGCCCAGTTCAAGTCCTGCACTCTGCATTCCCTTTTCATTCCCAATCCCTTACCTTGTTTAAGCAGGAAGATGTGGTCACAGCTCCTGCATGCTTATGGCCCAGAGGCTGTGGGACACCGCAGAAACTCACCAAACCAGTGGCAGGCACATGGGACCTTTCCTGCAGGTCATCAGCTTCCCAGAACAAATTATGTGTGGGTGGTTCCAGCTGGGTATGGACTTCTCTGGACTGCCCTGCTTCATCTCCTGAAAGTTTCCCATAGCATTTAAAGACTTGTTAACTACTTGTGGTGCAAAATAGCAATGATGTGCTATCTGGGTGAGAGCAGCGGTAGAGAAATGGTGGCAACGTGAGAGGGAGTGATGCAAAGGGGCTGATGAGCAAGGGGCTGCTAGCAGGGGGTTGTCAGGTTGGCTGAGTGGGCAGAGCAGGTCAAATAGGGATTGTCTGGGGAAAAAAGGTCATGGTGCATGTGCCATGGGCACGTGTGTGCTGGAAATCAAGGGTTGTGATGCCTTTAAATCAATTGGTTGAGCAAGGGTCACCTTCTGTAAAAATGCTAAAGGTTTGATTCTTTCACTGTACAGTTCACATGAAAATACGTAACAGTTTGAGATTAATCCTATTTTTGGAGTGATCTTGCATGTACTTTTATTGCATTCTCTCCCTTCTTCTTCTCTACCCTCCCTTTTGGTGGAATCAGGCTACTTTTGGAAAGATGAAAGTAAATCCAAGTCAATACTACAGGAGCTTTCACAGATACTGGTTTGAACATTTAAATTGCTTTGACTCTCCTCCTCTCTCTATGGATTTCAATTGTGAATATTTTAGCAAATTAGTTCACTGGAAAAATGCATATAAATAGCTTATTGTGAATTATCCAATTCTACTGAAACGTGGTGTATAAGGAGAAAAGATTTTCTGGCATATTGATCAGAATAAATAAATAAATGCAAATAATAGCAGTTTCCTGCTGGAGAGTTTTATTTAAAGTTCTCTATCTTCCATATCCTTTTATGTGGGGCATGCAACAAAAGCAGCACCATTTTGTATAACATTTGAACTATATATGTTTTAATCAGACCTTCAATTTAATTTTTTAAAAAAGGGGAGGGGGAGCTATCCTGAAGCACTTACTGAGGTCATGAAAGGAAATGGAAAAGAAATTAGAACGAAATTATATCTAGTCAGATCCTGAGGGGATCAGGTTGTTTTATAAGAAAGAGTTGGGCTGCTTTTGGTCTGAATCACTTCTGGTTAGAGTTTGTCTCCTGCAAAAGCAGAAGGCAGAAACAGATGATGTTATTTTGGTTTTGTTCTTCCTTAATGGTGGTTTTGCTGTTGTATATTGAATTTCTGGATGAGTTTGTGGAAATGAGCAGCAATGCAAGAGCTTGGCACTAGGTATATGGGTTGCATCCAAGCTTCCTAGAAAAGCTCTGTCCATGCCATTCAGTTGTTATCTGTACAGTTTCTTGCTCTTCCATGTGTGTCTGCATGTGCAAACCTTGCCAATGATTCTCTACCTTCAAATGCAGAAGCATCTGCTATTTCAGTGCTCCCAGATTAGTTATACCAGATAAGTTTCATCTCTAACTGGTGGAAAGATATGAAGATTTTCCCTTTCTTTCTGCTTCTTCACTGATGATTCCACTTTTTTAGTGCTCAAGTCTCTCACCAGGTGACTTCCTGCTGTATGCAATGCTCAGAGGATTTTTATTTAATTTGATTTTTGAGCTGCATGAAAGCCTCAGTGTAATGCTGAGGCTGCAGAGACAGTGGGTTCCTGTTTGAACTGCTCTTTGAAATAGTTAATCAATTGTGAAAAATAAAGCTGGAACAAAAAATAATTATCTATTTTATTGCCAGAGCTGATTTGATACTTTGACCCTTTGTTCCATTAATGAATTGTCTTCTTACAGGATAATTTTTTAACATGTTCATCTCTCATCAGTTGATGAATATTTATGTATAAAAATTTAAGATTTGTATTGCTCAAAAACATAGTCACTTCATGCTGTTATTTCTTACAATTATAACTGAAGATCGTGATCACCGTCAAACTTGCCAGTCTGCTCTCCTGAAGCCCAAGGTACTGAGCTTGATGTGCACTGTCCTCACTGCCCTGAGGATCTTGAATTCCACCATATCATGGTCACTGCAGCCAAGGGTCCCCTTGAGCTTCACATTCCCCACCAGCTCCTTGTTGGTGAGAGCAAGGTCCAGCATGGCACCTCACCTCATTGGCTCCTCTGTCACTCAGAGAAGGAATTTATCATCAATGTGATCCAGGAAACTCCTGGATTGCTTATGCCCTGCTGTGCTGTCCCTCCAGCAGATATCTGAGTGGTTGAAGTCCCCCAGGAGGACCAGGGTTTGTGGATGTGAGGATGCTCCTGTCTGTCTGCAGAAGGGCTTCCTGGTCAGGCAGCCTACAGCAGCCTCCCCTATAATGTCACTTGTCCCTGTCCTCCCTTTAATCCTGACCCATAAGCTCCTAGTCAGATCCTCATCCATCCCCAGTGGAATTCCATGCACTCCAGCTGCTACTGATGTGGTGCCACCCCTTCCTGCTCTCCCCTGCCTGGCCTTCCTGAAGAGCCTGTGGCATTCTGTTCCAACACTCCAATGAGGAGCCATCCCACCATGTCTCTGTGATGCCAATGAGATCATAACCCTGCAGGTACTGACACTGGCGTCCAGCTGGTAGGAGTGGGATGGATTAAGGATCCCCTTCCCCAGTAACTTAAGTTTAGAGCACTCTTCCCAGGCTTGGCAAGCCTATGACTAAAGATTCTCTTTCCCTTCTCTGTCAGATTCAGCCCACAGTAGACCAAATGTTCCAAGATATTCCGAATATATTTTTGCTATATGATAATATCAGTTCAGTTCTAAAGTCAGTTATTAGACAGTAGTCCATTTATTATCAGTTCAAATGACTAATTATTCTTTGCTGTTGGAGTGTTTATGAAGGGAAAACTCTGCTTATCTTGTGTTATTGTACTTTACAAAACCTAGAAAAGTTATAAAATCTTGATAGACCTTTGAAAACTAACGTAAGTTTCATAAATTGGGAGTAATTTATACTGACATCATGTATATTGATAGGATTCTATAAAACTTCCCTATAACTTGTGAGGTAACTGTATTCCTAATGGCCACTTCCTCGCTGAGATTTCATGCCATACTAGGCTTTGAGATGGCAGTGTTAAATTTTTCCTATTTCATTTAATGTGGAATATGTCTCGCTTATGCCTTCTATTTCTTTGTTAAAGAAGACTTTAATACATTTGTGTCAGCCTTAAGTTCCACATATCGTACTGCAAAAACAATTGTATATTCCATTTTCAATGCTGACAGAGGGAAAAAAAAGCAGAAACACTTAGCATCAAAACCCCAAAATTTTTAATAGGCTAATGGAAGAGCAGGTAGGTGAGAGGTTTCCTTCACTCCGGGGGTCAGCACAACAGCAGCTACAACAGCTGTTGATTCACATAGTCATTTGCACTTGCGGAAAAGAAAATCTATTGCTATGTACTGCTGGTACCTGGTGCTTCCTTGAGAAATCCTTGCCCATGGATCTCACTTTCTAGAGAGAAGAAAAAACATTTATAAGAAAGGGATGAAGAAACTCGAACTCACTACACTACTTTTTTGTTCTGTTTGTTTCTCGATATGTGCAGACTGGTCTGAATCAGTGTCCAGGACACCAGCCCAGTGTTCATCATGTCTGAGCCCAAGGCAGGAGCTGCTGAGGCTGACACTGGCTTTTCAGCTATCAGTGCTGTACTACGCAGTCTCTGGAGAAAAACAGTTTATACTATAAAGCTGCTGTATCAGCAGATTTTAGTGGAAAAGGGACCTGTTCACATTTAGGAGTAGAGAGGAGGGAAGAATGGGGAAAAAAAAGAAACATCCCACAGTGACTCTGAGCAACATCCAGACAGGAAGAATGACAGGAGACCATTTTTAGTACTACATGCTAAGAAGAAAATGTTAATAAACAGCTAAATATTCTCTGAGCTTCTGTGCTAATTTTACACCCAGTTGCACTTGCAGCAGGAAAATCGCCATAAAAAATAAATAACCTGCTTCCTTCCAAGCCTTGGCAATCCAAACTTGCTCTAAGGAAGAATACTTTGAGGAATGAAGCTATTAAAAGCAGGAAGGCTGGCTAGGGCATCAAAATCTACATCCTGATTGCAAGGAAGGTCTGACTGGAACAGAGCCAGTAAGAAACCTTCCTTCAGAAGCCCGATGTGAACTCACTGTAGCAACAGGATGCATTCATTGCACTGGCCACTTCTTTTCTGTTTTCAAATGAAAACTCTGCTCCAGACAAGGATGTAAAAATAGGTTTTGTATCCAGACTCATCTTGGTAAGAAATGCATGTCAGGAGTTCCTCTTAATCCTCTTCACTCTTTGTCTTCTAGACTAAACTCATGTTTTTCCTTTCTTGGGAAGAAAAAAAATGTTACATCTTTTCTTCTCACTTCTGCAGTGCTTTTACTCTTTTTACATGTAGTCATATTTATTTATCATTTCTTTCAGCTCCTTGTGGCATCATTCTTGCATTCCTTCATCGATCAGTTGATCAAATCAGAACATCTTCGATGCTTTCTGAGAGAAAGAGGAATGGAATTGTTCTGACAGCAGTAGTGTCCTTCTGGTTTGTGTGCCTGATTGTCTTGGAGGTTGAATTTATCTCACCTGGAAATGAGGGATGTCAGATTATGGCTGAAATACTGAAAGCAGTCCTAAAATGCTGTATTCAGAGTAGGTCCCTCCTTAAGGGTTTCAGCAGGATGGCAGTGCTCTGGTCCTACAGAGACAAATTTACTTCAGGAAGAGTCTCTAATCAGCACATGAGGATGAGGGGAGCTTCTCTTGCTCCTCAAATGTCTTTCCTGAAATTGCCTCTATGTAAAGTGAGGTACAATGCAAAGCTACAAGTATGATGGATCTGTAAGAATGGAAACTTCTTGCACGTCGAGGTAAGGGAAGAATGATGGCATGGAATAGCACCACCTGGTGACACCTCTCTTGGTAATGGGGACTTTGTGGATTCCAGAACAAACCTGAGCTTTGCTGTTCTGTTCCTAAAATATCTCAGACCTGTTAAATGAAGAACTGATTTTTACATGCTGCTATCAGGACGTGGTAACTTCCGTTAACAGCTGCAGGAGTTTCTTGCCCCTCTCATTAGGAATAGTAGAGCATTCTGAAAATGTCAACCTGTGCAGATTTTCTCAAAATTTTATTCTCTTATCTGCCCCATCTTTTTGTCATTCTGAAAAATGATTGTTTTTCCAACTTTTTTTTTTCTTACTATGCAGACACCTGGCCAGGTGTAGGATATATAAGCTAGACTGAAACGAAGTAGGTTGTGCTGCTTATTCATGCAGTGGGATGTTAAGATGTTGATTTGGCAGTTCCATTACTTTCTCATCATCCATAATATATACTATTATTGCAGCCTATAATTCAGATGCCCAGTCATTGGGAGTTGAACTTTATTAGCTGAGCTGTCAGCAGGCTTATTTCCTGGTACACTTGACAGATTTCATAATCACCGTGTAGTGTTCAAAGATTTTGGGTCAGCTATCAGCCTGCAAGAATTAACATTGCAGAGTTTATCATGATCAGGCTGTTGCAGTTTCTGGCATCTTCAGAAGTGATGCAGTACAGAAGAAAAAGTATACATTACCATTTCCAGAATTCAGAGACTTCTCTGGTCAGTTAATCTTGAAAAAGATCCATCTCAGAGCTTTCTGTATGACAAAAAAGCAAAACCAGAAAGAGTTCAGCCTACACCTTAAATAAATGCATCCTATAAATGAGTGCAGGTTTTTTTCTTGACTATCTGGTATACTTTGAATAGCAGCAGCAGGAGAAAGAAGTGTGAGACTGAAACTCAAATGCATGGAAAGTGTTATGTTGGAAGCCTAGGAGTGGAATACCCCACTGATGCTGTTAATGAAACATAGTCATCTGTGGTGTTTGTTCAAGGAGTTGTATTTGGTTTACTTCCACTGCCTGCTCAAACCAGGCAGAATTCTCTTGACTGAGTGAAGTAACCAAAATAATATATGTATTTTTGCCAGTTAGCGCAGGGTAATTAGATATCAAGATTGTTAACTAGTCTTTGGAGAGTCTCAGTGATCCTAGCGAACTGCAGCTATTGCGGAGATGCTTCAGATTTGCTCTTTTGCTGTGATGGAATGACTTCTACAGGCTTGAAGGCAATTAGGGAATGTTCTTGGGGCAGTGTCCTCTTTAGGTCTTCACTAGGACTTTGGAAAACTGCATGTGTTCCCATCTGTTGAGACTGTGTCCCAGACAGTTTCCAGAGCCACCCATTTGTCAGGACAAGGCTTTGTGAATTTGGTAGATGTCAGGTGGTATCCATGTAGTAAGGTTTGAACATAAGTGCAAATTCATGTGTGTATAACACTGTTAAGTCTTGTTGTCTCAGACTAAAATGTGCAAAATGTGCCAGCATGGAAAATAGTGTGACTGATGATGCTGCAATACTAAGATGCCAGTGGTGTGCATCACAAGTGAGAGTGGGCAGAGAATGTTGAACAAGTTGCTTTATACTTGCTGCCTATTAATTTGTATAATATTAGCATAGCTGATACAATTCTATCAGCCTCCCTCTAGTTAGGCTCTTTTGGAAAATAATATTAATAATAGGTTCTCAATTCAAATGTCAAGTGATTTGATTAAACACGGAGAGATTTCTGATGTATCCAGAAGACAGAGATATCCACAAATCACTGTTGTTATCACTCGATCTATCAAATGATATATCCACTGACATACAGCCTTTGTGCTCTCAGTGTTTGTGTCTTGCCCTGTAAGTTTTATATTAAGATGTCTTAATGCTCAGTGAAGTCAAGAAAGGAATAATTCAAACTATAATTTCTTTCTGTGAATTGAAGTCTCATTTGGTTTGGAAGTGATGTGCAGTGAGCCTGTTCTTAATCTCTTTATACCACTATCAAGGCAGCATAGAGTTTTTGGTAACTTTGGTCCCAAAATACTGTGTATTCTCAGTATCAAGTACATCCATGGAACATAGTAGCTATTTGCTCAAATAATCTCTACTCAATTGATTATCTTTGCTATTGTTCTAATTATCGGTATTTTTTCCTTGCTGCTTTTTATTCTCTCTTTCTTTTTTTTTAAAAAAATTAACTGATTACGGAGAATGTTGTTATTCTGTGTCTGTAATATTTAGCTGTTCTGATAGCAGAGAAATTCTACAGTACAACAAAAGAGAAGGTTTTTTACTGATAATACCCAATAAAGATACTGCTTGAGGTATTCAGACTGCAGGAGATCACCAATTTCCCTGTGGTTTCTGCTGCCATGAACTGTCTATTTGCCCTGTGCAGAACTTATAGCTGCACCCTGATGTTCTTATGGTCCCTTACTTTACTGGTTCTTAAGAATAAAGCAACAAAGTACACAAAATATTGCTCTTTCTATACAATGTACATGCAGCATCATACACTGTCTGAGGATGAATCAGCCCATCTTGGTCTGTCCTTAGGCAGAAATTCCTCATCCTGCCATTTGAGTCACAACCTGCTCTCCTTCCTTGTGTGTTTTTTTTAACGTTCTCTGTACGGAGTATTGGTTGGTAGATGCACTTTAAAATTATTTTTAATGATCTAGGCTCTTCATAAATGAAAGACATTAATTAGAGAGCCTTTGACATTGTAAAGCAGGTAATGAGTGCCAGCTTACTTGGCTTGTCTCTCTGCGCTTTACACCGCAGATGAACCGACCGGCCGTAGCCTGTGCTCTGTCAGGTGAGGGTAGGGCCAAGCCTCTCCTCACTGCCAGGTTCATCTGCTGTCTTTGCTGCAGCCACTCGAGTCCATGCCAGTGCCACAGCCAGAACTGGGACTTCTCTGTGGGGGAGGACACTTGTGGGTGTGCCCACACTCCCTCTGCCATGGGGCGCCTGTGGGGCTGGGTGAGCTCCAGCCTGGACACCAATAGACAGCCTGAGCTTGGTGCTGCTTGAATACAGTGTAGGTGACCCACAAGCAGAAATCTAGACACCAAGGTTTTGGTCAGAGCACACTGAGCCCCTCTCTAGCATGAGTACAGAGGCTAGTAGAGCTTCCAAAAATTTAATTCCCTTGGTCTGTCTGTGAAAATATCCACAGAAGAAGTGGTGAATGCCTGTTATGGGGCACATCTGTTGTTCATTTTTCATGCCTGTTGAGAACTAGGTAGGAGTCCACTGTTCATGGCAATCTGTGTTGGATAGGAGCTGCAACCATGCCACCATTTAATTATGTTGCTCATCATTAGGAGGAGGAGCAGAGGGAGTTGTCCTCCTCTCTGCTTTTCCCAGTCTCAATGTCAATGTCAGCCTTGTCTCCTCTCTTTTCAGGTGTGCCAATGCTGTTTGTTATCCTCTGGGGAACTGTCAAGTACCTTTATGAAGATGAGGGGTTGGTTTAGTTCTGATTTTTATAGCTATCTCATTTGTGCTGTATGTGTGCACCAGCAGGTCATTGTTTGCTTTCTGTTCAGTGTGGTTTGCTTTGGCAATGTGCTGAAACCTCACATAATTGCTTCTGTTTTGTCTGAAGGTCTTGCATAACATTTCAGAAAGGAGCATATGTTTTTTTCTGATCAGAATTTTCTGCATGTCTGAATGAATCTATTCTTTTGCAGGTCAAGGAAAGGTATGTTTTGTTTTTCTGTACTTACAGTATCGACAACAGAAGTCATCCTACCCAACCAAGACCTCTCCTGACACTGTGCCTTTGGCAGTAGCCTTTACAGTTCTTTCAGAGGAAGACAGCAACCTCCCACAGGATTCTGCCTGCGATTTGTAGTGATTAGTCTATGCCTAGCAGCAGAGAAGGGATTGCCTTTTATTGTTTAAGCTCCCATTATTTAGATTTTCTTAAAATAAAGGCACATTCTCTGTCTGCTTACGTTAGTCTTGCTGAAGTCAACTATGTCACGCACACTGCTGTAAAACACAAAATACTTTTTGTCCATTTCTACCACGGTGGCTGTTCTGAAAAAAATTACCTTTGTACATGCTTTACGTACCAAATAGCATTGTAGTTTGTTGGTTTTTTCTGTTTTTTTTTTTTTTTTTTTTTTTAATAAGTATCATGGTTTTTTTTTTTTTCTTTTTTTTTTTTTTTTTTTTTTTAAAGAGAGGAAAGTGGCTTCTTTTTAGAGATAGTGGCTGCCTAGAAATATTTGGGTAGCTTTCTTTGTGATGAAAGAAATAAATCTATGTGCTTTCATTTTTATTTTAAATTTATTATTTAATGGGTTTTCCTCTTACTTAGTTTCCAAACTAACCAGCCAACACTTTTGTAGAGGATCCTCTTCTTTTTTTCTTTTTTTTTTTTCCTTCCAGACACAATTATTGCTGGAGAGATGCTGCAATGTGAAAATTCAGTTTAGTCAGAGCCACTCTCAAACTGTTTTCTGGTGTTTCTGAGTATTAAGAACCACCTTTTTTTGTGTGTGTTCCTCATAGTTCAGTCAAAGCTGCCTTTTCTGGCTTAAGCAATGCTAGGATTTTTTTACTTTTGTTTTCAAGGTTGACTTGGTGATATTCTGTAGCAAGGTTGTGGCTGTACTGATGTACTGCAAGTTTTGCTGAAATTATCAGAATAGGTGTAGAGACCATGCAGCCTCTGAACAGGCGACGTTCCATGGGCATATCTTCCCGTTGATGTAGAAAATGTATTCAAAGTGCTCATGCTGAGCCTCCCACATTATGCAGTGCTCAGAGCTGATTTATATTTTCTATTAAGGAAAACTGTCACTCACTGCCTTCAGCAGACCTTAAAAGGGGCAATTTTGCACATTATTGAATTTTCTAAATCTTGTCTAAATATTTGTAAAATACAGCAATAAATAACCACGTGCAGCAGCTGCTCTGAAAGGCAAGATTTCTGTGCCTTGGGCAGGCATTTGCTGGAGCAGCCAGGGGTATCTTTCATGCTGTTTGCCATAGCTCTGTCACCGTGCAGCGGGCTGTAAATTTCATTTGTGATTTAACTACTTCCTTGGCTATGAAGAATAACTGGAAATAAATGTGGTCAGGGCTGGGAATTTCAGGCAGTCCTGTGAATGTAGCCATTTAAATAAAGGACTGAAGCTTGCAAGACTTGATTACACACCAGCTTCTTCTTTCCTTACGTGTGCAAGTATAAACTCCTTTAGAATGCAATTACTGTTTTAAAAAGTGAGCTATTAAAAATATTTTGTCTAGATTACAAATACAATTAAAGGCAAGCTGTTGTTCTTAGTTATTAGATTGTGCCTAAAAAGCTGATACTTACACATTTTTGGTTCTGTCTGCAATTAAGTGTGGGAGCAAAACAGTCAGCCTTCAATCCTTTTTTTTTCCATTCACCTGTAGCAATTCAAGGTAAAAATTCAGTGTTTTCACTTTTAGAAGGAGAATACTGGATTGATAAGCAAAGGCAGAAACATCCCACTAGTATTTTTTTCACTGGACAAATTCTCCATTCATGGCTCTGAGGCTATTAGTTGCCAGGCATCTTCTGAGTGGTGCTTAGCAAACTGTAGGGATAGATCCCAAGCACAATAGATATTAGTGTATTTATCAGTGTGGAAATCACTGAAAGCACAGATGGGCAAGAAATCATGTAAAGATCTACCAATTTTATTTTCTGGATGCTTCAATAGCCATGACACCTTAATTGACCTGTAATGTTTTTTTTATTGCACATACTTATATAAATTTAAAGGGAGCTAAAATTGATGTGTGCCACAGGAAGCAGATTAATACACAAAAATGTAGCAGAGTTAATGTGAAGAATTGTTTCTCAGCCTCTGTTATTATAAAGAAATTTTTTAATTGCCTCTGCATCTACTGCAGCTAGTGAGAAAATTAGAACTCCACTTACAGCTATGCCTGTTATCCCATCAGTCTTGAGGTGTTCAAATAAAATTAATTTCAAAGGCTCCATGAAGCTGGCTCCCAGTCACATGTACCAATTAAGAAGTTCTGTGACTCAGATTCTGGCTCAGGTATGCTGATTGCACACAGTCTGCACACCTTTTTTCTCCAGTGCCTAAAATGCAATTGAATCGGAGGCTGTAGAGCTGCTGGTGGCAATAATATGCTTTTTGTACGCATTAAACTGAAATTGAAAGAAAAATGAAATCCCGAGCCCTTCTTGTACTTGTGGTCCCTGCAAGTGAATGTGGAATTGCCAGAGCCAAGCTGCTACGCTTTCCTCTCTAGTAAGTGAGCACATGTGGATGTGTGCTTGTAGCACAGATCCCTCCCAGGCGCTGCATGGTTTGCTCTTTTCTCTTGGAGAGGGTTTCAGCTCCACCAGCATCACCCAAGCTGAACTTTCACAGGTCTGTTAAGAAGCCTTAGGGAAAATTGTGCATGTGTATGTCTTGTCAGAACAGATTTGGAGATGAAGAGAAACCTTTTTTGGGACAGAACCTGTGTTTTACATAGTGCTGTTTCATAGTTTGGTTCACAGCCTGTGTATCTCAGAAACCTGCTGGCTTTATTGGTGACTGTTGCTTTTGAATAATGCCAAGCAGGAGGCTAACAAAGTTATTTCATAGAAACATCAAGAATGCTGTCACTGCAGCAGCAAATGAAGTGGCACGTGAGCACTGCCTTGACACCCGGCCATCGTGCACCGACGTGGCCCATCAGAGAGAGGTGGTGGCTGGCTGGGGCCAGAGGGGGACCAAAAAGAACTAGATGTACAAGCCCTCAGTGTAAGGTTCACTTCAAACCAGTGATCCCAAACTGTGGCTGCCACGACTTTTCTTGTCATTTTTCTCCCATATTGCTCAAGGAGACAGGAGTTAAAAAAGCTAAAGTGAGACTCGTGGAAAATGAAGTATTGTATTGCTGCAGCATGCTACTTACTTGGCAGAGGGCTTGGGTCAGTAAAAGTTAGGAGCTGTTGCTCCCATTTTTTATTTTACTTGTTTATAATTTTTAAAACTCCCTGTGGGCCTGAAACCTTGTGCATATGCACTGAAGGATCTGGAGTTTGCAGCTGCAGTTGCTTTTCCCTGGTTGAAATTAGTAACTCCTTTTTGAAAATAAGAACAGATAAAATAGATGACTGATTTCAATATTGATATGAGAATAATTATGGTAAGTAATGGGATAAAGAACTAACAAGCAATTAAATAAGATGATCTGACATTGGAGACTGAAGAATAATAAAAAATAGTGCAGGACGAGGAGGCTAGGAATGACAGCGGAAAGATCAGTCTCAAATAGATTCCCCCCCTACTCCTTTCAGCCAAATGATGAATTTGACCTTGGTTTTAATGGAGTAAATCTTCACAATTAATGGATGATAATTCATAGCAAATTGTGGAGGAGAGCTAGCCATTAGTGGGCAAGAAAGGCTGGTAAGTAGTATCCAGTTGGATTATGATAGCTGCAATAGTACAAAGCATTCAGTGTTCCTAAGAAGCAGCTGCATCTGTTTCCATGTCAGCCTGATGTGCTTTCCTAGTATCTAATCCTTAATATTGTTTTCCATCTGCATTGCTGGAACAGAATGAAAAGCAAGAGATTTTAGTAAGGTACTGAAACTTTTCCTTCATCTCCTTTTTGTCCTCTTACTAGTTGCTGGACCAGAAACTATAACATGAATTACTGGCTGATCATCAGGCTGCCCATTCTCATCGCCATCGGGGTGAGTCTGAGACACGTGCTGTGAGATGGCAGATTTCCCTGAGAACAGCATGATGTGGTACAAAGATGCACACATGGCCATTGTGCATGTCCAAAGGCTAATAACCTTTGAGGCTATGCACATTTTCATTCAGAAATGTGATTTTTATGAAGCCAAGTTGGTTTCTGTCACTGGAATTCCAGACTAGCATTTTTTTTCTTTAACTTGGCCACAAGCTGTCATGTTACAGTGGCAGGACATGATAATAGAACAGCATGCTGCAGCAATCCTGTTAACTCCCCTGTGAGCAGGAGGTATGGAAGTTCAGGGAGACCAAAGATACTATTTCAGATAGTAGGCTACAAAAGAGCCACAAAACGTGTGGCATTGTGCAGAAATGTTCTGCAGGCACAACACAGCTTTACTGTGTCTCACTCCCCAGAGAGTAAGGAGGGTCCCCTGCTTTGTGTAATGCAGTGCCTATGTTTTCAGGGGTGGCTCGTGCATTCACATTTAGACCACAATTCCTTAGCAACGAGTTGAGTTGTGTGGCAAATCTGCAGCTGCTGCATAGCAGGATGCACAGAGACCTACACATGCATACACAAACCAGCCTTTTTGAGTACTTATGCACATGTGTTTATTGATGGTAATACAAATTCTTCTTTCATTTCTGCAGGTGAATTTCCTCATCTTCATCAGAGTTATATGCATCATCATCTCCAAACTACAGGCTAATTTGATGTGCAAAACTGACATAAAATGCAGGTACGTCTTAAGGTGTTCTGACACTTTTCATGCTCATCAGAATAAAAGCAGACAAGGACATACATGAGAGGAGTGGGCTGCAAAGGCGATTAAAGATCACAGCCCCTGAGTAATGCACAGGTGTGGTGTCACACATTGGTGTAACTGCTTGGACAGTCAGTCCACAGTAAAGTCTACTGAAGCCAGGGCAGGTATTTCACCTGTGTTATAAACAGAAGGCCTGATGTCTGTCACTTTACAGTCTTCCCTTAGACTGGATGAATATTAATTAAGCAGATATTTTTAAAATGCACATGCAGGTATTGAATGTTAAAGTCCTTGAAATGGCCCAGCAGAGGGCAGCAAAGCTGGTGCAAGGGCTGGAAGGAGCGTCCTGTGAGGAGTGGCTGAGGACTTCTGACTTGTCTAGTTTGGAGCAGAGGGCTCTGAGGGATGACCTCATTGCCTTCTACAGGCCCCTGCGGAGTAGAAGTGGAGAGGGAGGTGCTGAGCTCTTCTCCAGGGTATCCAGAGATAGGACCTGTGGGAATGGTTCAAAGCTGCACCATGGGAGGTACAGATTGGACATTAGGAAGCGTTTCTTTACTGAGAGGATAGTCAAACCCTGGAACAGGATTCCTAGAGAGGTGGTCAGTGCCCCAAGCCTGTCAGTGTTTAAGTGGCATTTGGACAGTGCCCTTAAGAACATGCTTTAAGTTTTGGACAGGTGGTCATCATAGGTTCCTCCCAACAGAAATATCCTATCTTATTCTAATTTGAACAAAATAATATGAGTTGAATAGAAATAAAAGCTTTCATTTCAAGGAAGACAGGATGGGATCATTTTGAGTTTTGCTCCTTGTTCTTCTCGCTAGTTGTAATTGGGACAAACTTTCTATCTTGAATGCATGAGATGTTTCAAGAGAAATGTCAGGGCTATCACAGAAATGTTCAATTTTTGGTTTGCAGGCTTCAGTCTATCCGTGTCTGTATTCTTCCTGTTATTTAACTCCCTTGCTAAGATTCATGGTTGCATCCTTCATTTCTGCATCTTGACTTTTGTATTGCAGTCTGAAAAACAATGTAGGAATAATAAGTTAGCTCCTGAAGTGTGGAGCTATGTGCTGTGGTAGCTGGACTGCTGCTAGCACTGGACTTAGCTACTTTGACATTGGGTATTTCAATGCTGCATCCTTCTAAACTAGACATAGCATGTATTTTGGTGCTTTTTCATCAGTGTAGAGTTGCCGTGTATGTTACCTACCTTCTTTACCTCACATGAAATTTTGGAAATCCTAATGTGTCTTGAGAGTTCAAAGCAAAGATGAGGACTTGTCTGAGCTGGAGGCTTTGATTCCGAGCCCACTTGTACAGAAAATGGAGTATTTTCAGATGGTCACAGTGAAAGGACAAGGGCAGAGGTCACAAGTTACAGCAAGAGAAATTCCCCTTGCATGTCAGGTGAAAATAAATTCACAGTCTGAGTGGTCTGATGCTGGAAGAGAGGTCCAGAGGGGCTTTGGAGGATCTTGGAGATATTCAAAACTTGGCTGGACATAGCCTTGAGTAACCTGCTGTGAACTGGAGTTGGGCCAGAGACTTCCAGGGGTGCCTTCCAACCTGAATGGTTACATGATTCAGAATAGCAGCCAATAGCTCTCAGGCACACAAGATCTGCAAAGGTCTGACAGCCCTGCTAAGTGAGTGATTTTGCATCTACTGACTTGTCTCAAGACAGGTTGTTGTGAGATGTTGATAAGTTCTGTGGCCCAGGAAGCTCCCACATGATCCTCAGGCATCTTTCACTAACCTGTTGAGTGGCTGGCATGTATGTCTATAAAAAGAGAGTTAAGGATCATTCTTGTGAATTTTTTCCTGTGGTTGTGTACCTTGAACTCTCTCACAGGTGAAGAATAATTTCTTTCAGGTTGGTTTGTCTTTCATCCTTTGCTAGCTGTGTCTTTGAACTTGCCATCACTCATTTCAAAACAGTTTGATTGCTTTGACAAAGTATTCTTCAGTTACAGATAGTTACAATGTTTAGAAGACTTAACACACCACAAAGGTGGGAAGGAATAGCAAGTACTCCTCCCTTTGCCAAGATATTTTCAAAAGATTCCAATTATTGATAGATTATGTCTTTCAGGTCATCAAGAAGATCCATTTTGGTTGTCTGTCCCAATTACAGGTGGAGAAAAGAATACAGGGAAAAGACATCACAGGGACAAGAAAGCACATGGCTTCTTACTGAGTTTGGGAGATTTTCCAGGTGAAATTCGGCCAGTATCTGTATACAGAGCTTTGCTCTCACCAAAAATGGTCTGCAGTGAAGTAATAGGGGAGCTTGTTGGTAAGTTGTAGGAGCTTACTAAGGTTATTTTGAGGAGGTTTTTATCTTGCAGCCCTTGGAGGAGGACCGTGCATCACAAAGTGGTGCAGTGACTTACCAAAGTTCAAACTGTGTCAGAAACAGAATGCAGAAATGGTGACTCTCATTCATCATTTGGATCAACAATGGTCTATTCAGTGGCACTGTGGTTTTTTAATTTCTTTATGATCTTAGGTTGGCCAAGTCTACGCTGACTCTAATCCCACTGCTGGGGACCCATGAGGTCATCTTTGCCTTTATTACTGATGAGCATGCCAGAGGGATGCTGCGCTTTGTGAAGCTTTTTACTGAGCTCTCCTTTGCTTCATTCCAGGTAGCACTCACAGTGTGCCCATGGGCATAAGATATTTTTTAACTGCTGTTTGGGGACCTGCTTTCTCTCTCATTCATTTCATGCTCCCTGTTCCTTATATTTCTCAATTTAGCACTGGATGTTACAGGATTATGACAGCAGAAGGGAAAGTGTAAGGACTAATTTTTAACAGCCAACTTTACTACAGTAAGCTGGTATTCCTGTCCACATATTAATATTTACTTCATATGGTTCACCTCAGGGCAATAACAAAATTGTCTGTGATTTCCTGTAATTGTATAATGGCATTGCTGAAAGCACATTTTGTGCTTTCTCCAGTGTTTCTTATACTCCTTGGAAGATCTGTGCTGTGAGAGGTAGCTGTCTCTAGCTGTAACTGCATATGAGGAAGGTGTAGGCTTATTGTGATTTTTATTTAACTGTTGCCTTAGGTAAGGCCATTTCAAATGAGTCTCCTTGTGTGAGGAAATCATTATTCTTTTAGTTTCCCTGCACACTCACTTGTTGCCTGTTTATCAAGCACAGAGCTGTATTTAAGACTGCTCACTTATGAACTGCTCACTTATGAAGCGTTTATGACTTGAAACCAAGTAAGGAAGAAGGGGAAAGAAATCACTAGACAAAAATAACAGATTGAAGAAAACAGCAACTCCTTTTTCCTAAGATCGTGTGCTTTGAGACATAGTTTGGTCAAACCTCTGCTCTGCCATCAGAGCTGACAGGGACCAAAGATTCTCCACCTTTCAGTCTTATCAGGGATGTGTCAGTGTGGAGCCTCTAGCCCTCTGCAGCTGAGTTTGGCAAAGTGAGGCAACTGCTCTGCTCACTGTTCTTCTGGTTTTTGTTGATTTCAGGGGCTGATGGTTGCAATTCTTTACTGTTTCATCAATAATGAGGTAAGAGAGACACTATTTGTTCCAATTTGCCTTATCAGCATACACTATAGGAAAAGGAAATTGAAAATGGTCTTCAACTGCTAAATTGTCCTTGTTCAGGACTTTTTTTTTACAGATCCTTCCCTGCACAGCTCTATGGGATAACTCATCAGACAAATGTGTTTGGAAGGAATTCAGGCAGTATAATTTAGGGTCACTATTTGTAGATGTAGGATCTCACAAATAGTCTTGCTTACAATTGTGTAGTTTGCACTGGTGTATTCTTTAGCTAAGAATTATAGCTGCTGTTCCTAAGCTGTCTTATAGTGCTTCTTATTTGCTTGTTTTTGTGAATGTGGGAGTGGAGCCCATTTTATTCTATGAACTCAGCTCAGCTTACTGGTGAAGTTGGAGAATCCTTGCAGCTATTGCTGTACAGCTTGGTTTCATTTGGTTTCCGTGTGGCCCAGCTGCTTGAAGACATCATCACTCTCTCATTAAAACTGAACTTCACAGCATGGTAAATTCACAGACCCAGAAGAAATGTACCTTTGGCTTTGAGTTAATTGATTTCAAGGACCATCTTCTGTGGCTTCTGCTGAATCCGAGCCCTGTTGTGGGAAAGGGTATTGTTCTGTTTCAGTATTGCAGGAATCTCTCATGTTACCTTTTAAGTGATTATTATTCATTCGTTCATTCAGCAGCCAGGTTTGTAATTGAAGCAAACACTACTCATTTAGTCACTACATTATTGAATTAAATGCACATCAATATGTTTTACACTCACACTAAATCTCCTTTAAACGATGACATGATAATTCAAGAGCACTTTTTGAGAGACAGGCCTCATCAAGGATTTGGAATCAGTAGAAAAATGTGCTCCTTGTGTCATTATGGCCAGGCTGGAGTCAACAGAAAAGCAGCAGGCATCCTGAATTAAGCCGTGCAGTAGTCTGCTCACTTTTGTAGGTTGTGGGTAAGATTTTGTCAAAGTGACTCTATTAATTGTACTGCTTACCAAAATCAGGGGTGAGTAGCAGTGGGCTTCGCTGTTGTGAATGAATGTCATTTGCTGCGTGTCATGAATTAGAGAATATTTGTTTCAAAGTCCTTGTACGGCTTTACAGGTGTACTTCAATCCTGAGATGCAGCACCGTCTGCTGGTGGATCACGTATTTCTTTTGATTCACCTTGGCATTTGCTCATACAGTCCCTGTGCAGCTGCAGCCAGGCCTCTCATGTGTAATGCTCAGTAACTTCCTTCACATGAAATGAGGGCAAACTTACATCGTAACCTAGACTTTATTACAAGCATTCAAAACAGGCAGGCTTGTTTCATTTGAGGGAGTTTACTGTGTAATAGCCTTCCTATGTTTCTGAGAAATCCTCTAAATCTCTTGTTACTATAATTCTCTTGCCTTTGCAATGTAGTTCATAAAATCTAAACACGATGTGCTCAGCTTCACTGACGGTCTAGGATGAATAATTTTGCTTGTTCCAGCTCTTGTTCAAAGAGGGGAGTAGGATTTTGTCAAGCCTGGTCATCAGCATTCATAAAATAAATCTGTGTAAAGAGTTTGATTAAGTAAAGTCTGTTAAAAACTATATGAGAATTCATTTCCTAAACTAAATGATAAACTCTCTTCTGTCACACTGTATGTTTCCAAAGACTGTCCTTGTTTGCAATGTGGTCTACATTTTGTCTATGACTCATTGGCTACTTTATTTTTCCTTAACCATACAGAATGAAAGTTCTTTGCAAGTCTTGGTGCCAGATCAAGAGTAGAAATGAAGATAGAAGTGATACTAATGTCCTTTTCTAATACCTACTTCTGAAAAAAAAATTTGAATTTGTTCATATTTCAGTCTTATTTCACCTGAAGGATTCTAGATTTTCTCTGAACTTGCTCTGAAGCCAACAGTAAGGTCTCATGAGATTGCCTGTTACCACCAATGTTCTTTGCAAAATGAGCTAGGCTTAATGTGACCAGTTTTTCTGCTGTTAGTACTGCTTTCTATAAGAAATATTTTAAACCAGAGATGCTGCCTTTTTCCACCAGTTAGTTCAAGATGGTTCAGGTTTCATTCTCTGTACTCTTGGTTCTTCTTTTTGCCTCCTTCCTATCAAGTGGAAGTACAATTCACTCTCTTCTACTTTAAACAATCTGTCCTGATGCCAGGACTCCTGAATTCTTTAAATACTGCCCAACCCTCCCTTTTGCTTATAATTTTTTTCATTCTTTTACAAACTATTAATTAAACTCTTTGATCAGCTCCATTCAATCCCATTTTAGACCTACTTTCCTTTCACCATGATGCGTTGAGTTTTTTTGCCAGACTTTAGGGGTTTTTTATAATCAGATTCCAGATTCATTGCCACTCTGTCAACTCCCTTCCCCGTTAGCGGCATAAAGTTCAATCAGTAGCTCTCTGTGAGAGGTCCTCTCCAACTTTTAATCTCCATGACGATCTTTTCAAGTTCTCCCACCTCTTCCCTTTCTCTTTTAAAATACTCTATGTAAAGATTTTTCTTCTTGCCCTTTCTTACATGTCATGGTTTAACCTCAGCCAGCACTGTGCAGCCACTCGCTCATTCCCTCTTGGTGGGATGGGGAAGAGAATTGAAGGAGTAAACATCAGAAAACTCTTGGGTTGACATAAAGACAGTTTAATAGGTAAAGCAAAGCAAAACATGGAATTCATTTACTACTTGCCACTGGCAAGCAGGTGTCCTCCCAACTTCTTGCACATCTCCAGCCTCCCTGCTGTCAGAGTGGGATGAGAAGCAGAAGAGGCCTTGGCACTGTAGAAGTCCTGCTCAGCAATAACAAAAGCATCTCTTTATTACCAACAGTGTTTCCAGTACAAATACAAAACACAGCCCTGTACTATTTACTGTAAGGAAAACTAGCTCTACCCCAGCCAAAATCAGCACATCCTGGGAGATTCGTTCTTTGTATCCTTTTTCCCATATAGATTATTTCTGGGGAATCTTGTCAACACTGGGAAGTTACTAGGATAATTATTTTGCTGAGAGATCCGTAGATCTACTTCTGTGCTCAGGAACTCTCTCTACAAAATACATCTTAACCTATTCCCTTGCTTATATATTCAAAGCCATCTAGGCAAAAGCTCAATTCAACACAGGCAGCTGAGCTGCTCCCTACCCTCTTCCTAACCCCTGGAGAGAAAACCGATATTACGCCATTCAGATCCATTCCTAAGATAGACCCATTCCTACAGTCTTTTTTTCAGGTCTTCCATTCACTTTATCTCAATTTTGCAGGCTATTTGTATCATAGCTCAAGCCTGTCATGTCCAGCTGGAGTAAAGACTCATTTCCTCCCTCTGACTGACCTGAAGGTACCTATTTCTATTGCTGATTGACTTACTCCTCAGTCACTATGTTCATGCTTCCATTCAGGATTTGCCAGTAAATGCCTACAACAGCTTTTTCCCAATGCTGCCTTATTGTTTTCGATGCCCATGAAAGGTGCCAAGTACTGGAGTGGTAATATGGTCAATTCTTTCCCTGCAGACACTCTGGTTTCCTGCATTTTGGCCTTCGTCTGACCATTCTCCCTCATTCTTCTCTGCCAAGCTGTCCCAGACACACTGTCTTTCTCAGGTGTCTTTGTGCACCTTTTGACACAACAAACACCCCTTACCATGGTAAAATACAAGCTTCTGTCTCAGCATCTTTCCTTCTGACCCACTTGGTTGTGACAGTGGAGGTCAGATTCTGGATTCTGACAGATTTTCAGAAACACAGAGATGCAGCTGGTTCCACCAGGACATTCGATACAAGGGCTGTAGCCCAGAGCTGACGAGCACTGATAGAGGTACCCACCAGGGGAAGACAATTAGTTTTGTAAGGCTTTGCTCTTTTTTCAGGACTGCCTCTCAAATTCAGTATTTCACAGTGAACAAGCAAAGAAAGCAGACACACAGGAGCTGGTTCCCTAGGAAGTTTCCCTCAGAATATGAAGGTTTCAACAGCCTGGGCTTGATGACAAACCATTGCTGAAACTGCCATCAGCCTACTTAGTCTCTTGGTGGTCAGTACAAGATCCTAAAATAAAAGAAAAAGCGTCTCTCCAGAGAAGGCTCCCTTAAGTGACCCACCTACCATGAACTTATTTCCAGGCTGAAGTACACACCGTAATGAACGCATTACTGTGGTTGCACTCCTGCCTTTATCTAGAGTAACAAGTGTGCAATTTTATGTCCTCTGCCTTGTGTGTTAAAAGCTAATGGAGGTTCCTACTTCAGTCAAGTGGCAAGAACTTTGCCCCTGGAACAGGAAGATCTAAATTCTGTTCTTGTTTAGCAGTTACAAAATCCTGGATAAACTTTCAAATGAGTGCAGAGGTTACACAGTTTAACACAGAACCTGTGACTAGATGAGCATACTTTGTAGCTTTAAGAAATGCTAGTATCTGGAATGAGATACTGTAATTGCTATTTAAAAAGGGGAAACAAGTACAGTCTTTAACCTGCTTAATTATTGTTTTCAATGCTGAATAAACATTCTGTATTGTATGAAATAAAAAGAACCCACATAAATATTCAAAGAACAAAAATAATCCCAGACATAATAATGTTTAAATCAAACCAGAAGTTAGAACTCTTAAGAATACCTGTGGTGCAATATTGAGCAGGAAGCCAGTCTTTTCAGCTGTTTCATGGCTGATAAGCAAAGTCAGCTTAATTGTTGGTATTGGTAGGGCAGAGAGTACAATCAGTATTGCAGGTGAATATCATTTAGAGCAAAATAATGAAGGTAAAAATTTCTGGTGCATAAAAGAGCTTTTTTTCTACAAGTGAAATGAATGTCATCATTATTTTAAATGTGGAATGGCCTACAATGGATTAATGAGATAATTGGATAATTGGAAGCAATAATATTGCAGGTTTAAAGCACTTTCAGCTTTTCTCAGTAGTGTGGTATTCTTGCTTTTTTTCTGATGGAGTCATTTAAAGAGCTGATTAGTTCGACATTCATTCCTTTTGTTTCCTTCTTTGCTTGTGCTAGGTTCAGATGGAGTTCCGGAAAAGTTGGGAGCGCTGGAGATTGGAACACTTGTATGTCCAGAGAGACAGCAGTATGAAACCTCTGAAGTGTCCGGCCAACAGCATCAGTAGTGGAGGCACAGTAGGCAGCAGTGTCTATGCTGCCACTTGTCAGGCCACATTCAGCTGAGATTTCTGCAGGTGAATCAGACTGAGAACAATGAACTGTATAATATACCTGAAAACCCTTAAATACCCAAGCAAGTGGCTTAAGTTTGCCATCTCCAGCAAGAAACTTAAGCATATGCTGCTCATCGCCTGCAGGCTGTTGGACAAAGGTTTCTAGGGAAAGCAATCTGCTAATGTAATCAACACATCAGAGGAAAAATTGATCACGTCTAAAGTAAGTTAAAAGAGTTTCTTCCTATTTGCACACAAGGCCTCCAGGGGTCCAAAACTTAAGCGTAGCATTGATCCAGTCTGAAACCACAGGGTCAATGGCTTATTACTGTTGAGTGGGCGAGCTGAGTGATCGACTGATTAAGTTACAAGGATATAGAATATGATTATTGCCAAAAAATACATTTAGACTTTTCTGGGGATAAGGTAAGGTGCCATCACCATTTTTAGAAAAAAATAATTTAGTGGGACACAATTTGCGTTCCAGGGAAGAATCAGTTTTGTAGCAGAAGTTTCCCAAAGTAAAAGTTGAAAATATGCTAACCTGTTTTCTGGGTAGGTGAAGAACAGCATCCTGAAAGTCTGTCAATATACAGCAGCTAGTGTAGTGAACACTTCTGAATGCTATCTTTAAGCTTCACTTTAAAAAACATAAAAACCCAAACAAAACAAAAATGCAGTATCTGTTAGGAGCCTCCTCTGCTAGGAGGAGGTGCACGTTATCTCTGTTGACATGGATGGAAATGTCCTGCACAGCCCTTCCATTGCCAGTGCTAGTCTGCCCACCTGGTGGGCATGCAGGCGTTCCACACGGCTGGGATGATGACTTGTGTTGCAAGAGAACATTTCATGTCTGAGCTTTACTCTTCTTCCTGTGGGTGCAAATGCACAGGAAGAAGTCAGCTTGTGGCCACTGCTGGTCTCAGCAGAGCTGTCCTCATGGCAAAGATTCGGTAGTTGGCACTGTGGACTCACTTTTGTGTCCTCTCCGGCCTTGGTCCTTCTCTCCTGTGACACAAGGTACTCAGGCGCGGAGCGGGAGGTGGCCCGTGTGCCGGGCGCGGGTTCAGCACCGAGGACAGCTGCCGCCGCCCCGCCCGGGGTGGGCTGCCATCCTCTAGAGCCTGCCTGCTTCCCATCAGCGGCATTCCAAAAAAACCCCAACCACCGCCAACTCCAGACAAAAAATCCTGAACTCCATGAGCTTTTTTATGTCTGTTTAAAACAACAAGGGCTCGTGCAATGACTGTATCTGCACTGTGTAGCGTGTTCCCTCCGTGATGTTGACAAGAGTTGCTGGGGAAAAGCAGAAGTACCTTTAGAAGCAGGATGTGATCCATTGCATCATTTAATAACAAGCTTTGCACATCTTTGCTCTTACTTGGGCTCCCTTTACAACAAAGAGGCAAAATGCCAAAGACTAGCTCTGAGAATCCCCCTGTTCACAGATTTCTTGTAATAAAAAAGTAACTTCTGTGGCATAGCACTTATGACTACTCAGCAGAAATAACCCCCCTATTTTCAAGTCTCTTTGCACTTGCATTCACAGCCCCTCTTGCCAGGAAAGTGGACTGGATAGTCTGGGATATAATTCAGCATCTTTTCTGCCTGAAGCTAGATTGCTTTGCATGAGATTATTTAATCATTGTACTAGAATCCTAATTGCCAACAGCATGGATTAGTTTTGCAATCATAAGGTTAGAATTGAATTAGAGAGGATGTGTTACCTTCTTCTGCTATAATGCTTGTAATTGAGCTCCAGGGAGAAAGACGTTTGCGGAAATCCACCACAGTTCTCAGGCTGGCTTATGTGTCTTCAGCATGCCGGCTTCTCTGCAGCCTGCTTCCAGGCCTCCCCTCCCCAACATCGGTTGCAGAGCTGACTTCAGAATGAAGCACTTCAGGTTCTTCTGTAAATTTAGTAACTAGCTTCTGTGTTGTGTGACCATCAATACAATACTTCTCTACTACATACAGACATGAACTGCTGTCCTACAATTTAATTCCTTAGCTTCCTGTATGTACAGAGTATGCTTGATGTTTCTATCTAACGTCTACCCTGAAGTGCTTAGAATTGGAAAAAAGTACTAAATATAGTCACTGGCAGGTGAAAAGGCAGCATGGCGACAGATGCAATTTACAGCTATGGGATAATGCACACTGGTGGGAATAATTTCACTCATTAATATTCAAGAGTGGATGCTGGTTTTCTAGGGCCCTGCTGAGTCGTGTGCAAACCTGGGGAAAAAAGTTCCTGCTGCTTGCACAGCTGTTGGCAAGATGATAGTTTTGCTATGACAACAGGAAGTTACAGAAGTGTTTTAACTCACTGCTGTGCTGGACAAACATGTGTGTGTAACAAATGAAAAAGACAGACATGGGACTAGAGAGCATTTCCATGTGTGGTAACAAACCTGTACGTAGTTGCTGTCACATGCAAGATTCAACAGCTTGACGTGCTTTTGAATTAGTAGGCTGTTCTTGTCCCTCCTACTCATTTGTGAACTGAGGGCTTTGGGCCCACAAGAATAACTCTAGTTAACTTATCTTAGTGACTTCTGCTTTGTTAGAATACAAAAGAAAAGTAAGGTAACAAAGTGAGGTCTTAGCCAAGCAGAAGGTTGCAGAGGACATTTTTTCCCCCTCTAATTAAGCTCTCACTTGTTCAAACCTTTTTAAATCCCTTCTCAAAACAACTCAGTGGAAGTAATTACCACCAAGTAGAATTACAGTATTTGTGTATTTAGAGATTGAACAAGGCCTCAATGCCAATTTCTCCATCATACTTTATCTACTTCAGTAAGATCTTCTACAAGTCTTTGTTATTCATGCCATCTCTATTTCAAAATGTGTAATGTACATTTATTTGAGTAGCATGAAATAAGCAAACCAACACAAAGCACTGGAACAGATGAACTGTGTCAGTTTTTATTTCTTGTGCCTTTTGGCTTCATGCTCACTTATTGTGGTAACTTATTTCATGAAGCATTAAATACAAGACTCTATAAATCCACCTGAACATAATGCAACTAGAGTTTATAGCAAGTGAAAACTTTATTTCCAGCATTGCTGCTATGAATTTTTATAATTTCATGGATCTTACCTTGTATTTAATATTTATTTGCACGTATTTCCTTGTTTCAAAAAATACCCACAGAACTGTACAAGATGTCAGATTATCAACTCCCCATAAACACTATGCTGTTTATTTTTATTGCTGTGAATAAATTTTCAACTCACAAAACTCCATTGCTTACAGGTGTTTTGAGTATCATCTGATTACTTCTTACCCGGTAATTAGAATACTTTCTAAGAATAGAAAGATCCAGAGTCTCTGGTTCTTCCAAGGAAACAAAGCTTTATATGTGCAACTTTGTATCCTCTACCAAGAGGCCTTTGATCAAATCCAAAATGCAGCATATTATAGAGTCAAAAGGAATCAGTATGAATAGTGAAAACTCTGGGGGGTTTTTACTGGAGGATGACAGAATATGTGCAAATGACAAAATTGTTTGCCTTTAAGTAGCAGGATTTGGAATTTCTAGAACAGCCTAAGATAGAAACTGTGAGAGTGGTGTGGAGAGCTACTGAGAGATGCTTAGCAGTGTTAACATATTAAATGTGCTTTAATCTATTACTCTCTTACTAGTCCAGTTAAATTCAACTTACTAGTCCAGTTAAATTCAAAGCACCGCTTTCGTTTCTATAACCAATGATGAAACTTGTGGGGATTCAAGCCTTAACAATGTGCTTAACTGTTAAATTAGAAAAGACATAATGGAACGGGATTTGAAAGACCAATTTGTGACTTTTCTCGTCAGCTGTTCTCAGAGACACAAGGTCTAGCAGCTGCTCTTCAAAATCATGACTTAATGAATCATAAAATTGTTATGGCTGGAAAAGACCTTTAAGATCATCGAATCCAACTGTGTGTGTAGCATCAGCACCACGTCCAACAGTAAACCACGTTTTTAAGTGCCATATCCACATGTTTTTTACACGCTTTGAGCAGCAGTGACTACCACTTTGCTGGGCAAGTCTGGCTCAATGCAATGGTCTACATATTAAAAACAGCAGTGGATCATACAAATACACCTACCAGGAAAAAGAATTTTTTGGCTTACAAATTATGAAAACTGTGATATGAAGCAAACAGGGAATTAGAATCAGATGTTTGTGTTGGATGAAAGACACCACTGAAAACCAAACCAACAGCCTATTTTAGGTATATGGCAATTGCTTCATTTCTTCAGGACGAGGGTTCCAGCCGGTGCAGGGGAGAGCAGCAGAGGGCTTTTCTACTGCAGGTGTCGTCAAACGCCAGCCTTTCTGTCACCTGTGGCAAAGCTCTCGGCAGCTGAAGCCCTCCAGCTGCCACGCTGGCAGCCGCAGCTGTGACAAGGCAGCGGCCGAAAACAGCTGCCCGGCCCCAGGAAACGAGACCAGAGCGCAGGCTTTGCTACGGCTTTATTCGGGACCGGCCGGCGCCGGGGCACACGGGGCCAGCAATAAGGCTCAGGCGGTTTTTTGCATAGGAACAAAGCCCGTTTCCTCCCCAGCAGCCCCGGCCCTTCCCTCGGCGCGGCGGCTGTCCCGGCCGAGCACAGCGCAGTCCCCGCCAGGCCGGCGCTACCTGCCCGCGGCGGGCCGGTAGTGCAGCTCCCGCTCCAGCTGCTCGGCCGTCAGCGTCCCGGCGATGGCGGCGCAGCCGGGGTTGAAGACGGAGTAGGCGCTGAGCTCGCCGGGCCGCCGCTCGGCGGGGCCGCGGGTGCCGGCGTACATCCAGTAGAGCAGGGAGAGGACGAAGTAGGGCAGCCCGAGCTCCAGCTCCGCGAACAGCGCCAGCAGCACGGCCCACAGCAGCACCTTCAGCAGCAGCGGGCGCGCCCACACCGGAGCCGCCGCCGCGCCGGGACGGACCTGCGGAGGCGGCAGCGAGACGCGGCGTCAGGCACCGGCCGGCCGCCGCACCCCCCGCCCCC